>CM041630.1:18941601-19011139 GCA_023333625.1 Bothriochloa decipiens
AACCAACTTGTTAATGGCGACCTGAGAAGACCCTGCAGTCCTCTCCAAGCATCCAGCTACTTTCCCCTGAGGCTCCTGCGCTCTTCTCCTCATCTCATCACCCTCCGGCTCACTCATCAGCTTTCTAACCGCATCCTTAATCTTGCCCCTCTCCAGCTCCCCTTCGAGCTCGAACCCAACTCCCCAGACGTCCTGCACGTACCTCGTGTTCATCATCTGGTCAATGGCGTCCGGTCGGCAGATCATCGGCACCCCCTCGCTGATGGCCTCCAGCGTCGAGTTCCACCCGCAGTGGCTCCAGAACCCGCCCACCGCGCGGTGCGCCAGCACCTCCTGCTGCGGCGCCCACCGCACCACCATGCCTCGCCCCGCGGTCACCGCGTCCTCGACGCCCTCCGGCAGCCGCCGCCACACGCTCTTGTTGTCAGAGCCTCCTCGTACCTGGTTGGGCCGGACGACCCAGAGGAACGGGTGGCCGCTCTCCGCCAGCCCCCAGGCGAGCTCCGAGAACTCGCTCGAGTCCATGGCCGCCAGGCTTCCGAAGCTCACGTACAGCACGGACCCGGCGCGCTGCGCGTCCAGCCACTCGATGCAGCTGGGATCCGGCGCCAGCAGGCTGCTCCCGGCGCCACCCGTCGAGGAGTTGAGCTTGTGGAGAGGGCCGGCGGCAAGAATCACCGGGAGGTGGTCGAGCTCGTCACGGAGCCTCGCTAGCTCCGCCGGTTCCAACGCCTCGAACGTGTTGACGACCATGCCGGCGCAGCCTCGCACCGTCTCGGTGCCCCGGGCCAGGACCTCGTGGACCTTCTCGTGGTCGCTGTGCCTGGAGTAGATGAGGTCCTTCACCCGCAGCGGCGGCAGCTCCGGCACCGGCGTGCAGAGCTCCGACTCTCGCGGCGGCAGGTAGCCCTTGTCGTGGAGCATCGGGTACGCCAGGAAGCAGCTGAAGCATGCGGCGCTGCCGGTGCGGAGGACGAGCGTGGGGAGCCCGATCTTCTTAGCCGCCCGCTGCACGGCGAGGAGGTTGGAGTCGGTGAAGAGGCACGACGCGCGGGACTGCTGGCCGTCGTCGGCAGGCGCGGCGGCGGACGCCAGCGCCGACGTGAGGGCCGCGGCGGACGAGCTCTCCATGGCGTCGTTCATGGCGAGGATGATGTCGATGATCCGCCCCGTGGCGACGACGTCGGCGGGCGTGCCGTCGGGGACGGGCACGAAGTCGAACTCCGGGTGCCGGGACGCGTCCAGCGCGTTGAAGCGCGTGTGGAGCACCGTCACCGCGAGGCCGCGCGCGTGGAGCACCCCCGCCAGGTGCAGCATCGGGTCGATGTGGCCCTGGAACGGCAGCGGGAACACCAGCACGCGCGCCGGGTGACGAGGCGGAGCCCTGCCGCCGTCGCGAGCTTCGTCTTGGGCGCCGGCCATTTTGGGAGCTGTGCGCGCGCGGCCGGTGAATCCTCGATTGCTCGGTGACGGTGTGAGCGCCAGTGCGGCACCGACTAGTGATCGAGGAGTTGAGCACGTAGTGGATGATGTGCAAACAAGTTGGACGACGTACACGTGCTACCGAACAGTGAGGCTATCACAGACGCACGCAACTTTGATTTCATTTATGTTTCGTGTCGATGATCGAATGATTGAATGGATTATTGGTTACAATTGTACACATATGCGTCATGCGTGGCAACAAAACTTTGTCTGGAGAAGAACAAAGAAGATCCGATCCATTTGGGGTGTAAAGTACGGCGGCCGGCAACATGTATGTGCGCAATGACTACTTCCTGAGTTTTCAATATGCAGGGATGGACCCACAAGTTACGTAAGGTGGGCCACCGCATACCCTCTGGACTAGCCTTCTATATACTTAACACTGGATGTTTAAATAAATAACGAAACGTCCAAAGAATGTGAAGTACCTACCTTCTTAGCCTGCTGGTAATCCTGTTCTCATGCATGGAAAGAGGTCCCTGTTTCAATCCCTTAATATAACTCAGCGCTTTTAATTTTTCAGTTTTAGTTGTGCCTCCGTGTGACATGTCCTGAAATTAATTTTTCATTTTTAGTTGTGCCTCCGTGTGACATGCCATGAAATATAATGATTAATGGCGTGTGACATGTCCTGAAATTAATTTTTCATTTTTAGTTGTGCCCTCGTGTGACATGTCCTGAAATATAATGATTAATGGCAAATGAAAGGTGGTGATATCACTTCAGCATCATTTTTACAATGTTATTTTAAATTTCTACTTTTTGTCCCCTTTAAAATTAACTATGTTTTTTATTTTATAACATTAATAGTATTAGAAGATAACATGCCAAAATTTTTCATTCTAGTTTAATTTTTGATTTAAGGATTATCATGCTATTAATTAATGCATGTGGTTTTACCAAATTACGATATAGCTTACCAGATTTAAAATGGTTTTACCGAATTACATAAAAAATAATTTTTGCTACATACCCTGCACTAAAATTCTAGGTCCGTCACTGTCAATATGTCAGTTTGCAAGAATGTCTCTACAGGGCAGCAGCCCATGCAACACTCAAGCCAACCAAAAATTTTTACCTTGGCTGGAACATTGAGTTTCCACAGATTTAGTGCCAAACATAATAGAATATTAGTTCTAGTTGAAGACAACCCTAATAGTTATCGGCTGTTGGAGCTCAACGCACGTCATGTATACACAAATAAAGAAGACCAAATGTGATTTCATCCTTGATTCATCACAACACACCGAAACCTATCCAACCGATCCATTAGGCGTTGCAAGGGTCTGAAAAGTAGCTCTCTCCCTATTTGAGTCCTACGTCTCATATTGGTAAAACTTAGTATAGAAACTTCGGTCAGTTTGCAAGATCTGTTTTATACTAAAATTAAGTTTATTTGAAACAACTACCCCTGACTTTTTTCTCCATCCCCGACTCCTCCTCAGTGCATCATGTCATCAACCACCAAAAGGGTCACATGCGTGCTCGTGATGAACATTTTAGCATTCACAAAAATCAAAGCAGGTTAAGTAAACCTGGAACATATACAGGTATTTAAGTAACACTTTTTCGGCAAACCAAAATGAAGAATTTGCTTCATGTATTGAACGTTCTACAGAGTACAGATGCAACAATGGAAGTATCTAGAAGATTTTAGAATCAAATTGGAGGAGGAAGAAGGGAAAAAAGGTAAAATCGAGCAATCGCTCGCCTCAAGCCGCAGCTTGATGGTTCGGCGTCTGGTCCTTCGACAAGCCTTCCTCGTGAAAATGATGATCCTTTTATCTACTCTGCCTTCCTCGTTGCCTGCTACCAAGCCCAAGTATTGCCTCTTCCCTAGCCCAATCCCAAAACATATGCCCCTTGATCGGCCCAGCCCAAAGCATATCTAGTAGTATCGTGACATCATGTTTTCAGTTGTCTGTGTACAAAACTTTCCTTGCAGAAAACTTTGAAATTCCATGATATGTTTTCTAGTTTATTTCCAGCCAGTCATGTGGGTTGACAGTGTTGTTTGGTTCTTTTGCAGCCACACGGTAATTATTCTCCTCTGGAGAACGACCTGCAAGAAGCTTAGTGAGCGACAACATACACTTATTGTCTGCCTAATCTAATCAACAACTATTACAAGCCAATAATGCAGCACTACCAAACCACCCACGTGTCCCTAGCCAGTACAAAAATATAGAACATGCGTAGCAGTTGTGGAAAACATTTTTCGATATGACAACTTGGTTTAGACGATATAGATCAACCAATCAGGCCAGCGAGAGGGATGGTTTTTTTAAATGGCGAGTGCTCCCTGCAGTGTGTCTACTGTCTGCCGATCGAGTCGAGCTGGCAGGCACGCGACGCGATCGATGGCCGGCGTCCACGAAGCTTCCACCGGCGGCTGCGGCGGCGCCGCGGCCAACGGCAGGAGATCATCACGGCGGCGCGTCCTGATGTTCCCGCTGCCGTTCCAGGGCCACATCAACCCGATGCTGCAGCTGGGCGACGCGCTCCACTCGCGGGGGCTCGCCGTCACCGTGCTCCACACGCGCCTCAACGCGCCGGACCCCGCGCGCCACAACCCAGAGTTCCAGTTCGTGCCGGTCCCCGACGGCGTCCCAGCGCACGTCGCGGCGTCGGGGAACGTCATCGACGTCATCGAGGCCATGAACGCCGCCATGGAGGCCGACGGGGCGGCGGCTCTCAGGGCGGTCCTCGAGTCGGTGGTCGCGGACGCGGGGCGGCCACCTGCCGCGTGCATTGTCTTCGACGCCAACCTCCTCGCCGTGCCCAGGGCTGCCGCGGTGGTCGGGCTCAAGACGCTCGTGCTGCGCACCGCCAGCGCCGCCTGCCTCGGATGCTTCTTGACGCATGAGGGGCTAGGGGGAGCCTGATGGGAGTGGCGAAGGTTGATGATGGGAATTGATCCACATAGGCGCTTGTTCTCCTGGCTGAACCTTATAATGATCTAGATTGTCGGAGGGCCTATCCGCCTATGGTCATTGGATCTGCTGCGCGCACGGAAGAATTGCTCGATGTGGAGATCTCGGGCATTGAAGTTTCACCTAAACTTCTCACATTTTTAATCAGTGTTAGTGCAAGTAAAGTAGGGATGATATTTATGCAAGATATCAAGGTGTTATCAACAATGCAAGGTTGTATGAAACAAATAGCCAAAGCAACATTAGCCCTCAAAGCTTGAATGTCAGTGGAACAAGCCAATTTCAAGGGTCGAGGAACGGCATGCACAACGTCATTGGCTGACAGGCTGATGAGGTCATCGATCATCACAATGACTAGGCTAATTTTGGGCCCATCGAGCGCGCCTTCCCACATTTTGAAACCTTCTGGTTGTTTATATTTGTAGCTACAACGAGTCTCCTTGTTTGTTAAGATACGCCGGACTATATATAAGATATATATATGAATATTGCAAATGAAGTAGCATACTCAATTATTTGAGCCAAGACAGAGAAAACAGCAGGTGTACACGTACACATCTATACCATACTCATATAGTTGTAGAGTCAACACCCTCTCACAGATTACTATAGCACACCATTATACGTACAGTAAACATCCACCACCCTCCGCCGCACCGTGCTGCACCGTGCTGCCGCCGCAACGTCTCCCACCGATAGTGCACATCTTGCTTATCTCTCGCCTCACTCATGGATGATGCACACCACTTGCTCGATGGTTTGCCTCTACAACAATGTCTGTTGCTAACTAAATAACTGTGCCTAGGTTTTTGCACATATTTGGTTATTACCCATCAGTGAAGCATCTGTATGTATGTAATTAGTATTATTAGAAAGATGTTTTAATCTAGTTTTTAATAAATTTATTTTAAAATAAAATTATTACACATATTTTAAAAAAATAGAATCAAACTTACGACAGACATACCAACGATGATAGTTATTTAGGAACGGAGGGTGAACGTATATTGTCTTTATCTTCCCAATCAAGTGAATGCTTCTTGATCGCCGGCCAATTCAACGTGTAGTTCTCCTACCCATACTACTGTTGGCGCTAGAACCTAGCACCGTTGAGGCGAGCAGTACCTGCTCGACCCCCCTCGAAATCCTTCCTGAGCCAAGGAAGAAGACGAGCCAAGCTACCAACTCACACACATAACACACCCTTTGTTTCCTGCGTTGGCTGAAGACAGAGCCTGAATATGGTGGCAAAGAAGCTGTCTTTTCCATTACATTGCATACATATATATACAAGACTCCACCCACTACCGGATACAAGAGGTATGGCTGTCTACAGCCGTCGACTATTCCTAGCACTAGCTTAAATCAGCCAAGACGTGGCTGATGTACCTCTACCCTACTCCTACAGTGGCCTAGTGCCATGCTGCTACAGTGCAAGGGATGGACAACACCAGCCGACCCATTCCTACTCCTTGACTGCATCAGGTACAAGAGAGAGAAACAGAAGATTATGTCTAACAATCTTCCTCTAATCCGGCTGTTCTCACTTGACCTCCACCATACCAATCATCTTCCTCAGCTCCTGGAACCGAAGTCGTCTGAGTGACTTGGTGAGGATGTCAGCAAGCTGCCGACCAATGTCGATGAACTCAATGATGATCTGTCCTCCATCGACGCAGTCTCGAAGGAAGTGAAACTTCACATCGATGTGCTTACTTCTGTCATGGAGGATGGGATTCTTTGCCAACATGATTGCTGGCTGGTTGTCCACCTTGAGCACCGACGGCTGAGCTTGAACTCTGGTGAGATCCATCAGCAGCTGACACAGCCAGACCACCTGGCATGCCGCCGTGGCCACAGCCACAAACTCTGCCTCACAGGTGGATAGAGCCACCATCTTCTGCTTCAGCGACTGCCAGGCGATCGACGCTCCGTCGAGAAAGACGAGCACGCCGGAGGTGCTCCGCCGCCCGTCCACATCACCCACCATGTCCGCGTTGCTAAACGCCGTGAGTCCCAGCACACCTTCCTTGGCCTCGGGCGGCGCTTCACTGAACACCTTCAGTTGAAGCCTGCTGCGTTTGGGGAAGACAATTCCCCACTCCGCCGTGCCCTAGACGTAGTGCAACAAGCTCTTGACGGCCGTCCAGTGGTCCTCCCGCGGATCCTCCATGAACCTGCTCATATAGCCCACCGCAAAAGTGATGTCCAGCCACGTGTGAGTCAGCCAGCGCAACCCGCCAATGATGCTCCGGTAGAGCGTAGCATCCACCTTCGCCGTGGTGCCCTTCCTCGAGAGCTTGATGCGCTCCTCCATTGGCATGGCCACTGCCTTGTAGCCTACCATGCCCGCCTGCTCGAGCAGCTTTTGCGCGTAGGTGCGCTGCCCCAGCCTGATGGCGTTCTCCTCCTGCCTCACCTTGACGCCAAGGTAGTAAGACAAGGCACCCAAATCTCTCATCCGGAGCCGCACGCGCGGCCATCTCCTCCTTGAAATTTACGATGTCCTGAGCCTGCGCACCAGTGACGATGAGATCATCCACGTACACCCCGACGATGAGATGCTCCTTCCCCCGTCGTCGAGTGTACAGTGCATGCTTAGTGGCGCATCTCCCAAACCCGAGCTTAGCCATGGTGGCATCGAGCTTGGCGTTCCACGCCCGCGGTGCCTGACACAGGCCACAGAGGGCCTTGCGCATCCACAGCACCTTCTTCTCCATGCCCTTCATGACGAACCCCGGCGCCTACTTAATGTAGACTGTCTCGGCGAGGTCCTCATTGAGGAACGCTGACTTGACGTCGAGGTTATGAACCTGCCACTCCTTGGTAGCGGCGAGAGCGAGCAAGAGCCGCACGGACTCCATGCGCGCGACGGGGGCAAACACCTCCTCGAATTCGATCCCCTCACACTGCATGAAGCCGCAAGCCACGAGCCGCACTTTGTGCTTCACCACTGTGCTGCGCTCGTCCTGCTTCACCTTGAAGACCCACTTGAGTCCAATCGGTTGGCAACCCACCGGCAGATCGACCAGCTCCCAGGTCTTGTTCTCCTTGATAGCCTTCATCTCCTCTAGCATTGCCTTCTGCCACATTGCGTTGTGTTCCGCAACGGCGAACGTGGTCGGCTCCTCTGCACTCATCAGAAGCAGAGTATGGTTGTCGTCGAGGGTCCATGCTGCTAGCCAGGCTACTATCGTATCTGCCACAACATCGTCCAAGCGACAGAACCGAACCTCCTCCCCTTTGTGGTATGCGTCCACGAACTCTGAGATGTCCGATGGCGGGGTCGCATACTCGATGGACGCCACCACCGACGTTCCTCGAGGCGGGGTCATCCGTAGCAGAGAAGTTCCGTCACTCGAGGCCCCCCGATGGTCAAGGTCCATGGCCTACACTCGAGGCCTCCCAATCTATAGTTGCGCCTCCCAGACTCGCGTTCAGGGCCGAGCCCCCAGGTCTCATGGTTGAGCCCCCTGGATCCACGGTGGGGCCCCCCAACCCGCGGTCAAGTCTACCTGACGTGAAGTCGAGGCGTCTGCGGTTGGGGTCAAGATCCGCAGCGCGATCACGCCCGCTAGCCTCGCGGTCGAGACACCCTGCGCGGTCGAGGCCCCTGGCCCCGCGGTCGAGGCCCTGCTTCCCGTGATCGCGGCTCCCGGGCCCACACTCGAACCCCTGGTGCCGTAGACAGTGCCCGTTCCATGGTCGAGGCCTCCCGCATTGCAGGTGCGGTCGAGGCCGCCCGACGTACGGTCGAGGCCCTCGTGGTTGAGGCTGCCTCCCGTGTCGCGGTCGAGGCCACCTCCCGTGCGGTCGAGGATCGAGGCCACCTGGCTCGGAGTGAAATCGTGAGCTGGAGTACCTACTCTAGGCGGACTAACCGGCTCCGCTACCCCGTTCATTGGTTCTTCTCCGTCTCCCGCCGCCGACTCCACTGCTCCGGCTTTCCCGGTCCTTGGCTCCTCCATAGCCTCGCTGTGGCCATGGATGACCAATTGCTCCATGAAGAATGAGTCGCAAAGCCCGCCACCGTCTTGCTCAAGGCTCTCCGCATCCAGCCTATCCCAGGTCCACGACGCTGCCTCGTCGAAGACCACATCTCGGGACACCACCACCTTGCCGCCGACCGAGTCGTATAGCCGATAAGCCTTCGACCCCTCCTCGTAGCCCAGGAACACCATGCATGTGCTTCTGTCCTCTAGCTTCCTGAGGCCCAGCTTGACGGTCTTCACATGGCAGATGCAGCTAAACGTGCACAGGTATGAGACATTGGGCTTGCGCCCATGCCACGCCTCGTATGGCGTCTTGCCCTCGAGAGCTTTGGTCGGGCGACCGGTTGAGGATATGCACAGCGGTGGTGACCGCCTCTCCCCAGAACGCCACCGGCATCCCCTTTGCCTTCATCATTGAGCACGCCATGCCAACGATGGTCTGATTTTGGTGCTCTACAATGCCATTCTGCTGCAGCTAGTAGGGTGCTGTGAGGCGTCGACCCACCCCCTCCTTGATGCAGTACGCAGTGAACACGAGCGCCATGAACTCGCCGCCGTGGTTGGTCTGGAGCACCAGCAGCCGCTTGCCGCACTCTACCTCCGCCCGCGCCTTGAAGCGCTTGATGGCGTCTGCCGTGTCGTTCTTGTTCGATAGGAGATGCAGCCACATGTAGCAGCTGCAATCATCCATGAGCAAGAGGAAGTACCTCCGTCCTCCATGTGTCACTGGCGTGATTGGCCCGCAGAGGTCCCCATGGACCAGCTCGAGGGGATCCGCCGCGTGGTACTTCGCCGCCTTTGGGAACTGCAGCCGCCTCTGCTTCCCCGCCAGGCAGCTGTCGCACAGCTTCCTGGCATGCTCGATTCCTAGCAACCCAGTAACCATCTTCCCGAGCTGGCCTAGAGCGTCAAAGCTCAGGTGGCCGAATCGGCCATGCCACAGCCACGGCTCCTGCGTGCACACTGCCACCAAGCACACAGGATGTTCCACCTTCAAATCAAGAAGATAGAGACGATTCTTGGAGCGCGTTACCTTGGTGAGAAGATGCCACTCCTTGTCCTTGATCCGCAGCACGCTGTCACGGATCAGCACTTCTGCTCTGCGCTCGTCAAGTAGTCCCAGGCTGTCGATGCTTACGCGAAGCTGGGGAATGAAGTACACATCCATTAATGCGCGCTGCTCCTCATTCCGTCACTGGAAGATGACGGTGCCTTGGCCGCGGATGTCCTCCCACGAGCCATCCCCAAACTTGACCGTGCCAGTCTTGTTCGCATCGAGGTCGGTGAAGGCAGCGCGGCAGCCAGTCATGTTGTTTCCTGCACCAGAGTCGAGGTACCACCGCTGCTCCTTCTCATCGCCGACTGTGCCCAGGTGTGCCTGCGCCCACGTCTCATCAAGTTTGATGGCCTGTGGAGTAGTCCTCTGCTCTGCCTCCGCCTCCCCTGTTTCGCCTTCCTGCGGACCGCAGTACTCGCCCATCAAAAGCGCTTGCTGGTTGTCGCTATCGTCCTGAGCCAGGTATGCCTCCTCCTTCTTGGCCTTCCTCTGCGGGCACTCGCGTGCCCATTGCCCCACCTTGCCGCACTTCCGGCAAGCGTTGGGGACGATGGTCCTCTTCTTGCCCTTCTTCTTATCTACCGGAGGCTTCCCCTGCTGCTTGCCGCTGTTGCCACCACGGTTACCACCACCGCAGCACTTCTCCTTCATCTTCGTCGCCCACTCCTCCATCAGCAATAGCTTGGGCTTCTCCTTCTCCGACGGCGCCGCACCATGGCTCTCCGCAACCCGCAGCCGCCCTGCCACATCCTCCAGAGACAAAGTGGAAATGTCCAGTATTGTCTCAATAGACATGGTGAGCTGCGAGTACTTAGCAGGCACCCTGCACAGGAGCTTGCTGATGAGATCCTCGTCCTCTAGCGGCTTGCCATAGGTGGCCAGCTAGCTCGCGGGCGCCTGAAGACAAAGCGCGAAGTCCTCCACCAACTCCCCGGATATGAACCGGATGTCGTTGAACTCCCGGTGCAGCTGCTGAACCTTGGCCCAATTGGCTCGATCCGAGCCGAAGAGGAACGACTCCAGCATCTCCCACACCTCTTTTGCCGTCTTCTTCTAGCTGAGCACCTCATGGAACTCGCCCGACATGGAAGCCATAAGCGCCTCCATGGCATCCACCTCCGCCTCCTCGCCGGCATTGCCAACCTTCACGGCCTCCCACCACTTCCGGGCGCAGAACTTTCACTTCATTTGGACAACCCACTCGCCGTAGTTTGTGTGTGAGCATCGGCCAGGAGTTGCTCCCGCCATACTCCCGTACCATGCGCACCTCAACCGGTTGCGCCACCGGTTGGAGCTGCCTCTCCGCATCTCCGCTGCCGCCCTGCAGCGCTCCGGTGGCACTCGCCATCGCTGGCTGCTAAGCCTGACGATGTGTACGGCTCTTATACCACGTGTTGACACTAGAACTAGCACCGTTGAGGCGAGCAGTACCTGCTCGACCCCCTAAAGATCCGCCCTCAGTCAAGGAAGAAGACGAGCCGAGCTCTTAACTCACACACACAGCACAACCTCTGTTTCCTGCGTTGGCTGAAGACCGTGCTGCACCGCGCTGCCACCGCAACGTCTCCCACCGATAGTGCACATCTTTCTTATCTCTCGCCTCACTCATGGATGATGCACACCACTTGCTTGATGGTTTGCCTCTACAACAATGTCTGTTGCTAACTAAATAACTGTGCCTAGGTTTCTGCACAGATTTGCAAAATGGATAGAGATATTTGGTTATTACCCATCAGTAAAGCATCTGTATGTATGTAATTAGTATCATTAGAAAGATGTTTTAATCTAGTTTTTAATAAATTTATTTGAAAACAAAACTATTACACATATTTTAAAAAAATCGAATCAAACTTACGACAAACATACCAATGACGATAGTTATTTAGGAATGGAGGGCGAACGTATATTGTCTTTATCTTCCCAATCAAGTGAATGCTTCTCGATCGCCGACCAATTCAACGTGTAGTTCTTCTACCCATACTACTGGCACTAGAACTAGCACCGTTGAGGCGAGCAGTACCTGCTTGACCCCCCTCGAGATCCTTCCTAAGCCAAGGAAGAAGACGAGCCGAGCTCCTAACTCACACACACAGCACACCCTTTGTTTCCTGCGTTGGCTGAAGATAGAGCCTGAATATGGTGGCAAAGAAGTTATCTTTTTCATTACATTACATACATATATATACAAGTCTCTACCCACTACCGGGTACAAAAGGTATGACTGTCTACAATCGTTGACTATTCCTAGTACTAGCTGAAATTAGCCAAGACGTGGCTGATGCACCTCTACCCTACTGCTACAGTGGCCTAATGTCATGCTGCTACAGTGCAAGGGATAGACAGCACCAGCCGACCCATTCCTACTCTTTGACTGTATCTGGTAGAGAGAGAGAAACGACAGATTATGTGTGACAACTACTACTGCTTTAACCCACCCAAAGGAAATTAAAATCTAATGCCGTACCAGGGCCCACAACGCTTGAAAATGGTACTAAAAACTAATAAAATGAGGACCAACTCCAGAACCCGATCGTCACCCAGACACCCAACTCGACTCCGACACGGTTGGCAATAATGGCCGCTGTCCAAGAACCATGCATTTGCAAGCGCGGCGACGACCACGGCCGGAGAACGCCCTGGCGCCGCCGCGTCCTAATGTTTCCATTGCCGTTCCAGGGCCACATCAACCCGATGCTGCAGCTGGGCGACGTGCTGCACGCGCGGGGCCTCGCCGTCACCGTGCTTCACGTGACGTGTCTGAGCGCGCCGGACCGCGAGCGCCACCCGGAGTTCCAGTTCGTGCCCGTGCCCGACGGCGTTCCTGGCCACGTCGCCGCGTCCGGGGACGTCCTCGACGTCATACACGCCATGAACGCCGCCATGGAAGCAGACGAGGCGACGGTCCTCCGCGACGTCCTCGCGTCGGTGCTCGCGGACGGCTGGCAGCAGCCCCCGGCCGCGTGCATCGTCTTCGACGGCAACCTCCTAGCGGTGCCGAAGGCTGCCGCAGCACTCGGCCTCCCGACTCTGGTGCTGACCACCGGGAGCGCGGCCTGCTTCCGTTCCATAGTTTGCTACCCCATGCTTCATGAGAAAGGCTATCTGCCTCACCAAGGTGACACGTTTTACTTCAGCGCAAATGAAATTTGCTTTTGGATTCAAACATTAATGTTTAGAGTACTTAATGTTGTCAACATATATAGCTATATAGTTCGCCCATTGCAAATTCTCCTACTTTTGTGAATACTGTGTCACTTTTCCTCCTCTTTTGACTTTGAGAGTAGTATTGTGATAAATACATAAGAATTTTGACAAAAAAAAATGACAAAATAAATACATAAGCAATTCTCCCAGTGGAGCTGGTCGGCTGATGGTTTCCAGTGCTGATAAGCCGGCAGATGATGTTGTAAAACAAAAACAATGTACAATGGCTTGGCTGATAGTGTCTTTACATCTCCATGGCCGCTACTTCCTTGCTCTTCACCACCTCCAACCCCCTCTATAACCGCAGTATGCAGATCGACTGATGCACAAATGAGTACTAGTGGAGGAACAGAGCAACTGAAAACAGAGCAGAGGATTAGCTGATCTGGCACAGATTACCTGATCAACCGGTTGTGTGTGTCAGTGTGTCCTTGTCGCTTGTCGGGCGGGTCAGGTGTGCATGTCCATGCATCACGTGTACATTGTTGGCATCCGAAGACAACTACAAACCGATGATCCTACGGGCTTTGAAAATTTCCACACCACTGACTCGTGACTCGTGAGCTAATCAGATGGTCGGAGAAGAAGAGCATCGTGACGGCAGCTCCGGCCGCCGCCAGTTCGTCCTCTTCTCGCTGCCATTCCAGGGCCACCTCAACCCGATGCTCAAGCTCGCGGCGGTCCTCCACGCCCGGGGCCTCGGAGTCACCGTCCTCCACACGGACTTCAACGCTCCGGACGCCGCGCGCCACCCGGAGCTCACCTTTGTCCCCATCCACGAGACACTCCCAGACGAGGCCACTTCCCCGGACTCAGACATCCTCACCAAGCTGCTGGGTCTGAACGCCGCCTCCGAGGAGCCCTTCCGGCAGGCCCTCGCGTCCCTGATGCGTGGTGGCCGACACGTGACCTGCGCGGTGCTCGACGAGCAGTGCTACGCCGCGCTGGGCGCCGCCGGCCAGCTCGGCGTCCCCGTGCTCGCACTCCGGACGGACAGCGCCGCCGCGTTGCGCAACATGCTCGCGTACCCGCGGTTGCGCGAATTATTTTTGCCCAGTCAGGAAATCAAGGCGTTGACCTCCAAATTGTACTGCATAGGAGCAGCTGGATGAGGTGGTGCCGGACCTCGAGCCGCTGCGCGTGCGCGACCTGATCCGCGTCGACGGCTGCGACACGGACGAGATGTGCGGCTTCGTCGCCCGCGTCGCCGATGCCGTCGGAGCCGCGGTGTCCGGCATCGTCTTCAACACGCTCGAGGCGATGGAGGCGTCGGAGCTGGCCAAGATCCGGCGGGAGCTGTCCCTTCCTGCCTTCGCGATCGGGCCCCTGCACTTGCTGTCGTCCCATGACTCGGCGGAACAGAGCTTGTACACTCCCGACCTCAGCTGCCTGGCTTGGCTGGACGCACACGCGCCGTGCTCCGTGCTGTACGTGAGCCTCGGGAGCCTGGCCTGTGTCGACCGTGCCGTGTTCGAGGAGATGGCGTGGGGGCTGGCCGCCAGCGGCGTGCCGTTCCTGTGGGTTGTCCGGCCGGGCTTGGTCAGTGGCGCCGGCGGTGGCGAGGAAGAGGTTCCACCACTGCCAGTTGGGTTCAGCGAGGAGATCAGGAACAGAGGGAAGACTGTCACGTGGTCTCCCCAAAGAAAGGTCTTGGCGCACGCTGCCATTGGAGCATTCTGGACGCACTGTGGATGGAACTCCATACTGGAGAGCATCTGCGAAGGCGTGCCGATGCTTGTGCAGCCGTCAAGTGTCGTTCCATACTAGGCTCCTCCCCTCCTGACGTCCCCCCTGGCGGGCCCCTCTGCGCCGCCGCCACATGCGCCGGTGGCCTCCCCAGGTGGTCTCCTCCGGGGGCTGCCGCTGCTGACCGATCGATGGTGGATGTCGTCACTGTCGAGGATGCATCTAACGACGGCGACGAAGACCCCAGCTTGGCCTTCTTCCCCTCCTCCATGGGCAGGCCTAAGCACCTACGCTGGCGCGAGGCCTCCCCTGGCGATAAGGAGGAGCAGGATTACCTCACCTCGCGCCGCGCCGCGCCGTGCCGCCTCGCCTGCTGCTCGCGTCGCGGACCCCGATGGCTGGGCCGCCCCCTCCGTGTAGGATTCTAAGGGAGGGCGGCCGCCCAGCCGCGGTCGCCAGCACCAGCGGCACAACAAGAGGACCGTGAATGAAACATCCTCAATTTTCCTCAAAGGGAAAATACACAGAAGGAAGGATATAATGATAGCCCAGGAAGTCCGAACATCGACTTATCCATTATCAGTTGATGACAAAGCCATACATCGTTCAAAAGAATACAGTAGAGGGGTTTACATAATTCATTATATCGCCACATGGCGGAATCATTAGAGTTTCTAGCATCCAGAACAGCTACGGAAGTAGAGGGATATTGCGAAAGCTTCATCTTTCACCATCTTGAGCGTAGGCACGAGACCATCTAATCCTTTCGTCCTTCAGGGGCGTCAGCAAGCCATCATCCATACCTGGATCTAAATTTTCAGTACGTTTTGTACTGGCCACATCTCCCATCCTATGTTTGCTTTTGCTATTAGTATTTGGTGGGATGCAAAGGATATAATCAAAGAGGCCAAATATTTGGCTGTGGTTTCCTATGCAAACAGTGACCAATATTGTAGAAATATAGTTAATCATATTTTAACCCATCTCATCCACACATCTTTCCCATCCTAACACCATCACACATGTCTCACACTCTCGCACTCAGTCGACAGGTCCAACTCCCTCTCGGAGCCTGTCTCAGCGGCTCACAGCCAGAAGGATAACACCAGGGGGAGAATAGAAGGACTCATCTCACTACTCTCGAGAAGCGTGGGTCTTAGAAAAAGCCATACCAGTGGCTCACGGACTATATATATATTGATTTATAAAACTCTGCAGAGCGAGTACTCCCGTAACCACAAGATGACTATCATCGGTGGTGCCCCGCCTAAGCTGATTTCGACTGCTTCCTAACCGGTGCGATGCCACCCTACCACTCAGTACTAGGACACCCCGAAATACCATCGGAACACCGATAGGTACACCAGCACAATGAGACTGTGAGGCGTAGTTACCCGGGCCACCAAGGTAACTCTGCGGCTTTAAGGAGGGTGTGGGACCCCATGCCCGTACCTCCCGACACTACCTGCTAACAACCTAGTAGTAGTGGCACCGTCCTAGCTAGTCAGACATCCGTCTCCCGTCCATACAAGAGCGAGTGGTGAGCATGTAGGTCCCAAGGTTCCGGTTCTCAAGGGATATCAGGTCCTAGGGGGATCAGACAGGATTATCTTCTCGTAGGGACTACAACAGTCCATGCTGTAACAGCATCTCCTACCCGGGGCTTCGCTCCACGAAGGTTCTCACCCCGGGTTCACCATATTCCTCACAATGTGCTGGCCATAAACACCTCACACGGGAATGCCCAGAACACATTCCCCGGTAAGACTCGCCCACATGGCTCATCGTAGAATCCTATCCGATCGACTCAACCCTCACCACACACCCGAAACGCACGCAGCACTCTCCCCGAGTAAAGTGGCACCACGTGCCTTATCCATGCACCATACCGTACTCTCCACCACGCATCACATCGTAGATATAAGCGTAGTAGAAGTAAAGCATCATAAATAAATAAGCATGCATCTAGCCTATCAGCGGGTGTGCAGGAGTTTGGTTGCGACAAGGTAAAGGCTCATCAAGCAGATCAACCATGCAACCTATCATCAGGTGATATACTTAAATAAAGCACTAGCAACTAGATATTGTGCCATGCGTAATAGGACTCCACGAGATTGGGTGGGGTGTGGCACCTGATTAGCTGTCACTCGAGTCCTCTGTCAGGTCCTTGGCATGCTTCTGGTCCTCCTCCTCGATCAACTCCTTCGCGGAAACTAAAATCGAGACATAACGGTCAAGGGAGTGACCCCTATAGATCAATCACAAAGAAGCAATAAAATCCAATAACTCCAAATGCAATCATATATAGGCCTATGACGTAGAGCTTATTTTTATGAAAATTTAGACACTTGGTTCATATTTTTCGGAGATCGTATGAATTAGTTATGAATTTCCGAAGTTTATTCTATTTTCTAAAAAAGAAAAAGGGGCTAATTAACTAGAGGCTGACACGTGGCATCCTCTGATTGGGCCACGTAGCGCGCGGGCACAGGCGCTGATGCAGTGCTGACGTCAGCACAGACGCGGGGTCAGGCGGTCAACAGTCATGCTGACGTCAGCTCTGGCAGGTGGGGTCAACAGACTCAGTCACTGACGTGTGGGGCCCGCTGTTTTGGTCACTGACAGGTGGGTCCACGGTCAACGGTCAACATTGACTGGTCAACGGTCAACGCGGACTGGGCCCGGACTAGGCTTGGACGGGCTCGGGTAGGGCCGGATTTGGGCCGGGTTGGGCTGGCCCGGCCCTGACACGTGTCAAGCAGGGAGTTAGGCCGCGTGGCGGCTGGGCTCTTAACGGGTTCCGGTCTACGGCGTTATCCGGCTAGGCTTAGTCCATGGTGCACCGTAGACTGGTGATCCGTGTGGCTGTCCACGGTTGGTCCAGCGTGGACCCCTATGGAGGACGTGGTGCATGCGGGGAGAAATTCCCCCTTTCTCTTTCACGCAGCCAGGCACGGCGGCCCTCGCCGGCGACGAGCGCCGCTGCGGCTTCGGCGGCCGGGGCGAACGGTGATGGTGACGAACGGCTGTGGCTCCGGCAGCAGCAACTCCTCCCCGCTCCCTTCTCCTCCTCTCACTAGGTCAGCTACGGGTGAGGCAAGGTGAACAACAAAGGTGGCTGAGGGCTCAGGAAACCCTAATGGCCAGGGCTGCCCCTTTTATAGCGCGGCGGCGGCTGGCTGTGGCTCGGTGAACGACACCGATAGGAGATGCCCATCGGGCGACCAAGGGCGAGTGCGCTCTAGGGTTAGGGTTCGGGAAAGCATGGCAACGCGCGCGGACGGCGGAGATGCAGCGGCTCGTACGGGCGTGGGCATGGACGGTGGGCGCGGCGGACGCGACGCGCGGTGGACAGAAATAGAAAGGCGAGGCAGCTGACAGATGGGGCCCATTGATTAGTGGGAGTGAGGCGACGCAAGGCGTGAGCGGAGGAGAGCGCGCGCAAGGCCGGCCTCTTGATGGGCTGCTTTGCCTTCGTGGGCCGTGGCGCTAGCGAGCGGGCTGCCGATGGGTCGATCGGCCGGCGGGGCGCACGGGTGAGCGGGCTACCGATGGGCCGAGCTGCTGAGGAAAGGCGGGCCGTCGGCTGGGCTGTGGTGCATGTGGGCGAACGTGGCGGGTGGCAGCGTCTTGACGCGAGCGTGCGGCGCTACAGCGAGCGAATGCGGAGCGGGCCACGCGGTTGGCTGGTTGGGCCGCGACGCTTGCTGGGCTTCGTGGCTGCGCGGGCCACGCGCGTGCAGCGAGCGTGAGCGCTTGCGGCGGCCTGGTTGGGCCAGGCGCGCGGGCAGGTGGTGTGGGCCGTGCCGGTTGCCTTGCTGGGCTGCCATTGCTGCTCGGGTCGGTTCCCTCTTTCTATTTCTTTTCTTTTTCTAATTCCTTTTCTATTTCTTTTCTACACCCTTACTCCAATTACATCATGGTCAAGCTAATGAAAGGGGTTAGTGACCATGTCATAAATAATTGGTGGGTCCCTTAGGGTCTTGTGGTCAAGTTGGATCCATTTCCGGGGTCAGTGGCTCATGTTAGCAGGCATATCGTCGCATGCGATATAAAAAGGGTTATTGATTTTATTGGCAATACATAAAATCAATAAGAGGCAAATCATACTCTTGTGGTTAAAATGCAAATGCTCCGACTAACATTGGCGCTACTTGTGCGACTACTGGATGTTTTCCTACATGACACACACCAAGCATCGGATACTTTAGAAAATTTTTTGAAAGCTTGTATTTTCGGTGTTCGAAATTGCAGGGATGTTACAATCCTACCCCCTTATGAGAATCTCGTCCTCGAGATTCAAGAGTGTAGCTTACTCTTCTTTTCGGTCGGGGTAAGGCTTTCTTTTGTGCTGACTTCTTTCTCCATAGTTGCCTCTCTTACTATGGGGTCGCTTCACTGAACCTTGCACATTGGTAAACTGGCGCTTTTGTCTTTCCTTAGGTTCCTTATTAGAAGGCGGATGGGGTGTTCCTGGTATTCCATTATGCTTTGAACATCAAGTGCTATAGGGGAACATCGGTTGCTTTTGCGGCTTCAAACACTTGCGTTGCTGTGACAAATGGAATGTTGGTGTACTCCTGCGAGTTGTCCAGGCAACTCTATTCTATAGGCAGACTTGCGTACTGATCTCGTATGGCTCCTCTTATTTTGGAGTTAGCCACCTCATTTCTTGGAAACTGAGGGTTCCCTAGAGTGGGGAGACTTTAAGGCAGACTTAGTTCCTGACTTTATCTCAAGGTCTTTCCCTCCATTGTCAGGACAACTCTTCTGACGATTACTGCGAGTGTCCTAGAGCCTTTCACACTTGGGAGAATCCTTCTTTGGCCTCATTGATGGTGGTAGGTCCAAGGGTGTTGATCTTCTCCCTCCATCTATACCATATCAGGGGTGGGGTCTGCACCACCTTCCTATCGTGGCCTCAAACGACGGTGTCTAAAGACTTGCTCGGCATCTTTCGTTGAAGGGAAACCTAGCATGGGCCAACTCTTACTCTATTTGTCCATATTAGGGATCACATGCTCGAAGCACATTCTTGAGGGTCTGATTCATCCTCTCCATATGACCAATGATCTGAAAGCGATAAGTGATACGGTAGTCCGTTTGAGTCCCTATAGCATCATCCGGGGCTTTTCCAAAAACTTGGATGCACACCAAGGTTCATGGTCCGATATCATGCTTCCAGGGGCTCCGTGTAGCTTGGGTACGTTCTTATTAGACAGATATGCTAGTGGTCCATCTCTGGCGTCTCCCTTGATTGCTACAAGGTGAACTGCTCTGGGTTAGCTATCGATTATCGCTCGCGTAACATGTTCCTTGGCGTTCGAGGCTAACCTACGACGAAGTTCATAGGTACGCCATCATGTTTCCGTTCAGACACCTCAGGTGGCTTGGCAACCCTACAGGTCTCTTGTGCTTGGCTTGATGTGTCTGCATATGCCACTCCCAGTAGCATATCCTGCGTCAAATACCTTCCTACTCTTCCCTTCCGGTGCTCTCGGGGTACATGCGAGAATTGAGCTTACGCCCTTCTAATATTGTTTTACTGCACGTGGCGAAACCAGGAAGACTCACAGATGTAGTTCTTGTTCCCAAGAATGCTCTGTCCGTCCTTACTAGCCTTTGGGCACTTGCTCTACATCAGGGGCTTGCTCACTGCCCAATTCTCTGGGCCGTGGCACTGGCTTCGTAGATCCTATCCATAGAGGGTGCAGTGTACACGAAGCTCATTCAGAAGACCATGGGGTATCACACCAATGTCCCCTTGCCACTCCTTGGGCAAAGCTATGACAATCAAGGCTTGACATTGGCTCTTACGGTTAGGAGCACGGCGATTTCTTCAGTTTGTTCTGGGTGGTAAGGGATCTCCACATCTTAGCCCTTAATCATTCTAGTCAACGACGCTGTCTCATGTTCAGATCTTCTGGGTGAAAAAGTTCTTTAGATTCTTAAGATCGGTGAAGATCTCACGCTTGTTCCCAACCGGGTAGTGCCTCCAAATCTTCAATGCATGGATCATAGCTGCAATCTCGAGATCATGGGTAGGACAACATTGTTCGTGTCCCTTAAGCTGATGGAAAGCATAGGCAATGACTTTCCTATTTTTGCCTCAGAACACAACCAAACCCGTGGCGAGATGCATCGCATTAGACCACAAGGTCCTGGGGTCATCGAGTAAGGCAAGAACAGGCATTGTGGTACTAAATGGCCAATTGCAAAGAACCTTACGCATCGGTCGCATCCTATTGTTGCTCTCTTCCTTCCATTGTTTTTGTGTTGGACAGGCCGACAACTTATTCTGATAGGGTGGAGGACATGGCCTAGGAAAAATGACCCATTCCAACCAGACTTATACTTGCTGGACTTAGCGTCGAGCTGATGCTTCTGTATCTTCTCCAATGATTTCTTTAGACGCTACTTACACGGGGTGACATGAGTCTTCCCCTGATGTGTCCTTCGTTCCTTCATCCAAGGGTAGCCTAACTTAAGGTCAAACTTGGCAAAGTACTTGGCATGGTGCATTTGTTCAAGCAGGTCTCTATCCTTGGCAGGGGTACTTGTTCCTGATTGCAGGCCATCTTGTTCCCCTATTTCCCATTTTGCATAGAGGGTTGCATTCATCTAATTAGGCTTGCATTGATACTTGTGTTTGCTTGCAATGATCCTTTCCGAACAATAAAGCTTTGCTCATGCATTCTAGGGTAGCAAGGTGAGCTCAGCTACTAGGGTATTCCAAAATCATGATCTTTATAATCTACCTCTCTAGGGATGGAGATGAAGGATCTAGAACTGAGGGAAACCTCATACGTTAGCATGCAGGTTTAAATCTCATACTGACTTGGTAATAAGTGCATAAAAGAATGCAAAACCAAATTTAGATGTCATTGTAGCATTAACTCCTTTCATATGCACATACCTTGTTCTATGTCGAGGGTGTCCTTGGCAGCTTGCTTGGCGAGATGCCAACGGGCAGCTCTTCGTGCACTATGGTTCCTAGTACCCGGAGTAGGGCAAAATGTAGCCTTATGACCCTTTTGGTAACATCTGAAACAAGTTACTCCATCAAGAGTTGTGGTGCTCTCTGCACCTGATCTTCACTATCGGGGATGTCTTTAGTAGAACTATATGTCGATTGCCAGCGGGCAGCTCGCGCATCATTGCGAACCTTCCTTGTTGAACCCCGGATTCATTTGAAAGGAATCATAGCTGGTGATGTGATGTCAACTCTGGCACAGTCGATAACCCTGTGGCCTGGTTGTCCGCATACAAAGCAAATGAGAGGAACTCCGCCTGAGGGCGTGGTAGCTCTCCCTCTTGGACAGACCTGGATCTTGTGACTGGGGTGGCCACATCCATAACAGAAGAAGGGCACCTTTATTGTAGGAGTGCTCGCAGTAACCTCCCATGTGTTGGAATGCTAGAGGGGGCGGCTTCAGAATGAGCTGCTTGTAGGGAGATCACGCATACGTGGTTGTTGCCGGACCATGTGCTGATATGGTTCCTCAAGGCATCGCTTCATAGGGTCGAGTGTGCTTGTCTCCTGGTGGGTCCTTTCTAACCTTAGTGCCTCGTTGATGGCTTCCTCGAGGGTGTGGCAAGTCCTTCTTGTGACAGCAAGGTGGGGGGAACCTTCAATCCCTGGGTGAAGTAATACACCTTGTCCTTCTCGATGGCCACACTCTCCGGGTGTACATACCGCATCAGGCGAATGAAGCAGACAACATACTCGTGGACTGTATCTGTTCCTTGCTGAATACCGCAAAACTCTTCTGCTAGAGTTCCTTCCACTTCTGCTAGCACATGGCGCTCATAAAAGGCCTTAGTGAAATCTTCCCATGAGATATTGGCAGGGTCTTGGTGAGCTGTGCTGAATCCATTCCACCATGCTCGAGTGTTACCCTCGAAGTGGTGGGCTATGATCTTAACCTGATCCTCCTTTGTGTAGATGGTTGATTTCAGCCACTCTGTCATGTCATATAGCCAATCTATAGCGATGATAGGGTCACTGTTGGAGCCGTCAAAGGTAGGGAGCTCCAACATGAGTGCACTAGCCAATTTATGCTGAAATTCTTCAGTCAAAGTTTCTCGGGTGCGGGTTTGCTGAACCATCCTTCTCATCAAAAGTGGTGGGGATGGTGGAGAATGCTCCTCAACATGGGTCCTGACGGGTGGCGAAGTGACGTTCTGATGTTCCCCCTTCTCTGGGTTAGATCTGATGGGGGGTCCTATGTCCCATGTTGTTATGACTATCACTGCATCCATGGTCTATGGCGGTCCCTGGGTGTGGTGCGCGGCTTAGAGGTGCTGAACGATGGGCAGACATCCTACTTTAGGATCACCAGGCTTAGGATCATATGCAAGTGATACAGGCTATTATCGACTTAGCTAAGTAATTTAAACTGATTTAATTAATTTGAAACACTTTTATCTATCCTACACTCATTCAAAGAAGCAATGAAAATCCATAAGATGCGATAAAATCCGAGCATTCATTACATTAAGCTGGTTACATGGCGATGTCTCTAGTAGCTACACCAGAAGACTCGCGAGAATTTTCACACTACGCGCAGGTGGGCTTCAAAAGGGGACAATCTACTCTACTTCAGAAGTGAGTCTTGTCTTCTTTAGCCATTGTGGGGCTGTTTTCAGTTGGGTCACTCTGCGTCAGTTGCGGATCACTGCTCGGGAGTCAAACCTGGTGGCACGAGGGGAAAGGTGCTAGCAGCTATCTCCTAGAGTTGTGCGTTGGTCTTGAGCATCCTCTGCACATACTTGCAGGCTTCTTCCTACTCTGGGGTAGGTTCTGACTCAGGCACGAGGCAGGCATCCATATTGTGTCTGGTGGACCCTACCTTGAACTTCTTGACAAGGGGCACCTTGCGACAGTGGGCAGGCAACTGCATCTATACCTACTCGTATTGCTGGATACGACGGGCATCGGACTGCTTCCATTTCTCCAGCGTTGCTCTCATGACATCACACAGATACACACAACCTCTCATGTACCTGGCGAGGTGTGCCGTGTTGGACCAGATCCACTTCTTTAGCTTGGCCAACTCCTCTTTCTCGGCCTTCACCTTTGTTTCCAGCTCCGTGACCTAATGCTTGTAGTAGCGCTTGTCACCATCCAGCACTAGGATGAGCCTGTCCTGAGCAACCATGTGTTCCCCTGTGATTCTGAGCGTGTGATCATGCTCTCTACCCCAGATGCTCTCGGTCTCGGCCCAATGATCTATGTCACTTCTGGAGAGATCAAGGGCTTGGGGTAGCAGGCGGAACGGTCCTGTCTTGAGGAGTTCATAGGTGTCTCTCATCATGATCCGGAGGGCGGCACGTGCAGCAAGTTGTGCGGCGTTGGTGATAGTCCTATCCATCTCACGAACAATGAAGGGCTTTAGTGCCGGTACCTCATTGCACTCAATGATCTAGATCGACACTATGAAGAAATCCTCTGGTCCATTGGGTCCCATCTTACGATGGCAGACCCAATGACAGTTTGACTTGGGGACACCAAGGTGTTGGAGCGTCTCACACAGGACCTCGGCAAAGTCTTGTTGGTACTTCTCATAGAAGGGGATCTCCATAAAGCTCTCCATCTACATACAGAGCCAAGAAAGAAATTAGAAGGTGAGTAAGAGAGAAGATGAGCCAAGCATAAAAGCATTATGCAAGGTCGGTGTATAACCAAAAGTGATTCGAGATCTCCTAATCTATCGTCCAATCCTATGGGTCTCGTCCTAGGGTCAAGCATGGCTCTGATACCAACTGAAACATCCTCAATTTTCTTCAAAGGGAAAATACACAAAAGGAAGGATATAATGATAGCCCAGAAAGTCCGAGCATCGACTTATCCATTATCAGTTGATGACAAAGCCATATATCGTTCAAAAGAATACAGTAGAGGGGTTTACATAATTCATTACATCGCCACATGATGGAATCATCAGAGTATCTAGCATCCAGAACAGCTACGGAAGTAGAGGGATATTGCGAAAGCTTCATCTTTCACCATCTTGAGCATAGGCACGAGACCATCTAATCCTTTCGTCCTTCAGGGGTGTCAGCAAGCCATTATCCATACCTGGATCCAAATTTTCAGTACATTTTGTACTGGCCACATCTCCCATCCTATGTTTGCTTTTGCTATGTAGTATTTGATGGGATGCAAAGGATATAATCAAAGAGGCCTAATGTTTGGCTGTGGTTTCCTATGCAAGCAGTGAACAATATTGTAGAAATGTAGTTCATCATACTTTAACCCATCTCATCCACACATCTTTCCCATCCCAACACCATCACACATGTCTCACACTCTCACACTCAGTCGACAGGTCCAACTCCCTCTCGGAGCCTGTCTCAGTGGCTCACAGCCAAAAGGGTAACACTAGGGGGAGAATAGAAGGACTCATCTCACTACTCCCGAGAAGCGTGGGTCTTAGGAAAAAGCCATACCAGTGGCTCGCGGACTATATATATAGATTTATAAAACTCTGCAGAGCGTGTACTCTCGTAACCACAAGATCACTATCATCGGCGGTGCCCTGCCTAAGCTGATTCTGGCTGCTTCCTAACTGGTGTGATGCCACCCTACCACTCAGTACTGGGACACCCCGGAATACCATCGGAACACCAATAGGTACACCGGCACACTGAGACTGTGAGGCATAGTTACCCAGGCCACCAAGGTAACTCTGTGGCTTTAAGGAGGGTGTGGGACCCCATGCCTGTACCTCCCGACACTACCTGCTAACAACCTAGTAGTAGTGGCACCGTCCTAGCTAGTCAGACATCCGTCTCCCGCCCATACAAGAGCGAGTGGTGAGCACGTAGGTCCCAAGGTTCCGGTTCTCAAGGGATATCAGGTCCTAGGGGGATTAGACAGGATTATCTTCTCATAGGGACTACAACAGTCCATGCTGCAATAGCACCTCCTACCCGAGGCTTCGCTCCACGAAGGTTCTCACCCCCGGGTTCACCATATTCCTCACAATGTGCCCGCCACAAGCACCTCACACGGGAATGCCCAGAACACATTCCCTGACAAGACTCGCCCACATGGCTCATCGTAGAATCTTGTCTGATCGACTCAACCCTCAACACACACCCAAAACGCATGCAGCACTCTCCCCGAGTAAAGTAGCACCACGTGCCTTATCCATATACCATACCGTACTCTCCACCACGCATCACATCGCAGATATAAGCGTAGTAGAAGTAAAGCATCATAAATAAATAAGCATGTGTCTAGCCTATCAGCGGGTGTGCAAGAGTATGGTTGCGACAAGGTAAAGGCTCATCAAGCAGATCTACCATGCAACCTATCATCAGGTGATATACTTAAATAAAGCACTAGCAACTAGATATTATGCCATGCGTAATAGGACTCTATGAGATTGGGTGGGGAGTGGCACCTGATTAGCTATCACTCGAGTCCTCTGTCAGGTCCTTGGCATGCTTCTGGTCCTCCTCCTCGATCAACTCCTTCGCAGAAACTGAAATCGAGACATAACGGTCATGGGTGCGACCCCTACAGATCAATCACAAAGAAGCAATAAAATCCAATAACTCCAAATGCAATCATACATAGGCCTATGACGTAGGGCTCATTTTTATGAAAATTTGGACACTTGGTTCATATTTTTCGGAGATCGATGAATTAGTTATGAATTTCCAAAGTTTATTCTATTTTCTAAAAAGAAAAGGGGCTGATTAACCAGAGGTTGACACGTGGCATCCTCTGATTGGGCCATGTAGCGTGCGGGCACAGGCGCTGATGCAGTGCTGACATCAGCACAGACGCGGGGTCAGGCGATCAACAGTCATGCTGACGTCAGCTCTGGCAGGTGGTGTCAACAGACTCAGTCACTGACGTGTGGGGCCCGCTATTTTGGTCACTGATAGGTGGGTCCCACGGTCAACGGTCAATGTTGACTGGTCAACGGTCAACACGTACTGGGCCCGGACTGGGCTTGGACGGGCTCAGGTAGGGCCGGATTTGGGCCGGCCCGGCCCGAACACGTGTCAAGCAGGGAGTTAGGCCGCGTGGCGGCTGGGCTCTTAACGGGTTCCGGTCTACGGCGTTATCCGGCTGGGCTTGGTCCATGGTGCAGCGTAGACTGGTGATCCGTGTGGCTGTCCACGGTTGGTCCAGCGTGGACCCCTGTGGAGGACGTGGTGCATGCGGGGAGAAATTCCCCCTTTCTCTTTCGCGTAGCCAGGCACGGCGGCTCTCGCTGGCGGCGAGCGGCGCTGCGGCTTCGGTGGCTGGGACGAAGCGAAGCAGTGGCCAAGGCGGTGCTAGGGCTTAGCGTGAGCGGCTGCGGGTCACAACGGGTTCACGGCCCTCGAGCTTGCCGGCGCGCGCGTCGCAGCGACAGCGGACGGTGGAGGCTCGACGGCAGGCGGCAGCGGGGCGCTTGGAGTGGCCCTGGCGCACTCTACTGCACCGTAAGGCCAAGGTGGTCAGGGGAGTGGAGTCCAAGTGAGCCTGCGGGGTTTGGCCTGGTCGGCGTGCGTATGGCGGTAGACGGCGGAGGCGCGAGGCGGCGGTGGCGCGGCTGCAGGACACGGCAAAGGCTTGGAGGTGGCTTGGACTCGCGCAAAAGGCTCGTGGGGTCAAGGCAAGGATAATAGGCCATGTTAATTTGGCCGCGGGGCTTCTGGCAGGACGGTCGGCAGCGGCGACCCGACGGCGGCGACGGCGGCTCTTCGACCAAATTCACCTCTGTCTTGACATTAGCCTCTGTCTTCACCTCCTTCCTATCGTGCGGAGCAGCTCGGAGCTTCAGAGGCTAAGGGCGCGGTTACGGGGGCACAGCGGGGCGCGCGTGACCACGGAGGTCCCAGTGGCACTCCGGCGGCCGAAGCCATGGCGACCGAGGTCCACAAAGTGGCGTGGCCTCGCTATGGTCGAGCCATGCTCCCAAGACGTTGCCATCTAGGCATTCTAGGCTACGGCGGAGGTGGTGGTGCGATTGATGAAACCTATCGGCGAACGGAGGACAGGAATGCAAGGGCCGTACTAGCGGCGACCATGGATGCGAGAAGATTAGCTCATCTGTGCACGGTGCTCCGATGGTGGCCGAGACTCACGGTTCAACTTGACGTCGAGGAGGCAGAGCAGCAACTCGGTGCGGGGATGTGGAGCGGCGTTGCGGGGTTCCTCTTCTCCCTGTGCGCGAACGGCGACGGTGACAAACGGCTGCGGCTCCGGCTGCAGCAACTCCTCCCCGTCCCCTTCTCCTCCTCTCACTAGGTCGGCTACGGGTGAGGCAAGGTGACCAACAAAGACGGCTGAGGGCTTGGGAAATCCTAACGACCGGGGCTGCCCCTTTTATAGCGTGGCGGCGGCCGGCCGTGGCTCGGTGAACGGCACCGATGGGAGATGCCCATCGGGCGGCCAAGGGCGAGCGTGCTCTAGGGTTAGGGTTTGGGAAAGCGTGGCGAGGCGCGTGGACGGCGGAGATGCAGCGGCTCGTACGGGCGTGGGCACGGACGGCGGGCGGTGGCCATGAACAGAAGTGGCGCGGTGGACGCGACGCGCGGTGGACAGAAATGGAAAGGCGAGGCAGCTGACAAACAGGGCCCATTGATCAGTGGGAGTGAGGCGATGCAAGGCGCGAGTGAAGGCGGGCGCGCGTGAGGCCGGCCTCTTGATGGGCTGCTTTGGCTTCGTGGGCCGTGGCGCGAGCGAGCGGGCTGTCGATGGGTCGATCGGCCGACGGGGCGCACGGGTGAGCGGGCTGCCGATGGGCCGAGCTGCTGCGGAAAGGTGGGCGGTCGGCTGGGCTGCGGTGCGCGTGGGCAAACGCGGCGGGTGGCAGCGTCTTGACACGAGCGCGTGGCGCTGCGGCAAGCAAACACAGCGACGCTTGCTGGGTTCGTGGCTGCGCGGGCCGTGCGCGTGCAGCGAGCGCGAGCACTTGCGGCGGCCTAGTTGGGCCAGGCGTGCGGGCAGGTGGTGTGGGCCGTGCCGGTTGCCTTGCTGGGCTGCCATTGCTGCTCGGGCCGGTTCGCTCTTTCTATTTCTTTTCTTTTTCTAATTCCTTTTCTATTTCTTTTCTACACCCTTACTCCAATTACATCATGGTCAAGCTAATGAAAGGGGTTAGTAACCATGTCATAAACAATTGGTGGGTCCCTTAGGGTCTCGTAGTAAAGTTGGATCCATTTCCAGGGTCAGTGGCTCAAGTTAGCAGGCATATCGTCGCATGCGATATAAAAAGGGTTATTGATTTTATTAACAATACATAAAATCAATAAGAGGCAAATCATACTCTTGTGGTTAAAATGCAAATGCTCCGACTAACATTGGCGCTACTTGTGCGACTACGGGATGTTTTCCTACATGACACACACCAAGCATCAGATACTTTAGAAAATTTTTTGAAAGTTCGTATTTTCAGTGTTCAGAATTGCAGGGATGTTACAGTGAAGGCCCCAGAATAGGCGTCATTTGTGGCCACAACAGGAGCCCGCGTCATGCACGTACCTGCACAGCGCCGTCTAGGTCCACTGCCTAAGGCGAGAGTACCAGCACGGCATCGTCTTCGCATGGCTGCGGCTGCGGCCACTGATGACGACGGCTTTACTCTTGTTGTAGGTCATTGGCATGGCCGCCGTTGTGCCCCGTGTCGCCCTCGCCCACGCCGGCCGGTTCCGCCCTCGCTCATTGGGCCATGCTTCAACTGCCTAGCGAGGGATCACATCACCGCGCAGTGCACCTCCCCGTGCCGCTGCCTCTTCTGCCTCAACACGAGGCACAGAGCGGCAAACTGTGATCGTCCAGCTCGGTGTCTTTCCGTGGGCCGGTGCAGGAGCTCGTTCTTCGGTGATCTACTGAGGATCATTGGCACACTGGCTTGCACACGCACCAACCCCATGTCGGCAGTGGTGGGAGGAGCCACGAGGCTTCTCGAGCTACGGAGGAGCACTCGGCCTCTATCATCATCAGACAGATCCTTTGCCCGGCTCCTTCGACCATTATGGTTGGCTGCCTGCGGCTCTCCTTGCACGCACCACTTGATAGCTCGAGCGGGATGGAGAGGGCTGCAGCGGGCGTCCGCCACCGACGTCGACGGCGACGGAGTAGGGGTCCAAGGAGGGCCCGCTTCGTCGTCACCACTGCCGATAGCGCCGCTGCTCCCGACCCGCTGCCAGCCCTATTGGGCGAGAGTGAGGGGCCTCCCATTCGGGTTGACCCAATGCTCGATGAGCTCGTAGCCTCCCTCGTCGCGTGCCCATCTATGCGGTCAGCTTCTCGGCGGGCCCAACCTCCATTGTGGGAGCCTCTGTCCCCGCTACGTGTGGCCCAGCTCTGCTTCGCGGAGGACGAGCTGCCCGGGGAAGTTGGCAAGGACGACGACGTCGCCGCGTCAGAGAGCTGCCCATCTTCGGCCTTCCCTGCCGCTAAGGTGTTGGAGGCGTGTGGCGAGGACGCGACGTCCGCGCTGTGTGCGACCCGGCTCTGCTTTGCGGCCGCGGCAGTGAGCTGCCCATCATCGGCGGGCGATGTTCCTCGGCCGAGCTCCGTCGTGGGAGGTCATGGTGCGGCGGCCACTGGCGTCTCGGTCGCCGCAGCGTGCAACGACGACGGCCTAGACTCCGCTGAGGATGTGGCACTGGTGGGCGGCTCAGGCGTGGCCGTCATCGACGTGAACACCCGTGTTGCTACCCGTTCTGTCGCGGCGTTCATCGGCAGCCTGTTGCTACCCGTTGAGACCCCCCTCCTCACGGAGCCGCTGCGGCTGCAGACCTCCCGCGTGGACGAGGACAACTGGTGCATGCAACGCAGCGACCGCCTGGCAGCTAAATCCGCCTGCCGCAACCCGCAGCCGGACAGGCAGGCTCGATGGGTTATGCTCAGCAAGTGGGGCAAACTGCCGGCGAACGAGGTCGTCAACTCTCCGGACTCTACGATTGCCGTGAAGTTTCGTGAGACGTTCTTCGGCGACAACGTACGGTCTTCTCGCAGGGAATCCATGAGGGAGTTGTTTGTACAGCTCCGAGGCCGTGCGGCACGCTCCGCGTCACGGCGGAATTACGCGCTGCAATTAGATCCTTCTGTCGCACAATAGTTTACTTAGTTAGTACAACCAGCTCACTCCACCATTTCATCCGGTGATTTTTATAGTGTGCTTTCTTATCGCACTCTAAGACAACTCGCCTACGAACATGACAAGACATGTATTGAACTCTCTTTTCCCTTAAAGCAATATGAGTATAGGCTCGTTCTCGAGAAAAGCTTGTGCAGCCGTCCTTCGCGGACCAGATTGTGAACGCGAGGTACGTCACGCATGAGTGGGGTGTTGGGTTGGAGGTTGGTGAAGTCTTGGAGAGGGCGACGGTCGCCAAGGTGGTGACCAGAGTGATGGTCGGGGAATATGGACCTCTGATGAGGGAGAGGGCACACCGTCTGCAGATGGAGGCATCTGCTGCTACTAGTTCGGCCATGGACGGCCTAATTCAGTACGTATTGTCCATGTGAACGGCGAACGTGTCTGAAATTTGAATGGATCGTCACGCATGAATTGCAATGTGATCCGGACATGCTTGCAAATTCGTCGAATATTGTAATGTGGTGTGCTGTCCTGTAACCGTGACCAAGGTGGTGCCGCAATCCCCTATAATCCTCGGGTACTGTAGGTCCCGACGGGTGCCGAGGCCTTCGTGTTGATGGTGCTGGTCGTCCTTGAATATCGAAGTGAATTCGCGTGCTCTGCTTGGACGACTGCATGCCACATATCAGTTCAGGAATGTGAATGAATAATCAATGAATTATTATAAGAATCTACCATTGCGTAGACGTAGATATTCAATTTAATCACATTATATCGAGCATTACTAGTAGATGGAATCTGCAGAAAGATTTTTTTACCGTACAAGGCACATCTTTCGTTAAGCAAAGGAGTAGTAACAAGTACAAACTTAGGGGTAAGATGGCAAGCCTAAGATTACCAACCCAACGAGAACCAAAAACACAAAAACCGAAACGAAACGAAAACTAGCAAACAATCGTGTACTGCATTTGTCTTCTTCGCCTTTGATCCTGTCCTACATTTTCTGTATTATTGCCATGTTTGATTCCTCCAATCTGAATATCTGTGATCACAGCCTATATATTATATTCTTTTGTTCATCGCCTTAGCCGCTAGGCGCTAGCTCGGTGGCAACCAACCACAGAAGCAGGACACCCACACCCACGACGACACGACGTGAACCATCCAGCCTGTGGCTACGTCCCCCCAATTCCAAGAGAGACATGGCCACAGGCGACCGCCACCGCCGCCGCGTGCTGCTTTTCCCGCTCCCATACCAGAGCCACATCAACCCTATGTTCCAGCTTGCTGGGCTCCTCCACTCGCGCGGCTTCGCCATCACCGTCTTCCACACCCACTTGAACGCCCCCGACGCGTCCCGCCACCCTGCCTACGACTTCGTCCCGGTCCCGGTCCCGGTCCCGCCACCCTGCCTGTGGCGGCGCAGGTGACCGCCGAGCGCATACTGGAGCTGAACCGCGCCTGCGAGGCGCCGTTCCTGGAGCACCTGGCCGCGCTGCTGGAGCACCAGCATGAGCGGGAGGAGGAGGACGTCGCGTGCCTGGTCGGCGACGCGCACCTGCTGACGCCGCTGGAGGTGGCGCGGGGACTCGGCGTGCCCACGATGGTGCTGCGCACGCCAGCGCCGCGTGCTTGCGCTGCTTCCTGGCTTACCCCATCCTTCACGAAAAGGGTTATCTGCCTGGCCAAGGTAAACTTTGCAAATGCGATTCATTTGGTGCGGTGGATTTTATTTTGTTTTTTCACAGTTCCAGTCCTCTGTGTCATGTACTACAATGCAAGGACCATTTGCCCATTTAGTGCGGTGAAAGCAACTAGCATTCCAGATGAAGCTATTAAAGGAATGCACCCCTTCATAGAACACGCGAAAGAAGAAAACATAGCTTGCTTGCTGGAAGAACTATTTCTAGCGTTTTCTCTGAGTCCATCCATATAATAATTAGTTCTTGACTTTTATTACATAGCCTGTTTCTCTTACACACAGAGGTTACATAGCTCCCTTATCTCTCTCACACAAAGTTTTTTATTTTTTGTTTTTTGTGTGTAAGCTAGCTATGAGCTTACAGTAGCACCTCAAAGAGATCTAAAATTATGTAGTACAAGATTTTCTTATTTAAGGTTGTTTATATGAGTAGAAGTATTGACTACAAGATTTGAATGTGTTCGTACACACAAGGAGAGAGGTCGTAGTTTCGAGTCCCCGTGGACACACTTGTGCAAAATAAATAGAAAACTTAGTGGTCTACGCACTTGTGCAATATAAACTGAAAACTTAATTGGTGGTCAGTTCTATAGAGCCTCCAGCCATAGTAAAAAATATTCTTCTTGTTTTTTTTCAACTTCTAAATGATTTTTTAAAAAAATTGAAAATCAAGTTTTTTTTGACCAAAGTGAAAATCAACTTTTAAGGCAGTTATCTTAAGAGAAACGCTCCTGAAAAATAGATTTTTAAGGGAATTCTTCAAACCATTCGTGAAAATAACTTGTTTTTATAATCAATATCATAGTAACGATTTTGATACCCGGGCCTAAAAATCCTTTTTGACCATCCGCAAAAGTTGTTTGTGTGATAGTGTATATTTTCGCTTTTGACTAAAAATAAGGTATCAATAAGTCATAGCCTCTGATATAAACAAGTGCCGTTAATTTTGTGGAAAATTGATAGTTCGAGGAACGAAATGACATTGTTAAGCAAAAAGAGAATATCACGTCAAGAGATTATCTCTTCTCCTTGGTGTGCTGATTAGTGTCATCGTTAACGATGCCGATATGTAATGTGATGCATGATCTAACTTTATATATGCATACTACGTTTTAAATAGAGTCAAAGCTGTACATGCCAGTGAAGGAGTTGCCACCGCTGCGGGTAAGGGACCTCGACTACTCAAGAACAGGTCATAATGAAGCAGTGAGCAAATTACTTGCTCGTGCCAGTGAAGCAGTGAAGAATTCCTCTGGTCTGGTGATCAACACATGTCATGCCTTGGAGGCAACCGAGCTCGAGAGGATCTGTGATGAGCTCAACATCCCCCTATCAACATTTTTGAAGAAAGATTACAAGTCTTATCCTCTGCCTTTGGTTGCTCTATTGGTTCACTCCCTTTTACATATCTAGGTCTTCCTCTTGGACATAATAAACTAAATGTGGCTGACTTATGGCCTTTGTTCACTAAGTGTGAGAGAAGAATGGTGGCATGTTGTTTATTTTTAACTGAAGCAGGGAGATTACAACTTACCAACCGTCCCCACATTTGCCATGTGCAGCTTTCAGTTGCCAAAGACAATAATCAACAAGATTGATAAATATCGAAAGCACTGTTTGTGGCATGGACCAGATATACACAGGAAGAAACCTTCTAAAGCTGCTTGGTCCATGGTGTGTTTACCTAAACCTAAGGGTGGCCTTGGAGTCCTTGATGTCACAATTCATAATGACAGTCTGCTCATGAAGCATCTACATAAATTTTTCAATAGACATTCCACTCCCTGGGTCCAATTAGTTTGGGAGAAATATTATCCCAATGGCAAGCTGCCTCTTCTACCTCTCACACCTGCTACTACCAGAGGTTGCTCCTTTTGGTGGAGAGACATAATTAAATTGCTCCCCAAATTCAAGGATATTGCCGTTATCTCAATCAACAATGGTACTTCTTGTCTTTTTTGGTCTAATTTGTGGGGTCAGTGTTGCTACAACAAAGGTTTCCAGAGCTCTTCTCCTTTGTCAGGAATCAGAAAATTTCAATCTCAGAAGCTTCCACCACTGCTTTGTCTCAAGATTTGCTTCATTTGCCTCTTTCAGTTGAAGCCTATGATCAATTTGTCCAACTCTGTGCTGAAATTCAGAATTTGCAACTGTCAGCAATGAATGATGTTTGGGGTTATTCCTGGGTTCTTCAATACTCTTCTACCAACACCTACAAGAACCTAATTGGTCACCGACATACCCCTCCTGCCTTCCGATGGTTATGGAAGTCTGCATGCCAAAATAAAAAGGAAAGTTTTCTTCTGGTTAGTTCTTCATGATAGAATTAGCACAAGAGCTCTTCTTCGAAGGTGTCAAATGCACTTACCTGATTACTCTTGCGTTCTCTGTCATATAAATGTCGATGAGGATATGGATCACCTCCTGTTCCACTTTCCCTTCGCCACCGTTTGCTGGTTCTCCATGTCTCTGATAATCCATGGTATCTCTGATCCTACTCTCATTGTTGAAGCTCTTAAACAACAGATCAACCAGCCTTTGTTCATGGAGGTCATTGTCACCATGGTTTGGTCCATATGGATGATGCGTAATGATGTTATTTTTAAAGGTATTCCACATTCTGTTCAAAGATGCAAAGAAGTCTTCAAGAGAGAGTTTGCCTTAGTTAAGCTAAGGGCAAAGGCTAATATTCTTCCTAACTTAGATTTATGGATACAACATCATTTGTAATTTTCCTTTTTTTCCATACCTTTTTTGTTTCTTGAAGCTTCTTTGTAAGAATTTGTACTTTTCTTTTATATTAATAAATTCCAGTAGGGGGCTTTACCCCTCCTGTTTCATAAAAAAATGGGTGGTTCGGCCAAACTTAGTACAAGGTTTGGATGATTCAGATTTTCCAAATAGCTTTGAGGCTGCAATCGAGGGCAGAGGAAAGTTGATCCAATGGGCGCCATAGCAGGAGGTGTTGGCACACCGGGCGGTGGGTGGGTTTTGGACTCACTGTGGATCGAACTCTACATTGGAGAGTATTAGTGAGGGCATTCCAATGATATGTAGGCCCTACTTCGTAGAACAGATGATGAACGGAAGGTACGTGGAGAAAATTTGGGGTGTAGGGTTTGAGCTAGAAGGTGAGCTAGAAAGAGGCAAAATAGATAAGGCTATCAGAAAGCTCATGAAGGAGAGGGAGGGTGATGGGATGAGGGAAAGAGCGAAGGAGCTAAAGAACAAAATGGAAGACTGCTTGAAAATTGGTGGGTCTTCTCACATTGCCATAGATAAGATTGTCAACTACTTGCTTTCTATGTGAACCTTCTTTTCATGAGCATGTTGTGTTGCTTCAATTAAGTTCTTACCATATTGTATTTATTCTAAAAAACAATCAAACTTCATCCTATGGTCATGTTCCCCTATGCTACATTTCTTCATTTTTATTAGGCTTAAGTGTGTGGATTCTTATCTTCCTTAATTGTGTCATTTAGTGGAAGAACCCAAAACATGTAGTAGGTTAATCATAGGGTTTCAAATCTCCTGGTATAGGTTAAGCTTGAAGAGTGTCTAGCTTTTTGTTCAATATAATTTAACATTCATAGCCTAATTTAGCTAAAAATTAGGTATTTGAGGATGCACATAGCTAAATTGGCAGGGACTCAACACTAGAAAAAGTTAATCTAGATCCGGGATTCCAAGTTTTTTGTATAAATTATAAGTTATAGTAATAAGTTATATGTTACAAATAAGATTTTTGCTATCTCTCTGTTGATAGATTTTATTGATTTATATCTGTGGGCCATTCATTCTTTGCTTCAGGATTCGTGTAGCTTATCAGCCATATATGCCATGGTCAAAATTTGATAGATTGGAAGTACCAAATCTGTCGATAATTATCTATTGTGTCCCTATAAATAATATGTTATAAGTTAAAACATATAAATAATAAAACCATTCAAAACATATGCAAGTGGGGTTTTGTTCGTCTTGTCACATAAAACATACCGGGGACAGATGGAACTAAAACCAAATACATCGTTCAGAAGCTATAGCATTATGAAAAAATGTTTTGCCATTTTCTTTGCTTGCATCAACATGATGCCACAGCCTATTGAAATTGAAAAAGAGTGGAAAGGGGAGTGCTCCTTGCGCAAGGAGGGGAATCACTAATTAGTAGGCTCAGAATGAACTATATTCAATATGCTAAAAAATGAGTCTTGCTATTCCAGTCCATTCAAAGTTTAGAACCTGAATGTTTATTTTATCCATTCAAAGCTTAGAATCTAAATGCTATTCTTGTCTATTCAAAGTTCGGAAATTTTGAGTTGTCAGCATGCTGCTTTGAATGGAAGACTTGCTTGAATGTGGGACTAGACTAAGCAGCCCTGCGTGATCATCTCTATGCCGTCGTGATTCTTCCACCACGAAGTGAAATTGAGAACCATCGATGTTTTGTAGGCTTCTTCACCTGACTATCATGTGGGTCCACTTACTTGGCAGTTAAAACAATCTTATCATGTACATGTATATGCCATGACAATAAGCACATGTTGCAACGCTTGTAAGCTTAACTAATTCACGTGGCAATACAATTAATTATTTTCCATCGTAAGCAATATATAAAAAGATTGGTTATCATTGTTATATTTTTCATTGAATTTATGTGTATGTGGCATTAGTGGACTGCCAGAAATCTCCAAGAGAGTGAATGTTTGGTTTTTGCTCAGTTTTAGCATGATGCCAATGATTAGAATTGATAAAGGTTACAATTTTTCTTTTGTGGGACGATGTAGAAGTTTTTGTTAAGATATTTTCTACCTTGGACTACACTATCAATCAAGCAATGGATAAGCATGGTACTTATTTACATTTCATTTATTTCTTATGTGATGGTAAGATAGCCGAGGTCCGCATTGTTCTTCACAAATCATGCATTTTTGAGGTCTAGGTTGAGAGCCGGTTATAGAAATGTTCTCATTCCTTTCAAAATAGTAGCAGTAGTTTTCTCATCTATTGTATCTATCGACTAAAGAATGGCTAATAGAGGTAGGAGTCAAATATCTATTGATTCACTAGTTGCGTCCTGCATAAGTTTGGGAACCACACCTATATTCTAACCACTTCAAGGTGGAGAGCATCAAAAGATACAGCAAATTGTTGGTGTTATCGAGAGAGCAAGAGAAGAGGATGGCTTCTTTTGAAAGGGTTGGCTTCATTGCTAAGTTAGGATGCTAAAAAAATAACATTGCCATTGATCTTGGTGATTTCGCCCGACATTTGTATTGTATATTAACCAAAACATTGGAAGATTGCCACAATGATGGATATATATACAAAGATAATTTCAACATAAATAATATTTTGGTACATACTAGATTCTAAAACTATGGAGATCATAAAAGGAAGCAAGAAAGCACTTAATCAACCTAATTATATCTAGACCTCCTAGTTTTTCTAACAATTATCTAGATGTGTTTTATGTACACGAGTATGAAAGCGATAGATCTCTATCCTATGTTTGTGGAGGATCTGTAGACTGGATATGGCTTGACAAACATTGGCACAGAACACAAGAGTAAAACATCAAAAGAGCAACAATTTATTTGAACCCTATTGGGTGGTCAACAAATGGCAAAATAAAGTTGATTGAGTCTTTAATGGTTCATTATCATAAGCTCCCTGGACCAGATAAAGTGAAGTTCCAAGATGCTCTTGCTAGTGGTATTTCTTCTACCAAAGGTCCAAGTCTCTACCTTATTTATAGAGCTATTACACATTTTCAACATGCCCTTAGATATTTAGGCTAAACCACTTAACTCTAGGAGAAAAATGGTCATCGGTGCACATCCAATGACCAAATCCTGTTCACAACCTCCAACTAGATAATTTTATGGCCCAAACCCAAGAAATAGTCCACCGATGGTTTTAAGACCCAAACCACCAAACCATCCACATCTAGTTTTGCGACAAAACCAACAAATCGTCTTTTGATGGTTTTGCAGCCCAAACAACCAAACTATACTCCGGTGGTTCTAAGGACGAAACCACAAACCCCATTGGAGAAGTGTATCCACTACACCTCCTCCAATCTCTTGACACGTGTCACCATTGTCTTCGAATCGCTCGATCACCAAGTCATAAAGCGACTCTGCTTAACTTGATCAATCGCTATCTTCACTCAGTCACCACAATCACTCCTCCTCATGCACTCTTTCTTGTTGATGTTTCCTTGTGTCATCTACCATGATCAGTCTTCTGGCCATCTTGGTCCCTTGGTACAAGCCTCACTTCCATCCAGTACTGCTCCTAGTCCATTGACACGACATGTCTTTGCTTGATCTTCCCCATGTCCATGGATCGTTTCCATGCTCCACACGAACAAAGCCAAGAACATGTTGCCCATGCATACTCACCTAGTGGTTAGTCTTTAAACTCAATCAAAGTTGTTCATCTTCGATAATAGCTCATCACAAACTTGATACACAAGGGAACATATCAACCTTGTATTTGTAGGTGACTATAGGAGAGGTCCATGAAGGTATTTATGGTATGCATTAATCAACTCTGAAAATGAAGTGGTTGTTAATAGAGTTGGTTTCTATCAGTGTACCATCATGGCCGATTTTTTTTACAATACAAAGGTTGTGAGGAGTGCCAAAGGTTTGGTAATATTCAGTCGGTGCATATTGCAATGCTACATCCTATTATCAAGCCATGTCATTTACGTGGTTGGGGGCAAGACTTCATTGGCCAAATCCATCCCCCATCACCAAAGGTCCATTGTTTTATCTTTGTTGCTATATATGGATTATTTCACCAAGTGGACTGATGTGGTTCCTTTGAAAAATATGGAACAAAGGGAGGAAATATCAAGCATATCATAGAAAAATTTTGCATACCTCAAATATTAACTAAAGATTAAGCGTAATCATTTGTGTCAAAAGAGGTCTTGGATTTTGCCAAATTATATGAAATCAAGTTGCTTAGTTCATCTCCTACTATGCTCAAGCTAATGACCAAGCTATGTCTATTAATAAGACTTTGATCAAGCACAACAATAAAAAGATAGAGGATAACCCAAGGAGGTGGCATGAGGTTTTGTCTGAAGCTCTATGGGCATGTCACATGTATAGACATGGTGCTATAAAGGTTACTCGGAGGTCTTAGATTTCTGCCTTTTGCTATATTTGGACAAGTAGCAATGTTATGTGTCAAAGTAAATTTGGATGCATATATCTAGGCTTGCTAAACAAAATGATCTGTCAGTTGTTATGTGCCAAGATTTGATGATGGATTACATCAATGTGGTGACCAATAAGAGAATCAAATCTCTAAGGCATGGAGAAGGACAAAGATTGAGTTGCTTGGGCATAAAACAAGAAAGTTAAAAGCATGTCATTTCAAGTTGGAGATTTAGTGTGGAAGACCATACTACCACTTGGCATGAAAAGCGGCAACAATTTTTACAAATGGTCGCTAAGGTGGTAAGGTCATTTTAGAGACCAAAGTGATATTTGGAAATTCATATATGTTGAAGGCATTGCAAGCTGATAGTCTCCCAAGAGCAACCAATGGAAGATATTCGAACAAATATTTTCCAAGTGTTTGGCAAGAAGCCTAGAATGCTCTCCCAAGAAGTGGTCAATACAGGTATTGCCCATAGAACAAATATGGTTGATGTATGCATCGTCCTTAGATGCTAGATAGTCAATGACTTGGGTGTTATTGCTATTTTGCTTTTACATTTATAGGTTCATACTATATTTACCTGAAAATAGGGGGCATATGTTGACATGCAAAAATGTGCCGATAGGGGAATTGTGGTGCACCATCAAGTTCCTGATGATAAGAGCATACTAGAAAATATTTTGTATTGGTCTAACAAAAATCAAGGCAGGAATAAAAAAGGAAGAAGGAGAGTGCACCTTCCCCTACCCAAACCAGCATGGCCTATTTCACTATCTCTGAACTGGCTACCAGGGCGGTTCCTGCCCTAGGTGGCCCATGCCGAGCCCATGAAAACCAGCCATGTTGGTTTGCCTACCTATTCCAAGCCGGATGGTTTTTTTCAATTTGGTTTTAGATCTATTTTTAGCATGGAAAAGTTGGACAACGTGTTTTGGACATGTTTACTAGTGGGATAAGACCACCCCCACTATATATATAAGTGGATCACGGCTGATTGAGTATCCCACTTCATATCGCCACAAAAAACAACACATACCTCTTTTTTTGTACTTCCTCTCTATCTTTGCCATTTGTCATGTCTCCCAACAATGAGATTTGGCGGGGTTCTAAGTGTCCTTGTCGACCGTAGAGGAACCTCTGCATGCTCCTCCTGCGAAGTCTACGAGGTGAAGAACGGGCTCAACATCAAGCTATACCAAGCGAACAACATTCTTATTGCGATCAAGTTTGTTTGTAATCATGGGCGTGCTAGCCCTCGCTGGCGTGTGATCCAATTAGGTGTCAGCTAGATGATGTGAATCAAGTTGGTTATTATAAGGACATAATTGTGTCATCATATATTATTATCATATGCCTAAGTTGATACTATCATATTACTTGTGCATATTTAAATTATATATATGGGCTAAATTGATTTGTCTAGTGTCCAAAAATACATATAACGGTACTATCCATTATTGATTTTGTCCAAATGTTTATGGCATAAAGGGATATTTCTAATTTTTTATTGGGGTGGGATGGGGGAGTGTTATGCCTATACTGATGCCAAGGTTAAAATATCAATCACTTACTTCATCTCTCTAACAGCCATCTAACATATTTAAGCAGTCAATGGCATATAAGAAACCTAAAAATACAATTCAATCGCAATGAAGGAAAGCCATTATTTTCAGTGGCATATAAAGAAAGGTTTATCAATACGCTTGAACTTATCAGCTCGATTTATCAGCCACGATACATTGTTATTCTCTCGTAACAAAAAAATAGCATCAGTCGGCTTATCAGCCGCCTAAACCATCAACTGAACACGCCATAACATTCAACAAATTTTCTCTAAGGCCATAACATTCAACAAATTTTCTCTAAAGTAATCACTAACTCAATTCAACACAACTAATAAATGAGAAATAAAAAAGGCTTAGCCAATTAGCCGCTTGGTTTCTTGTCACGCTCCACTACAGTCCGCAAGTCAGAGACAAGTCATCCAGTGGCAACATACAAACTGTGTACGCAAACTATGAAAGCACAGATCGAACACACCAACAGACAAAACAATGTCACATGGCCACCTGAAGACATCGAGTGCGCTGAAACAGTATCCAAGAACAGCACCACGTGGCTGCTCTTGTACCAAACACTTCACAGTGTCAGTATGTGGTGTACCAGCTTGTCCACGCTTGTCCAGGACGACCCATCCTTGCCCATGCACTCCGCCGCGCTGCGCTTGAGCTCCCGTGCCCTCCGCCGCAGCCCGGCGCCGGGCTCTCCTGGCCCCATCATCATCGAGATAGCCGCCTCCACCTTGCAACTCTCGAGCTCGCCGTCGAGCGTGAGGCCCGTCCGCCACACGTCCTCCACGTACCTCGCGTTCCCCATCTGGTCGCCGAAGCACGGGCGGCACAGGACCGGCACGCCGGCGCACACGCTCTCCAACGTCGAGTTCCAGCCGCAGTGCGTCCAGAACGCGCCTACGGCGGGGTGTGCCAGGACCTCCTCCTGCGGCGCCCAGCTCACGACCACGCCACGCCCGCGCGTCGCAGCGTCGAAGCCGTCGGGCAGTGGTGGCGCCTCGGACGACGGCGGCGTGCCGCGGACGAGGCCCGGACGGAGAACCCACAGGAAGGGGTAGCCGCTGTTGGCTATGCCCCAGGCTGTCTCCACCAGCTCGGCGGCGGACATGCTGGCCAGGCTGCCGAAGCTGACGTAGAGCACGGAGGCCTGGGCCTGCGCGTCCAGCCACTCGAGACAGCCGCGGTCTTGCAGAAGCAGGCTGCTTGAGGCCGCCGGAGAGAGCTTGTGGAGCGGACCGACATCGAACACGGGCACGCCGAGGTCTCGCCGGAGCGCTGCCAGCTCGTAGGACTCGAGCGCGTCCATGGTGTTGAGGATGACGCCCAAGGAGGTCGTCACCGCCGTCACAAGACGGGAAATCGCCTCGCTTATCACGCCGTGGTAGGCGCTGGTCGTGGACGGCAGGTCCCGGACGCGGTACGGCGGCAGCTCCGTCACCGGCGCGTCTAGCTGCGACTCTTGCGCCGGCTGGTACCCCTTGTCACACAGCACGGGGAACGCCGCGAACATGCGGAGGCCAGCGGCGCTGCCGGTGCGCAGCACCAGCGTGGGCACGCCGAGCCCGCGCGCCACGTCCAGCATCGTCAGTAGGTGGGCGTCGGCAACCAGGCACGCCACGTCGTCCCGCTCCGACAGCAGGGCGGCCAGGTGCTCCCGGAACGGAGCCTCGCAGGCGCGGTTCACGGCGAGGATGTGCTCGAGGGTCGCCTGCAAGACGCCCGAGCTGCTGCCCTCCGGCAATAAGCAGTCGTCGGAGACGGCCGGCACGGGGACGAAGTCGTAGGCAGGGTGGCGGGACTTGTCGGGGGCGTTGAAGTGGGTGTGGAAGACGGTGACGGCGAAACCGCGCGAGTGGAGGAGGCCGGCGAGCTGGAACATGGGGTTGATGTGGCCCTGGTACGGGAGCGGGAAGAACAGCACGCGGCGGCGCCGGTCGCCGGTGGCTGTGTGTCCTACTATGGTACCCATTGACGGGTCTGGTGAAATCTTGGCTGTGTGGTTGCTGCTCTGGTTCTTATAGATAGGTTAGTCTCCGGTGGACATGGATTTTAACTTTTAATAGCAGCTGGAGTTTTCGACCATAAGCTCATTTGGATCCTTCCCTTTTTGATTCGTTGTGTCATATTCCAATTTCCACGTGTACACATTGGTTTACTTTGCCTCCTTCCTTTGTCTTGCACACTGATTCCGTCCCAACTTGGACAAAGTGTATGTGGGTTTTACTTTGCCTTCCTTTGTTTCCCTCCGATCCTATCCCAACTTAGACTTTAGCAACTTGATGAAGAGTCACTCTATGTCATTTCTAATTATCAAGAGTAAAAAAAAAACTTGAAAACAATGTACTCTAGTAGCTCCTTTGACTAAATATCTAATTATAGTAAACTTTTATTTCAAATTTCTCAATAGTCAAAGATATAGATTGAGACGAACTCCCTACACTGTGCACAAGATATATAAAGATGTTACTGGAGAGTGGAAAACATATAGAAAGAAATTTTATTCAAATGGTGGCTCTCTTAAAGATGATTAAGAGTGTGAGTTTTAGAATGAATCCTGGAGATGAGATGCTCTTATAACCTGTTGGTTTGAGCTTTTGTCTAGCTTCTGCTCACCAAAAACCAAAATTGCCCATATGTAGAGCTGTCTTTTGAAAAACTAGAAAGCTGGCTTCCTGAAAAAATAGTAAATGAACTAAAAGTTAAAAGCACACTGAGAGGAACTTTTTTGTCTTTTAGTTTCATGAGAAATTGTTGACATAACAAGGGCTAGATCGCTCGAACCCGAACACGGCCTAGGATAATGCAGAGAAAGCTCAAACGCAGCAAGGCGAACCAACGGGACAGCCACGCATTTTTAAAGTTGAGAAATGCTATTTTTTGGATAGGAATGCAAATATCCTTCCCAACACAGTATTGTGCAAGCACACCACATTATTGCTTACATATGCCTTTACTAATGCTTCCACATTTGCAGTTATACAGGAAAACATATCACCTAGAAAATATGTTAGCACAGCAGAGCAACATGATTGTTTTGGTCCAGGTAGGGACTACAATTTTCATGTGCAATTCAGAAACACCCAACGGCCCTTTATACTCTACACAAGTACCCAGCCCACTCCTAGCCCGCCAATCAGACATTGGGCTGGGCTCGCCTCTTGGGCCTCGCAAAGCCTCCGCTGCTTTCAGAGGCTTTGCTTCCGCCCTGTTCCTCGCCACGCCTTGCCGGGACAGCACCACAAACCCGCTGACAAAATAATTGATCATTACATTATATTCAGCCCATCTTATGGAGTACTAGTATTTACAAAGTGCCTGCATCTTCCATTTGGACCTTTGAATCATATCTGAATAGTGACAAGCATAGAATGTTGTCTTGTATTTTCCTATGTGTGTGGTATTTGATCTCGGTTGTAGCTGATACCTGGTATTTTGGGATCATTTGATTCAAGTTCTAGAGCAATTTTTCCTGTTCTGAATTTGCTACTTTGACATCTAGCCATTGACATCCTAGGTGGAAGGTAGTGAGAATACCCTGCCCCCTAGTGGAGATTGTAAACCCACATCGGCCCGTGGGCCTGTCGACCCAGGCTCACCACCGTGCCTATATGTACACACTGCTATTCACCGGTTGATACCATAGAAGTGAATTGTCAAAATAAACCAATGTGGCGCGGAGGAGAGGACAGCGAACCAAGCATGTTGAGATTGACATGCACTTCGCCAGAGAACGAGTCACCATTGGTGAATTCCGTGTCCTGTACGTCCCCACCTCATCCCAGTAGCTAGGCTGACATCTTCACCAAAGGTCTATCGACATCTGTCTTCACGAAGTTTAGGTCTGAATGTTCGTGATGCTCGTAGTTCCGACTACGGGAGGAGTTTTATAGTATAAACCCACATCGGCCCATGAGCCTACCGATCCAGGCTCCCTACCGTGCCTATATGTACGCAGTGCTATTCACTGAGTAAAGCATCATGCATGTATTCCTATTCACTTTTAGAGATCCAACAGACTCAATTCTTCAACAACTCCCATCCTGCTATCTCGTCCAATGAATCCAATGGATGTACTCCATCGGAGTAGCGGTAGCGCACAAGGAAGGTGGATGGCACGTGGAGATCACTCGCCGGCAACACAGATCTAGGCGGTGGCGCACAGAGGGTGGGGTGAGGGGCACAGGCGGCGGGGGCACAAAGAGCGGGGGAGCGCGGTGCGGGCGGCACAAAGAGTGAGTGGAGCGTTCGGATGTCAGAATCTGGGGTTAGAGTGTTTCCTCAGTTACAAGAATTAGGGTTATTTTGTTTTTCATTTCAAAGAAAATTCGGCCCTTATATCCGTTGGATACTTACATAGAAGGAGTCGTCATTTATAAATGGACTGTTTGTTTGTTTTTTTTTTTTTTGATAGAACTTGTTTTCACATTTAGCAGCCTAAATCTCTATTTGGACCTCTTTTGGAGAGGCCTAGCCGCCTAGCTAGCTTTCATGAGCTCCCCAAACAATATGTTTGTTTGATCATATGCCAAGCAATAATAAGTTGACCACCTTTTCACTTTTAGAACCTGCTACCGTATTTGACAAACCGAAAGGAAGAAAAATCAACCAGAATACACTGGAAGTTGCGCACGGCCCGCGGGGATATAAATCATAATGACATGAAAACAACAGAGATCGACGCACGAGGTAACGACCTCCGAGATTACCAGAAGCAAAAATATTTCTTTTCGTGGGGCTCCTGTGGCCGAAACTGCATTTGCATTGCTTTCCTATTATGAAGACATGACGTGGACCATGTGAAAACCACAATTTCATTCACATGTGCTCCAAAGATAGGAATAAATAAAGAAGGCGATGTGAAAACCACCAAAACCAACGGCCCACGCCCAAAATTCACATGCTTGCACTTGTCTACATTGCATTCTTTAAGGTGGCCGTCCAAGTCATGCATGGATGTCGCTAGACCCCTAGAGAATATGGACATCATATATATGGAAGGCGATGATGTCCAATAATTGAGTCGTTATTAAAAGAGAGGTAGCAACAAAGATATTTCTAAATTAAATACTAGAGCACACACTACCGGATCCACCTGCAGTCGGCAAAGGCCCGAAAACAGTCGGCAAAGCCTTTGCTGACTGCTTTCCATGTGGGCAGTCGGCAAAGGCCAGTCGGCAAAGAGACGGTCGGCAAAGAAATCTTTGCCGACTGCCACGTGGAAGGTAGTCGGCAAAGACTTTGCTGACTACCAACCCAGAAGTCGGCAAAGGAAGCGGGCCCCGTCGTCTGGCGGCTTCTTTGCTGACTACTGACTTAGCAGTCGGCAAAGATTTTTTATTTTAAAAAAAATTCGAAAGTTTCATTACAAGCCACAATTACAGGCTTGTAATGAAAAGTTTACAAGCCATAATTCAAAAGTTTCACAACTCCATTATTACATAGCCATAGTTCACAAGTTCAATTCCACATAGATATAGGATTAGTAGTAATTTAACATACATGAGTTAGAGCAAGCGTCAATTGACTGCCAGCATACCAAAATAATAAGACAAGGTTCAATGATCATGCACAAATAGAACATTATGGGATGTAATTAGAAGTTGCTATCAATCTGCATGATTTGTAGATTTGATTGACAAGAGAAAGTAACCAGCAATCACAAAATAGCAATCTCATAACCATGCATAGGATCTACCTTTTGTCTGCAAAAAGAAATGTGACTTGTGAGTGCTTACCAAAAATCCAAGTCAAGCTAAGTAAGAAAAATTCATTCAGTAGTTATTAGTAGACATTCAGTAGTTAGAAGTACATAGCAACATTGATCAACAGTTCTAAAAAGCATTTGATTATATTAGAATGGCCTATGACTTTGGTAAGGTTAGGACTAATGAAGCCTTTAGGTACAGAGTTGTGAAAAAATGAACTAATAATCAACATCATTGCAAAATGCGTTAGGTCTCAATATGAACTGTGAAAAAGCATGAGCTAATAATCAACATCATTGCAAAGTGCCTTAGGTCTCAATATGAACTGTGAAAAAGCATGAGCTAATAATCAACATCATTGTAAAGTGCTTTAAATCTCAAGTAATTTTACAAGTTGTCATCAAAGCTACTGTGGGGGTGCACTGATTAGTACCAAGCAAAAATTGCGGTTAGAAATTTAACCAAAGGGCGGCTGCCGCACCTAAGGGTGCTCCTCCTGCGCCTCAAGTGTGTAAAAATCGAAATAGCCATCATCATTGACCTAAGGCACTTAGCTCTGTATGTAAAAATTGAGATATCCATCATCATGTCTAAGAATCACAATAACATCATTGTCCTAAGGCACTTTGCTCAGTGTTAAAATATCAAAATATCCATAATCATGTACTTAGAGTATTTCATCATCGGTAGCAAAACAAAGAAGAGCATAGGAGAGGGAAGAGTTGGCAAAAAAGAAACAGCAGTTGTTTACCAAAACATAGAGGACAAGATGTCAAAAAAGTTCAGCATTGCATATGCCACTGCCTCAGCACTTATATTATAAAGGTTTAAAAGTACATCATTGCATATGCCATTGCCTCAGCACTTATATATATATATATATATATCATCGACAGTAGTAGAGTAGGAGTACAGATAAAAAATCCCACTGTAGTAGTTATTATGCTCAGTTAAGAGTAGGACACTAGATAGTATTATGTAGACCGTAGACAAAGAACATATCAATCACAGGTCAAACTGATAGGTTAGACAAAGATCCTCATTTCAATTTAGTGTACTCAAAAGAACATATCAATTTAGTGTACTCAGACAAAGAACATATCAATCAAACTGATAGGTTAGACAAAGACCATATCAATCATAGATCAAAGATTCCAATAAAGGCAGCATGGCATGTGCTAAGATTTGGGTTTATGCATCATAGGTAGTGGCATTAGCATGTACTCAGATTTGGGTTAAGGCATCATAGGCAGTGGCAGGGTGAAGCTTCTCATGAACAAAAATTCATCCCAATAACTTCATGAACATCATCACAAGACCCTGCAAGCACAAGACAGGGATGGAGAAGGGGAGGGGAAGCTCAAACCCTAGTGTGGTGAGGACGGTGCTGCGGGGAGGAGGGAGGGGCGGGCAGTGGCGGCGGTGGTGCGTAGGGATCTGGCTGCAGCACACAACCGTCGAGGATGGAGAGAAGGGCCGGCAACGGGGATGATAGCTCGAGCGCACGAGCGGGCTGGGGGCACCGCTAGGAGGTCGGCACAGCATGTGCGGATGTCGAACCCTCACCACGGCGGCCCTGCGCGGTGTCCTTCACGGTCCACCGGCGTACGTCCTCCGTCGGCGCAAACCCTAACCGCGGGGTGCCGCCGCCGGAGGGCCACCGCGCCTAGCGCCGCTGGGTGCCGCCGCTGGGGGGCCACCACGCCTTGCGCCACCGGGGGCGGGCCGCCTGATCCAGGGGCGGGAGGGAGGTCGGGGGTGAGGAGAAGGGAGGTCGGAGGTGGGCAGGGAGGCTGGGGGCGGAGGTGGGAGAGGGACGTCCGGCTGGTGGTGAAACCCTAGCTGCCTTTATATATGGCACGCCTCCTGGGCCTCCTAGGCCTAATAGGCTGCGCCTTTGCCGAGTGCCCAATAAAAGGGCACTCGGCTGAGTTTTTTTGACTTTTTTATTTTGCAATTGAAAAGCATGAAAAAATTTCAAATACATAGTTTTTTTTAATTTTGAATTCAAACTTTTTTGTTGTCCTAGTATATTATTTACAAGCACATGTTCAAATTTAAGACGTTTTTATAACATTTTACTATATTTCGTTCATTTATTTGCTTTACTTGAATTTTTCTAGAAAATCTAAATTTGAACTGTAGGTGTATAAAATAATAAAATATAGCCACTCAAAAAATTATATTCATGTTAGAGAGTGTATATTAAGGCCGTATTTAGGAACTCAAAATTTTAAACGTCTTGTTCACGAAACATGACCATTCAGTTGCGGGAGAAGTATTTTTTAATTATATAAAATGCAAACGAAGTCTGAAAATCATGAAACTTATTGAGGTGTCATGTTATCGCATGAAGAGCCTCTGATAAAAAATTTAGAATGTTTCAAGCAAATTGTAATGTCAGATGTCTAAAACCTAGACATCTCCACATATGACCACAAGTGATCACATGTGGAGATGTCTAGATTTTAGCCATCCGACGTCACAACTTGCTCGAAACATTCTTAAATTTTTATCACAACCTCCACATACAATGGGATGATACCTCACCAAGTTTCGTGATTTTTGGACTTTGTTTGCATTTTATATAATTAAAAAATACTTCTTTCGCAACTGAATGGTCATGTTTTGTGAACAAGGAGTTAAAAAATTTAGGTGAGTTCCTGGATAGGGCCTCAAAATACACTCTCTAACATGAAAACAATTTTTTGAATGGCTCTATTTTATTATTTTATGCACCTGCAATTCAAATTTATTTTTTCGAGAAAAATACAAGTAAATAAAAATAATTCAAGAAATATAGCACAAAAGTTATAAAAAATTTTCAAATTCGAAAATATGATTCAATACAATTTAAAAGGACTATAGAAAAAGTTTGGAATTAAGATTAAAAAAAATCAAATCTTTGCCAACTGTCTGAATCTGCCAGTTGGCAAAGGAATCTTTGCCGACTGCCAGCCTGAGGCAGTCGGCAAAGGGGGTTGTCTTTGCCACCTGCCTAAGTTTGGCAGTCGGTAAAGATTCCTTTGCTGACTGCCTGGGTCTGACAGTCGGCAAAGATGCCTTTGCCGACTGCCAGACTCAGGCAGGTGGCAAAGATGGCCTTTGCCGACTGCCCGGCATTTGCCAGTCGGCAAAGCCACAGACAATCGACAAAGCCAGATTTTCCCGTAGTGACAGTTGAGACGTGACATGTGAGAAACCATAATTAATTTGTTAAGACCAGGAAGCACCTCCAATTTACCCGGGCCAGCCATATCCTCAAGAGTCACCATGACAGTCCACTATGATAGTCGGCACACAATATATTTTAGTTTTAAACTACAGCTATACATATTTGTAGTCCTCAAAATATTTTTTATATTTCTCATGAAAAATTGTAGTTGCGGGCATGTAGTTTATAACCGTCTGCAATAAGTCCTGTGATAAATGATATGCCTCCAAATTTCCAACCAACAGTTCTAGCTTGTGCAATGTTTTTGTTTTTTATTTTTTGTGCTATTTTTATCTAAGCTAGAGGCTCCAAATAGTACCTGTTTATTTTGTGTTTTTTATTTTGTCTAACCAAACCAAAATGCGATAAGCACACGCGGATGCTCACACCTTCTACTTGTTGCAATGTCCAATGCCAACATACACGTATACAGGATTTGATTGGTTGTCTATATTAGACAGCATACATTGGATCTTATGCTGCATAACCTCATCTAGCACAAAGTAAACATATTCAGTGCCTTCTTGTTTTGTTACATTGTGTTGAATACACATATCCTGTCCATCAAGTTTATGTTTGTGCGTTTATATTTTATTGCATATAGTCACCTTATATGTTCTTAAGGTCTCATGTTTCTAGTAAAGATTTTTTTAGATAATGGATTTTATTAGTCTGGCCTTTATATCCATTAAAGATATACACTAAACCACCTCGACACATCCTACTTCCTCACATCCTCTCTTGAAGCGGTGTTGATGCTAGATACGCACACAAAAGAATCTAAGAAAAATAATCAGCAAGCGCATGGATATCGGTGAGCACTTCACCCGGAAGACATTCCAGAGTATCGTTATTTATTTATCTACTAGGAGAAAACGTGCATCTGACTAACCTAAGTCTATACTTAACCCCTAAGCTACAGACAAGACAGCAAGATATGAGCGATATAGAGAGGATTAATCCGTTAGCCTTCCTCTAACCTATGGAAGCTTTGCGACTATTGTTCTAAGGGGGGCACCTAGGAAAAAGAGACACCACAGAGAATGCTTAACCCCGACACACTAATTCCTACCAATCCTCCTGACGGGACGTGGATTACGGAGACAACAAGGTGACTGTCACTTCCCCCGCTGCTACCACAAATCGGCCACATAGGGAGTATCTACAAGTGTTCTTAGCCCAAGCACCACACTTACGCGACGAACGATTACCCTATTCCCTACCGGTAGCGAACAAAGTAAACTCATAAACCAAAGCGCAATAATAACAATGAACTTATTAGTATTAGAAGTTGAATTGCCGAATGATCATAGAACCAAGCCTCGGGTTAAGAGACTTGATCCCGCAGGTACAACTGGAGAGGAGACACCGACAGGCCGGGCTTCTGTCACACCCGGTTCTAAGGACGAAACGAGATATACACTATATGTGAGTCTTACAGGACAAATATCACATATAGCTACAAATAGTATCAATTACAATACTTTAAATATAACATACACAATATATAAAAGATCACCTAATGAACAATCAGCGGAAAGACGACTTCAAACTCTGGGTGTAGACTTCACTCCACTAGATTCAACTAACCGGTTGATCACAAGCCTAAAACTTCTCCTGAGGTGTGGGGAAATAGCAAGAGTGAGTCCATGTCGAACTCAACAACTATAACAATAGGGCAGTACCCATCAACTCATGATCAATGTAACATAAATAATAGAAAACATAAAACGGTAAACCATGAGCATGTTAGCAAACAAAATTCATTATCTTAATGTAAATATTCCAAGGCCACTCATGTCCTTGAGCAAGGCTAGTATACCAGTTTATTAAACTCTGCGCAGAGGTGTACACTTTCACTGTGAGTCATGATTTCCAAATGTATGGGTTTGCAAGGCCCAAAACACCAAAAATCATATAAAGCCACTCATGGGTTCCTCTAAACTCTTAGGGATGCATAGACATCAGATGTAGGAACCCCCCTTCCAATATGGCACAATCCTTCCCAGTTATACTCATAAGGACAGAGGCTGTCCTATACCCAATTTCGCATACCACTAACAAGCTAGAAAAGGTCCCAGGAGCAACTAGAGCCAGAGCCATATAGCCCTCAGTGTTGTACTATAAATTCCAGAGGTTCTATTACAGATAAATCATCAAGTTGCTAAATTATCATTTTTATTGTTTATTGCTTAAACATTAATTAAGTCACAAGATCATAGTCACATAAATAAAACCCAAGCTATACTTGCCTCGTTCAAAATCCCTCCAGATGAACCAACTAATCCTAGTTTTTGAAGAACTCTTGGTCTCTAATTCCTCTTGCACTTGTCGGTCCTCAGCTCTCGATCTTCAGCACTCATAAACTGCTCTTCGTCCATTCATAGCAAACAAGCAACACAAACAGATAAAGCTAAAAACAAACATCAATCAAAAGAAACACTGAAGAAAGAGTGGTCTACATGGTAGAGCTCATTACTACGATCACGAGAGCGTAAGAGTGACCAACAAAGGACCTATCGTTGTGGTGGCACAACTAACAAGGTTGATTTAGGTTATTCGCATGTTGGAAAGGCATTGACAGAGCATTATTCTAACCCACAAAAAAGTCACATTTTGAAAAGCCTAGAACATGGTTAATGTCACTATGATCGCATAGCTTACGTCGATACGATTCCAAAAGGTATAAATTTGCTAAAAACGGAGCTAAAACGTGAAAGTTACGGCTAAAACAAGGTCAGGGGCATAACCATAAATAAACAGAACTATTTTTTGTATTCAAAAATAATTTAACACTAAAATAAAACTTGGTTTGGACCTAAAACATAATACCGATGACTTCAGGGTTCAAACTATAAAAACAGCAGTCTGTTTTGAACTGCGGTAGACTAAATCACAATTACAGAAAAGTCTAGGGACCTTTCTGCAAAAATGCCAAGGCTGACCGGCCGGTTGACCAAGTTGACTGGTCAGCGCTTGCGTGGCGTTGACGGGGTGTACACGTGGCGCCAGCGTGGCGCCAGCGTGGCTACCACGTCGGCAGACGGGGGCCGAGTTGACTCCCGGTTGACCGGTACACCCGATCTAATATGGGCCGTCCGGATCGGATCGGGTAGCTGGGGTTGGCTGGCGGGCTCGAGTCACCGGGGACGGCGGCCGAAACGGTGGCGCAACAGAGGAGCTCACCAGAGTTCGCCGGAACGGCGCTCCGGGGCTCGGCCGGCGGCTCGGAGGTTACGGGAGCGACGAGCGTGACATTGCGGACTCAACCGTGGGGTCCTTGGCAGCGAGGGAAGGCCAGAGGCGGGTGGCCGCATGGTGGGTGCCATTGACGCCGGCTGGAGGTTAGCAGGGAGCAGCTACGCCGCACAACGGGGCTATGCGAGTGCGCAGGTGTGCTGCGCACGCGAAGGCGAGCATGTTGCACACTACGGCCATGATGGCATGCGACGAGGCGTGACGGAGCACGCAGCGAGGCGGACCGGGATGACGGCGAAAAAACGGCGAGGTCGCGTACGCAGGAGAGAGCAAGAGGGAGGACGGGGAGGGGACCGACGGCTTCCTCATCTTGGGGCGAAGCTCGTCCAGGCGGTCTCGGCGGCCCAGGCTCATAGGAGGCGGAGATCGGCAGCAGCGCACCCGGGCTCGGGGCGGTGGCGGCTGTGGTGGCGCGCCAGAGAACTAGGGCACCGGGTGGCGGCTGCTTCCCTAGGGTTCCGAAGGGGAGCGCGGTGCACAGGGCCAAGACTTTTATAGGCGGTGGGCATCCTCGTGGGGCGCACTCGGGGCTGAATCAGGCGGCGGAGCGGTGTTCCGCGTGATGCGGGAGAGAGGGAGGCAGTGAAGGCGCTGATGGGTGGGGCCGGACGACGGGGCCCGCCTGGCAGCGGCTGGGCGGAGCTGCGCGGCGGGGCAGGCCGCTGGCGCTACCGGGCCACGGTTGGCCTGCTGTGGCCGGCCCAAGGCGTGCGGGCGGGCACGCTGAGCGGGCCGCGGCCGGTGCTGAGGCAAACTGGGCCGCTGGCTGGCGGTCTGGTTGCTGGTGGCCAATGCTGGCCGCTGCTGCTGCTCACTTGGCCATGGCGGCCAGTGCTGGCCATGGCCGGCTAGGGTTGGCCATGCTTGGCCAGATGAGGCTAGGCGAGGCCAGAGCAAGCTAGGTCGGGCTAGGATAGACTAGGGCAAGCTAGGGATGTCTAGAGACTGAACTATGCCTACTAGAGCTAGGTAGAGGATGGTGTCTAACTAGAGCGATGGCCAACACTATAGACGGAAAGGAAAAAGGCTCTCTCTCTATCTATGCAAGAGTATGGGTTTTTCTAAAAATGTTTTACAAAACCTTCTTGAGGCAAACTTGGGTTTACGAAGCTTTATTTTCAAACACGAAAAGAACCTAGCCGTGTCCTGTTCGGATTTTAGAAAATCTTTTTCAAACACCAGCAAAACAAAGCAAGGCACCAAGCACAAACCCATCTTTATTATCTTCATAAAAGTTTTATAAAGCCACACTTTTCACCATTTTATAATGATAACAAAAGAATAAAATCTTAGCTAATTTTAAAGAAATTCATAAATCCTTTAGTTTATTTAGTGTTTTCGGTTCACATCTCAAAATAGAAATTTTGGGGTTTGACAATTCTACCCCACTTAACATGAATCTCGTCCCGAGATTTGAAGTGACTAGGAATAGGGACTACACAAACAATCCGGGTGGTTTCAAAAACTTCGAGGAGACATGATATAGATCTTCTAAGGATTACTCAAAGGTTGAGGAGAAAATCAAAGATTGATCCTCCAAATTGCCTCGGGATCCAACACAAGATCAGGTAAACAAATAAAGGATTATCCATATACCAAGATATGGAGACAAGATGATAAGATACCATTTGAATGATGCCTGATTTCTCTTTTTAGCTCTTCTATGAGGGAAGAGAGAGAACAACCATCGATCCTGTAAGGATTTGCACTTCCTTGACTAAGGTTTATGGAGTGCAAAGAAAAGTCTTGAATGTCAACATGGGTCGACCGAAAGATCGAGATCCTTGGGACCTGTGGTGACATACCATGGAAGGGTTTGTAGATTGACATGGTTCGACCATAGAAGAGAAATAACGGTCACATGAAAAACAAAGGTTGTTCTTCATGTGCCTACCCTCCAAGAATTATAGGATATATGCCTAAGGATTAACACGAGATAGATCTAGAAGACAAGTATCAATTCCTCGAATTGATGTAACAAGATGACCAGAGAGAAGTTCATATTGAGATAACACATCTGAGTAGCTTATATAACGGATCATGATTAACAATCACGTTATCAACGCTTACCGAGCACAACCATGTGTGCATCCACTGGGGGTTCTCGGTTCAATGTGACACCTTCAGTTATCAGTCAAGACGTCATTACTAAGTTTACTACCAATTCATATCTCCCGTGACACAGGTATAGACACTACATGATGAAACACATGCAAGACAAAAATGATGATCATGAGGTTTGGTGAAAAGGATGGTTGAGGTTCCTTGGTCATTATGTTCATGACTGTGTAGTCATCCTTGATCATTCCATGAGTAGTGGTTATCTTCAAGGTAATTTGCAAGAAGACCAAAGATTGAGGACGGAGCATGATGAACAAGAGGAACTTGACTAGCTCTTACTTCATGCATTAAGGGATGTAAGAGCTAGATTCAAAAGACGATATAGACAATACAGATAGACCTCATGGTGCTCGAAATTCCTTGATCCACTTTTGTGTGATAGATAGGATAAGGAATTAGAAAAGATCACCCAAGGGGGTAAAGATTGATTCTTCAAGACTTTGTACTTCATCGACTCCTACTCCATATTTTGAAGGGTAAGGGTCGAAGGTTGATGAGGTCAAAAATGGTCAAGTAAGATAAGGCTCAATCCTTTATCTTTTCATGCCTTGAGACTTGAGTCGCGATGGTCGGTGATAGTAGCGAATGCTACCCCACTTTAACAAAAGCACCGCTTACATCCAAAATATGTAAATGAGCATCCTCTTAATCCACAAACATGTACGCTAAACCTAAGAACATAGCTGACTCCTCATGTGACCTTGAGTGCTTCAGATTTCTTCTGACTACCTCAAATTCACCTAAGCTTCCACTCTGGATTCTGGAATCGCTTCGGCATTGAGATATCTCTACTCTCGCATATGGTCTTCATCTTTCCCTCACTTGCTTGCTTCTGAAGGCAGGGTAATTCATAGTGTCTACAACACTGACACTGCTCTAGGATTCTAAGTGCTTCATCATGCTTGCCTTCATTGGATTGCAAATTCTTCCTAAATTCTTCTGCTTGTTGTTTCATTGATCCTTCCTCCAATCTGATTGGGGACCTTCCTGAATTGAGCTGAGAATCCTTCTGTGTTTCCACTCCGCCTGACTTATGATCCGACATGGTGGTTGACTTTAACTTGTTGGTCTAGGATGAGGGTATCATGGCTGGATCTTCTTGAGACTTGATAAGAGCTCCTTCCATGTCACCTTGGAGAAGTAAGGCTTGCATAATTAATAGGTTTTGGAGCTTGGTCATCTAAACAGCTGTCATCTCAAGGATCTGAGTCTATTAAGCAATCATTTGTTCACTGCCCATTGGAGTTGCCAAAGTTGTTTGCTGATTCTATTCATCAATATCATCTCTTCTACTTGCATCACCACTTGGATTCATCATCTGATGTTGGTCAAAGGTAGAACGAGCAAGAGAATATGGATATGAAGCATGATATCATGGTAGATAAAGATTTAATGAGAAGCGGGATCACTAGTAGGGAATAGGTAGGACAAGAGAGGGCTCTACCCCACTTAACAAGGATAAAGCTACAATTCTCAACACTTCTCTTTCAGAGTCTACTTTGGAACACGGGAGCAGAGATGACACATAATCATTACAACATGCATCATAAGCACACATCACAACACCGATGCTACACGTGCTTCTCCAACAATGGTGGTCATCCTAAAGGGCAGATTGTAGATGATAAAGGGCCATCGTACATTTTGAATAAGATGAGTTTAGAAATATTTAGTAAACCAACAAAACCATAAATCAAGGAGATAAGAAATATTAGCTCAAAGGAAGCTATTCAGGGAGGTGATAACACGACAAGGATGAGAAATAGTCCATTCAATGAGCCAAGGGGGTGGAAAAATAGTTTTATAGCAAAATATGTTTTGCAAATTAACCAGTGCTAACTAGGCTTGCGTCTTACAGTCAGCATTGAGCTGACACCAACTGTCACACCCGGTTCTAAGGATACCAACTGTCACACTGACAGGCCGGGCTTCTGTCACACCCGGTTCTAAGGACGAAACCAGATATACACTATATGTGAGTCTTACAGGACAAATCTCACATATAGCTACAAATAGTATCAATTACAATACTTTAAATATAACGTACACGATATATAAAAGATCACCTAATGAACAATCAGTGGAAAGACAACTTCAAACTCTGGGTGTAGACTTCACTCCACTGGATCCAACTGACCGGTTGATCACAAGCCTAAAACTTCTCCTGAGGTGTGGGGGAATAGCAAGAGTGAGTCCATGTCAAACTCAACAAGTATAGCAATAGGGCAGTACCCATAAACTCATGATCAATGTAACATAAATAATAGAAAGCATAAAACAGTAAACCATGAACATGTTAGCAAACAAAAGTCATTATCTTAATGTAAAGATTCCAAGGCCGCTCGTGTCCTTGAGCAAGGCTAGTATACCAGTTTATTAAACTCTGCGCTGAGGTGTACACTTTCACTGTGAGTCATGATTTCCAAATGTATGGGTTTGGAAGGCCCAAAACACCAAAAATCATATAAAGCCACTCATGGGTTCCTCTAACCCCTTAGGGATGAGTAGACATCAGATGTAGGAACCCCCTTCCAATATGGCATAATCCTTCCTAGCTATACTCATAAGGACAAAGGTTGTCCTATACCCAATCCCGCATACCACTAATAAGCTAGAAAAGGTCCCAGGAGCAACTAGAGCCAGAGCCATATAGCCCTCACAGCTGTACTGTAAATCCCAAAGGTTCTATTACGGATAAATCATCAAGTTGCTAAATTGTCATTTTTATCGCTTATTGCTTAAACATTAATTAAGTCACAAGATCATAGTCACATAAATAAAACTCAAGCTATACTTGCCTCATTCAAAAGCCCTCCTAATGAACCTGCTAATCCTGGTTTTCAAAGAATTCTTGGTCTCCAATTCCTCTTGCACTTGTCGGTCCTCAGCTCCCGATCTTTAGCACTCATAAACTGCTCTTCGTCCATTTGTAGCAAACAAGCAACACAAACAGACAAAGCTAAAAAAACATCAATCAAAAGAAACACTGAAGAAAGAGCGGTCTACACGATAGAGCTCATTACTATGATCACAGGAGCGTAAGAGTGACCAACAAAGGAGCTATCGTTGTGGTGGCACAACTAACGAGGTTGATCTAGGCTATTCGCATGTTGGAAAGGCATTGATGGAGCACTATTCTAACCCACAAAAAAGTCACATTTTGAAAAGCCTAGAACATGGTTAATGTCACTACAATCGCGTAGCTTATATCGATACGATTTTGAAAAGTATAAGTTTGCTAAAAACGGAGCTAAAACGTGAAAGTTACGGCTAAAACAGGGTTAGGGGCATAACCGTAAATAAATAGAACTATTTTTTGTATTAAAAATAATTTAAAACTAAAATAAAACTTAGTTTGGACCTAAAACATAAATACCGATGACTTTGGGGTTCAAACTATAAAAACAGCAGTCTGTTTTGAACCACGGTGGACTAAATCACAATTACAAAAAAGTCTAGGGACCTTTCTGCAAAAATGCCAAGGCTGACCTGCCGGTTGACCAGGTTGACTGGTCAGCGCTTGCATGGCGTTGACGTGGTGTACACGTGGTGCCAGCATGGCTGCCACGTCGGCAGACGGGGGGCCGAGTTGAGTCCCGGTTGACCGGTACGCCCGATCTAATCTGGGCCGTCCGGATCGAATCGGCCGGCTGGGGTTGGCTGGCAAGGTCGGGTCACCGGGGACAACGGCCGAAACGGCGGCGGGACAGAGGAGCTCACCGGAGTTTGCCGGAACGGCGCTCCGGGGCTCGGCCGGCGGCTCGGAGGGTACGGGAGCGACGAGCGTGACATTGTGGACTCCACTGTGGGGTCCTTGGCAGCGAGGGAAGGCCGGAGGCAGGTGGCCGCACGGCGGATGCCATTGACACTGGCCGGAGGTCAGCGGGGAGCAGCTACACGGCACGATGGGGCTGCGCGAGTATGTAGGTGCGCTGCGCACGCGAAGGCGAGCGTGTTGCGCACTACGGAACGATGGCATGCGGCGAGGCGTGACGGAGCACGCGGCGAGGCATGACGGAGCACGCGGCGAGGCGGACCGGGATGACGGCGGAAAAACGGTGAGGTCGCGTACGCGGGAGAGAGCGAGAGGGAGGATGGAGAGGGAACCGATGGCTTCCTTACCTTGGGGCGGAGCTTGTCCAGGTGGTTTCGGTGGCCTAGGCTCGCAGGAGGCGGAGATCGGCGGCACCGCACCCGAGCTCGAGGCGGTGGTGGCACGCGAGAGAACTAGGGCACCGAGTGGTGGCTGCTGCCCTAGGGTTCCGAAGGGGAGCGCGATGCACAGGGCCAAGACCTTTATAGGCGGCGGGCATCCTCGTGGGGTGTGCTCAGGGCTGAATCGGGCGGCGGCGCGGCGCTCCGCGCGATGCGGGAGAGAGGGAGGCGGCGAAGGCGCTGACGGGTGGGGCCAGACGGCGGGGCCCGCCTGGCAGCGGCTGGGCGCGGAGCTGCGTGGCGGGGCAGGCCACTGGTGCTGCCGGGCTACGGTTGGCCTGCTGTGGGCGGCCCAAGGCGTGCGTGCGGGAACGCTGAGAGGGCCGCGGCCGGTGCTGAGGCAAGCTGGGCCGCTGGCTGGCGGTCTGGCTGCTGGTGGCCGATGCTGGCCGCTGCTACTGCTCACTTGGCCATGGCTGGCCAGTGCTGGCCATGGCCGTCTAGGGTTGGCCATGCTTGGCCAGATGAGGCTAGAAGAGGCCAGAGCAAGCTAGGTTGGGCTAGGATAGACTAGGGCAAGCCAGGGATGTCTAGAGACTGAACTATGCCCACTAGAGCTAGGTAGAGGATTGTGTCTAACTAGAGCAATGGCCAACACTATAGAGGGAAAGGAAAAAGGCTCTCTCTCTATCTACGCAAGAGTAAGGGTTTTTCTAAAAACATTTTATAAAACCTTCTTGAGACAAACTTGGGTTTTCGAAGCTTTATTTTCAAACACGAAAAGAACCTAGTTGTGTCCTGTTCAGATTTTAGGAACTCTTTTTCAAACACCAACAAAACAAAGCAAGGCACCAAGCATAAACCCATCTTTATTATCTTCATAAAAGTTCTATAAAGCCACACTTTTCACCATTTTATAATAATAAAAAAAGAATAAAATCTTAGCTAATTTTAAAGAAATTCGTAAATCCTTTAGTTTATTTAGTGTTTTCGGTTCACATCTCAAAATAGAAATTTTGGGGTGTGACAGCTTCCTCCAACTCTACCTTCACCCTTTACTCTCTCAACCTCTCTTGAATGCTAAGCTCTAGGGAGGAGATCCATTCAAGGGACCTCTCTCACCTGATCCTCTCTCAGAATAATGAATTAGGGTTTCAAAGGATGCCTCCTCCAGGGGTCAGGGGCCCGGCTTATATATCCCCCTAGGATGCCCCGCATCCCTCGGATCAAACTGACCTTAATCAACGACTTAGATTGGACCTTAAAGGCGGTGGGAGTAGGATCTGCGAGGCGGATCCTGATTGGCTGAGATGCCTGGGTGCCCGCCCAAGACCCTTGGCGGCTGCCCGACCACCAAGCTAGTTTGGGCTCCCCTTTGGTCGAGAGCCTTCTCAAACCTTCCAGGTTACAGAAAAGTGCTCGGATCCTGATTATCTCTTTGTAAACCTACCATGTGGGCCTTTCTTTGTTCTTTTTAGCTGACACCCTGCAGAAACAGACGTTCATCGAAACTCGTGGAATTCCGTTAGTATAACCCCTATATCTAGATGGTATTTATATTTAGGTCATTTTTCATGTTTAGTTGACGGTTAAAAATTAGAGTTATCTACCGTCAACAAACTCCCCCAAGCTTACCTTTTGCTCGTCCTTGAGCAAAGATAAACTCAGTGATGGATCAGGAGTTACTACAACACTTTCACGCCTCAAAAGTACACATGCGTTCAAACAAGAACTCATCTTCAGATTAGAGCGAACTATTCTAACTTAAAACTCACTCATATTACCTTCCACCATGGGGCTTGTAACCGTCACTTGGGTCTTGAGCAATTGAAAGACAAAACGGTCAAGTCAAGCGCCATGTTTCTCGCTCTTTAATCAACTATTATTCTGGAGGTTTTTTCAAGATTTTCAAATAAAACTCAGAGTTTCCTTGTATGACCCTTTCAAGTCTCTCATTTGTGGTATTTCTGGATCCTCTCCAAGGCATGTATGATGTATGCCTTCTCTCTCCTCTCAGAATATGTGGTATTTATAGAATTAAGGCATAGTAACATTATGCCTCCTCTCTCTCTCACCCTACATCTAAAAAGCTTATATGGAGCTCATAGGTGGAGAGACAAGGAAAACATACTTGCAAACTTTTATTGCGCAATCAAACCATGGATCCAGAGAAACTAGGTCATGCAATCAAATCAAGATATGTGTGTGTATGAGATATATGGCATGTAGTGGATAAGGGGTAGATAGAAATGATGGTAAGGGGTGAAGGGATGAAAGAAGTGAATACCTAATTCTACTAAAGCTCCTTTGAAGGAAAACTCATACCCCATATTTGAACTTTGAAAAACTTTAAGGAAAACTTTGGATGCTCATGATATATATGAACTCTCGCTTTCTCCTTTTTTTCTTTTCTTTCTCTTTTTTTCTTTCTCTTTTTTTGAATGGGGGTATAACTATTTTTCTTTCCCCTTTATTTTCTCTCTAATTCTTTTTTTTAGAGCAATCGGTACCCAAGCTTCTTTGAAACCGATAAATTGGTAAGAGGTAGCAATAGAAATATTAAGAGCTTTCTGGGCTAGTAAGAAAATGGTAGGAAATATATGATAGAATAATTTTAGGTAGCTTACTCCTAGGATAGGAGTAGAACTAGTTTTTGGGTGGATCTAAGTGGATTGCATGAATGCACACCTCCATGATAGAAATGGCATGAATGAGTGGATGTATATATGTGGATGCATACTTCTAGGATAGAAGCAGCATATGCAGGTGCGTACTTCCAGGATAGAAGTAGCATATATGCAGGAAGAGTGTATGTGGATCTTGATTTTAACCACATGAGTAGCTCCTAGGGGTCTACACAGCTCGACCACACTCAATGCTCACAAGCAGTAACAAAATTGAGTGTAAGGGTTTTCCTAATCTAGTAAGCATGTATATGGCTGTGGTAGGAATTTAAAACTCTTGTCATACAGGAACTCATCATACAGCAATTTAAGATTTTCAAAGATAAATTCTCCAGAACTCTAGCATCTCTAGGAACAAGATGGACAGCAGCTCAAAACCTTCCCATATCATATCCGTCAATTACTTAGACTTAGATCAAGCATTCACTACCCATAAGTTTCAAGTTCAGAGCAAATCTCAAGTCTAAATAGTTGTGTCCAAAACACGGGAGAGTTCGAGGTTGAAAACTAGGTACTTGAAAGGAATTATGGCAGAGCAACTATTCATCATTTCCATATAAGAGCTTATTCTGTAGGGTTCATTTTAGCAGGCAAACTCTTCACATACTCTCCTATATTTTATTCAGCAAACTTAATATCAAACAGAAAAATATATATATATATATAAGTAAATAGGGAAATCTTTATTTAGGTTTTCTATGATTATGCATCTTTTTATTTGTTTTAGATTAACATAGCATACTTAATAAATAAATAAATAAACTGGTGATACTTAGCTAGATACACGGGATGCTCTCCCCCAAGCTGGATGTTGACGTAGTCTGTTGATGTTGCTGACTGGCAGTGTAGGTGTACTGGTTCTTTTGGAGTGTTAGGGATGGTTGTTGTTGAGACAGCACTCTGAATGTTGAAGACAGTACTCTGACAGGGAACAGGACGTCCTTCTGCCTGTTAGCTCTTCTTGATCCTTTAAATTCTGTGAAGCTCAAATAGACAGCAAAGTTTGTGAAACTGATTAAGCGTTAGTGCTAAACCTCTAAGCCTTGGATGTCTAGAACTTCCTTAACATAAATATCTTTTTAGCAGGATCACTCTTTCAATATTTTTGCATTTTTATATTTTATATTATGTAGAAAATGCAACTAAGATGAAAACTTATTTTGATGCCACCACAGTGGATATCTTTGTGGGCAGTCGCGCCACAAATTTATTCATATGGGGCTTAGCTTTTTCTAGATACAATGCATGATATTTATTTTTTTCTAATACAGAAATGGTAAAGTGGATATGCAACTAATTATGCATTTAAGGGAAAGTAAATATGCTAAAGGAAAATTATGCAATTCTAAAATAGGAAATATTGATAACTACCAAGTTGCCTCTTAGCACGGTGTTCGGTGATTTAGGTCCTCCAAACAGGACCTCTTACCATGTTAATTCCTTAGATGTATTATCTGTTCTCAAAGGTGGAGACCTTGATAGTTGCACCTCCTGAAATGGTGTCACCCATGTCCCTTGCTCTTCCAGTAGTTTGAAGTGAAGCACTAGTTGTGGGAGCAGGCAGCATCTTCGTTCAGTGTGCATGTTCATAGGTCTAGAATCTTCACTTGTAGGATTTGGGAAAGATTCTTTAACCTTGCTCAAAGTGTGTCCTGCTCATAGAGACAAGGTAGAGATCAAGTGCATGGGCTCTGTTGGTGGGAAAACACCAACATAACCAAAAGGTTTGTTTATTATTCTCTAGCCTTAAGCACATTGAACGAGATAAATTTGATATTTTATGTGTTTTACTCTATCTAAACATGGGTGATAGGAACAAACGATGGGCAAGCATGTAGCATTAAAACACTTGGCAGATCAGATTACTCAACATTATGGAAGGATGGTCTATCTATGCGTATGATTTTATGATTATGTCTATCATCTTCCAAAGATAGGATGTGCAACATTTCGGATCATTGAATTAAAGGCTATGAGATCAAGATTGTGATGCTAGGGACAAGCATAAAGAATTGAACATGTTGAGTTAATTAGGTTGAATCAAGTGAGGTAGCAACTCAGAACATATTTGGTTCTCTACTTATGTGCATACCAGAGTCAAGGAAGATATTTTGGAAGTAGTGATCACTTACCTAGAGATGTTACCTTTGGTTTTGAAGCATGTTGAAGCCATAACATCTTGTGGAAGCTTTCCTTGCTTTATTATTCACAAGTTTTCTTCATGAACAGCTTGTCTGCTTTATTGTACTCCTTTCTTACCTTATACCATCATTTATTCTCTTAATTTAAGTTTAGACCTTTAGCTCTTCTTATTATTTTGTCCCTACAAATCATTAGTGGACAACACATACCCGAAGGAATATACAACCAATGACAAGGGCATTGTTGTCACAAAGCTAAAGGTTACTTTCTATGCTACACAAGAATTTTTTTCAACATACTTAGCATAGAGCATTTATTATTCACAATTACTTCTTTCTAAAGGATTGATTTTATTTTTCATCTTAAGTTTGATTCTCAAATATAGGCATTATGAATTAACTCAAACTCATAGAAATAAAGCAATAGTGAATTTAGAGATTACAAACCAGCGTGTGGAGTGATGGGAGCATGAGATGAGGAAGAACTTGCTTGGATCATCTAGAGGAGTTGACCTTTCTTCCTCATGTCTCAGTTTCTCAATCTCAGAGATGAGGGTGCAGAACGTTGCATGCTCTTCTCTTGTCAATCTTTTCTTGATTTCTTGTGCAAAATTATTGTGTCTCTCTTCATCTCCAATGTGAGTTCATCTTAGGACTTTCCCATTTTGATTTTAGAAGTTTTCCTACAGGGGTTAGTCTAACAAAATATCCAACATCTACTACAGCATACTATCGGCTCAAAAATCAACCTAGACACCACGTCTAATTTGATTCAGGAAGGCATTTTAACCTAAGCACCATGCTTAATTTAAAAGCCTTTTGAAGAAAGATCATCACTCCTAAACTAAGCACCATGCTTCATTTAAGATATATATGAAAATACTTCAAAACCTACGCATACTGTAGCAAACAAAGGTGACATGAAAGCATTATAAAGATTTACTCAAACAGTGATGATAGAGCTTGATTATTGTTTAGCAAATTGAGCATGTCTTAAAGGTAGAGGCAACCAAGACAGTATAGCAACATGGCAAAAGAAGTATGTATGGAAATATATCCCCCAAGCTTGAATTTTGCAAAATCAAGATTGGATGAGAGTAATTCAATGTTGCATAATGATTGGTTGGACATACCTTACATTTGTCATTCCTTCGATCTTTTTGCTCCAAGCCTGGAAAGATTAGTGACAAGAATACCCGAAGGAATATTTTTCATAATTATAACTCTATGCTCAAGGGAAGCACAGCGAAAAGGTGAACACTCATGTCATGGTTTGAAAAGTGCTTGTTTTAGGACACTAAGCTTGTCCTTGGGAAACCTTCAAGATGTAATTTGGTGGAGTGGTTTCCCCTCCAACACCAATCTATGTGCACTAATCTTAAGATTCTACACAATGAGATCTGCTATATTTATGATAAGCATATGTGTCTACTACCACCCTTTCAACATCTTTAGGAACAGGGAGCATAAGGGGGTTGAAGATCTCATGCAGGGCAATGTTAGAGAGACTAAGTGAATCAGGAGATTTCTCATATGAGCAAGGAATTAATGGGGTGCTAGTGAAGTAGCTCCTTTGCTCATTAAAGTCTCCATCATTTTCAACTTCTAAGGGGGATTCATCATAAATGTCCCAAAATTCCCTTGGATCATCTCTCAAGTTGATCTCATCTAAGGCCTTATCCATCCATTCAATGGTAATAGCACATTGGCTTCTAATGCTCTCTAGCCATGGATGTTGCTCTTCTCGATCTTCTATATGGTCTTGATGATTCCTATGCGTGGAATATCTAGATGATTTTCGAGGATCATTAGGAGGTTGAGGAGAAAGAGCATAGAACGAGTCATAGGGATCAAGGATGGATTTAAAGATGGGTTCAAATTTTATATCTGATGTGGGCATAGAAGGGAAGAAGATAAGAGTGGATTCTAGAAGGCTTCGCTCTTCTTCTATGGCATCTCAAGGCTTCGCTCTTCTTCTATGGCATCTCTTGACATGCCATCCTTGAGTCTTTCTAATTGTCCTTCAAAGGGATTAGATTTGTGAAGCTTTCTAAGAGACCTCTTCTTGAGAAGATTCAAACTATATGTACTAAAAGATCTCTTATGAAGCTGAAAGTTTAAACTCCTCCCAAAATCGCCATCAAAAAGAATTTCCAAGGGTACAATTACTTCTTCCCTTAGAGGAATTGAGAGTACTGCTAGTTTGGGATGGATAGCCAAATCATGGGATTGGAATGTTCGCAATGTGGCTATGAAAACTTCCTCTTCTAGTTTGGGGGAAGATTCCTTCTCTACCTCTAGGATTTCATCATGAAGGCTAGTGCAAGGAGTGTGTCTACTAATAAGGACAAACCGCACTTCACTAATGGATAAAGAAAGGAAAACTCCTCCAAAGGTGATGTTATCAAGACCCATATAAAGATATTGAAGAAGAACAGGGCCTTGTAAGGCGAGGTCTAAACCTAAGTAGATAGGAAGATTAGAAAATTCCCTAAGTAAAGCCAAAAGTTCATTACCTCCTTGATCAGAAGATAGGACTTTGGGTTCATTACCCTCTTGATTAGAGGATAGGACCTTGGGTACATTACCCTCTTAATTAGAAGATAAGACTCTAGCTGTAGAAAAGGGTTGGCTTTGACCTATTGCAACCAAGCATGGCGTAGCTCATAGCTAGATGTGAGAATTATGGGCTCTAAGCTTGCACTCATGGGTACAAGAAATTGATAGATAGGTGTGGAATTTGGGTTATCCATAAGGATAGAAAAGAAAAGGCAAAAGAAAACAAGAAAAAGATAAAAGTATAATACAAGGTTAAGCATGACTTAAAGTTATCTCAGCAGACCATCTTTCTCCCCGGTGAGGGTTCCAGAAATGCTTGTTGATACTAGATACACACACGAAAGAATCTAAGAAAAATAATCTGCAACCACACAGATATCGGTGAGCACTTCACCCGGGAGATATTCCAGAGTATCATTATTTATTTATCCGCTAGGAGAAAACGTACATCTGACTAACCCAAGTCTATACTTAACCCCTGAGCTACAGACAAGATAGCAAGATATGAGCGATATAGAGAGGATTACTCTGTCAGTCTTCCTCTAACCTATGGCAAGCTTTACGACTATTGTTCTAAGGGGGCACCTAGGGAAAAGAGACACCACAGAGAATGCTTAACCCCGGCACACTAATTCGAACCAATCCTCCTGACGGGACGTGGATTACGTAGACAACAAGGGGACTATCACTTCCCTCACTACTACCACAAATCCGGCCAGATAGGGAGTATCTACGAGTGTTCCTAGCCCAAGCACCATGCTTACACTACGAACGATTACTCTATTCCCTACCGGCAGTGAATAAAGTAAACTCATAAACCAAAGAGCAATAATAACAATGAACTTACTAGTATTAGAAGTTGAATTGCCGAATGATCCTAGCCAAGCCTCGGGTTAGGAGACTTGATCCCGCAGGTAGAACTAGAGAGGAGACACTGACAGGCCGAACTTCCTCCAACTCTACCTCCAGCCTATACTCTCTCAACCTCTCTTGAATGCTAAGCTCTAGGGAGGAGATCCATTCAAGGGACCTCTCTCACCTGATCCTCTCTTAGAATAATGAATTAGGGTTTCAAGGGATGCCTCCTCCATGGGTCAAGGGCCCTGCTTATATAGCCTCCTAGGATGCGCTGCAGCCCTCGGATCAAACCGACCTTAATCAACGATTTAGATTGAACCTCAAAGGCGGCGGGAGCAGGATCCGTGAGGCGGAGCCTGATTAGCAGAGATGCCTGGGTGCCCACCCAAGACCCTTGGGTGGCCGCCCGGCCACCGAGCCGGTGCGGGCTCCCCTTTGGTCGAGAGCCTTCTCGGACCTTCCAGATTACAAAAAGTGCCCGGATCCTGATTATCTCTATGTAAACCTGCCATGTGAGCCTTTCTTGGTTCTTTTTAGCTGACACCCTGCAGAAACAGACATTCACCAAAACTCATGGAATTTCGTTAGTATAACCCCTATATCTAGATGGTTTTTTGTACTTAGGTCCTTTTTCATGTTTAGTTGACGGTTAAAAATTGGAGTTATCTACCGTCAACAAGTAGCCAAATTCGACGAGTGAAAGTCATCAAGTTGCTGCCAACTGCAATGCACCATCACTGCGAACCTCCACTAGTGCCATCTTCAATTCGCTTCAAGTGAGGCGACGCCTAAGTGTTGCTAGTTAGCATACCTTCATTTGTCATCATTCGATCATGTAAGCTGATAGGATTCGCTTCCACTTCGCCAAGCTTCTGCTGCCCATAGGGCAGCCACCGTCTCATGGTCGTCACCTTTGCCAGCCTATTCATCTCGAGCTCTTCACTGGCAGCCGCCATCAATGAGGTCTAGAGACTCCCATGCCACCGCTGCCCCTAGGACACGGTTGCCAACAGAAGGAGCGCTACCGCCAAAAATCATCACCTTGGAAGGAGCCATGCAGTGATCACTAGTAGGGAGGCAATAAACCACAACCCTAGTATGGAGAATAGAAATCCAAATACTTACAAGCCACACAGAACAGTTGCAACACCCATCAATTCGTTCTCCATGTTGTTATTGTCAGGTTGCCAACCCGAAGACGTAGTCGACGGTCTGGTGCTCCTGTAAGAATCCCCGTCGTTGACACGAACGGCCCGCCAACATCCTCCTCGCCCTCGCTCTCCCTGGCTGCTTTCTCCTCCGGTGATGTGTCGGCCACCACCTTCTCCGGTGCGAATTCCGCCTTCAGCGCCTCGCCAGCGCTGTTGCACACCATCCCCTCTGCTGTCATTGCCGCTCCCTTGGGGATCACGCCCTGATCAGCCAGCACCAACAGCAAGGCAGATCCAGGAGGCTGCTCCTCTTACCCTTGCCCATCTCCGAGCTGAGGCGAAGAAGCAATCTGGGCACAGTGGACCCCGATCGGCGAGGGCGGTGGAGTGAGGTGAGAGACGAGCGAGTAGGCCGGCGCCGAAGCCGGGGTGGCAACCAGCACCAGTGGCGGCGGCACAAGGATGGAGCGCCCGCATGTTTCTAGTAAAAATAGAGAATGTTAAAATATTTTACTTTTGTATGTCCATCAACTTATGCAAATCTGTGTTGTCTAGTACTGTAATAATATGTGGCACTTGGCCTGCTTTGAGCACTGTGCAAGTCTATATAAGAACCTCTATAGCCAACCAAACATGGATGGACTGCACTGCACAAGCCTGGATATCAGCTAATACAGTCAACCAATTAGATCCATATAGGTAGCCAAAAGGATTAGAGTAAATGAACAAAACAAGGCATGACCCAGAGGTAGTTGTGTTCATGCTGGGCATTACCTTTGCTTGTGTATAGCTTGTTTAATGAGGAGGCCTGCTAACCATAAATTA
>CM041630.1:19011149-19053629 GCA_023333625.1 Bothriochloa decipiens
CCTTCTTCCTTGATGCACTTAATGGCTTTGTTCCTTAAATCCTTGGCCCTCTGTCTCATATGCCTTCCTTCTTCCGTACAAAGTAACTTTGTCATGGCCCTCTCAATCTTCCCCCTCTCCAAGTCACCATCTAGCTCAAACCCTATCTTCCACACTTCTTGGACATACCTCATATTTATCATCTGATCAGCAAATTGTGGTCTACATATCATCGGGACACCTTCGCAAATGCTCTCTAGAGTTGAGTTCCATCCATTATGAGTCCAAAATCCACCAATTGCATGGTGATGTAAAACTTCTTGTTGTGGAGCCCAGGGCACCACCATTCCTCTTCCATGTGTCACCTCCATAAAGCCATTAGGAAGGCTCACATCATTAGATGATTTGACCAAGTTATGACGAATAACCCACAGAAATGGCATTTGACTATTGGCCAAGCCCCATGCTATCTCTGGCAGTTCCTTTTCATCTATAGATGCCAAGCTCCCAAAGCTCACATAAAGAACAGATTCTACCTCTTGCTTGTCCAACCACTCTAAACAAGCCCAATCTTGTGCTAACAAGCTGTCATCAGTGCTTGAAGAAATCTTGTGAAGTGGTCCAATAGGATATATTGGAACTCTGATAACATTTGCAATCTGTTCAAGATCAGAATTCTCAAGGTCTTGGAAGGTGTTAAGTATGACACCAGAAGAACTCCTTGCTGCATCCACTAAACATTTTAGGCATTTTTTCATATTAGCATGTGTTGTAGTGGACGAGAACACCATGTCTCTTAGTCGTAGTGGTGTAAGCTCCTCTAATGGCACGTCCAACTTGGACTTATCTGAAATATAATTGTACGAGAACCAGTCAGCATACCCTCAATAGATAACACAATTGGAGATATATAAATATATTAGGGGTATGCTGACTGGTTCTCATACAATTATATTTCAGATAAGTCTACGATTTCTTTTGGTTTTGCCACCAACAATCATTGTCATGGCCTCCAGTTGCTACCAATTAATAGTTTGATCAATTCAGAAAATTATTGGTGATCCCGTCTATTTTCTTTGTGAAACACAATTCATAATGGTACAAGAAAAAACTACATAGAAACTTAGCAAGTTCACACAAGCTTTATAAAAAGAACAGTGTTATGCTATTGATTTTCACCTTATTAATGTAATAAATTGTAGCTTGTCTCTTATTAACCATGTGTTGTTAAACTTAGCATGGACCATACTAATGCCTAGCATCTAATGAGAGTCACATCCGGTTTAATGGCTTGTGCATCATTATCTAGAAAAGTTACTATTCCAGGAGAAAATGACATTTTTATCACCTCGAAGTTGATAGATTAAATGAAATGAAAGCTATCATTGGTGTACGGACTGGTGTGTGGCAAACAACATGAGACAATGGGACTCATAGAAATAATATGATTCAAAACACGTGTAACATAAACAATTTTATCTTCATATGGTAAATATGAAATCTGAATCATATGAGTTTGTCTCTAAATGTACGTAGGTTTATTTCAGTCAGCAATCGGCAACACTATGATAAATACTACTCCCACCGTTCTAAATTATAAGGTTATTTTGGCATTTCAAAATACATATTATTTTTTTATATATCTAGTCATAGTGTATATGGAAGTGTATAATAAAATATATTTATCTACAAAAATGCATGCCTAAAATCTGAATGATATGTGTTGCTTTCTCTAAATTTGTGGATAACTTTAACTTGAGTCGTTGGTACCTTTACACATAGTTGAATTAAGTATGATTTATTTTAAGTACAAAATGAGATGTCAAATTCCATCTTGATAGCATAATAATCTTTAAGACAATAGAGATTTGGTGAAACCACATAAAGCTGCATCTATTGTGGCAAGCATTTACTGAAAACCTGCATTGTCATTCACAATGAGTGTCCACAAAACTGAAAATCTATCACACACAGCAGAACCAAATAAGTGAGACTGACTATATCAAACCTCATGCTTTGCAATTGTAACGAGAAAATTTTAAAAATGCACATCGTAAGCAAGCTAGTTTTTTCGTTTACCAGCTCACGTCTCACTTGCTTACCATCAAATAATCTAAAGCCTTTCTTACAAATACTACCTTCTATGCATGTTGACCAGAAAATGCCCCCTATCATTTGACATCTCTACTTATTACTACTCCCTTCGTCTCAAAAAGAATGACGCTATGGGAAGCGTGCCGACCAAACTTTTATAATTTTGCTAGATTTATAAAAAATACGTGCAATAATTATATCTTTAAATAAATTTATTAAAAAACTAGACTTAAAGATCTTTTTGATGATACTAATTACTTAGCATAAATATTTATATTTTAATATATAATTACTGGTATTTTAAAAATATTGACTTCTTGGAAAGCGAGAATGACATTTATTTTGGGACGGAAGAAGTATGTATTCTGTAAGTGGAATTGAGATGGTTGTGGGTATTTGAAAACCCTTGCAGTTTCGGGCCTTGTTTGCATGTTTCGTATTCACTTCAATTTATATTTATTGGGTAATCCTAACATGTGGATTGATGTCTTGACTACATCGAAATAGATTTTTTTAACATCCTTACTAATTGTATTTACCCGTACCACAACAAACTCAACAAGATGCTCTCAACAACAACAACAAAATAACAACAGAAAAAATACTCAACAAGGTTGTATGGCCGGTACTATGCTAACGTTGATATATATCGACAACATGAGGGTAACAAGACAAAGGCCAAACAGCAAAGCACTGTGATGAGTCACCTTTCGATGTCGGCGGGAGGACGCCCTTGTCGCAGAGCGCCGGGAACGCCATGTAGGCCACGAGGCAAGCGGCGCCGCCGGTGCGCAGCACGAACGTTGGCACGCCGAGCTCCTCGGCCACCAGCTGCATTCCGCGCAGGTTAGAATCGACCACCAGGCACGCCGGCGACGGCGCGGCGCCGGCGAGAGCCTGGCGCAGGCAGTCCCGGAACGGCTCCCACAGGCGGTCGTTGATCCGCAGCAGCGCGCCGGGGATGTCGTCAACGTCGCCGCCGGCGCCGGACGGGACGAGGTCGGCCCACGCCACGTCCTCGCCGACGGGGACGAAGCGGTACTCCGGAGGGTGGCGCGCCGGGTCGGGCGCGTTGAAGGCGGCGTGGAAGACAGTGATGTCCAGGCCGCCCCGCGCGTGCAGCACCCCGGCCAGCTGCAGCATCGGGTTCAGGTGGCCCTGGAACGGCAGCGGGAACATCAGCACGCGCCGCCGGCGGACGACGCCAGAGCTTGCCGGAGGGATCGTCGACACCGCCGTCGTCGCCATGGCTGGCTGGTTGCTCAAGAACAACTTCTAGAGCGTTTGCCTGCAGCTCTGACGATGAAAGAGATGGATGGATACGATGGTTAGAGCTGCTCAGTTTAGTGGCGTCTGGTGCTCAAATGGATGGATTTGATTTTGAAGCGATTGACGCGAGAGGATCGAATATTGCTGAACAAATCAAGAAAGGCTCAAAATTTGCATTCTAGAAGGGAGGAATTGAAGGAAGCAAGATACGCGAAGTGTGAGGAGGATATGATCTGGGAGATGAGTTGGGGAAATGCGTGTGCTGTAGGCCTTCGCATGCGCTGTTGTCGTCGTGTTTGCTTTTGTGTATACAGTACACACCAGTCGTGCACTATACAGCTCAGGGTTATCGCGTTTTTGTCGCGGTTGGCTCTACCCCGCCGCATTCAGGTTTCACCAACCACCTTAGGCGGATAAGCTACAACCTGCTTTAGCCCGTAGGCCCTAGAAGCGCATCTCTACCTGTTAATCAATAATTATACTCAACTTGTTATAGAAAAATATTGCTATTCATCATAATTTCTACTTAATTTATTATAGAGAACTATCGCTACCTTACATCAACGCTAATATACATTTACGCGTAGGGTCTACATGTCAATAGCTTCTTCAACCTAGTACTAGTTTGGCATCTTGTCTTCTCGTCCTTCTTTGCATATAACCTCCTCCTAGCACGGCAACATTATTCCTCGCGCTAGACATGGCTCTTGTTCCAGCGAGCCTTGCCCTTGTTCTGCCGGATTTGTCGCCATCCTTGAACTTGTCTACACCACCTAGATCCATCGCTCGCCTAACTCCGTGGACGTCGGCACCAGAGATGTGTGGATCCATGTGATGCAGCTCGTAGTGGCAGCGCTCAATCGGAAAAGTGGCAGTGTGGTGGGGCCAAAGGCTATCAAGGGGGATGCTATCTCCCCCTTTGTTCAAGTGGGGTGGAGGGAATATTGGTGGCCACAGTGAACTGTTATAGCATAAAAAACCTTCATGTCCCCCAATATGAATTTATGAGGGTAATACATGGTATGAAGAAATTGCTAGAGATACTCAAACAGGATGTTTGGCATGGCTTCTCACAGATCTGGCTCCTCTTCCAATAACAATTGTAGAGCTCCGGCTCCTCTTCCAATAACAACTGTAGTAGCATCATTCACAATAGCTAATTTTCTCTCTTTTGTGAAATGAATGTGGAGTCAAAAGAAGCCACGATTTGTGACTTCCCCGACTATACTCCTCTTATACCGTAGGGAGGAGCCAAAGTCTGAAGCTGCCTGGGCAAATACGGCTCAAATGGTTTTGCCGGTTGAGCGTATTCAAGAAGTACTTTTATGATATAAGTGAACCAGCATGGAATAAATATTGTTGGTCCAATTGAAAACGAACAGCTGCAAACATCAACATTCATCATTTTGGATTAGATATTGTTGATAAAGTTTCCTTTATCATTTATTCCTCTCACAGGTTGAGATATATATTAGTGGACACGTTTGCTCATAATTTATTTCGCACGAGACCACACATATATTTAAATCATTACCTTAAGTTGTCAGAAATAAATAAGGTGGTCTCACTATATCTTGACATATCTAGGTGATGTGCACAAGAGAGAAGCTCTCTGCACAATAATAGTATACTGGGATTTTTTTTAGCTTAGTATTTTCAGGTTGACATAAGTATGGTGTCTCTCGCCGATGCCAAGTTTCACCAACATAGTTATGTGAGTTCACTAGTGCTGAAAAAGAAAAAGATCAAGGTTGTTGTTTTTATCTAGTATATATATATATATATAGTCCCATCAGGGCATCAGGCTAACAAAATCAGCAGCATGTCAGGAAAGGCTCAAGCCATCTGCAATGGCAAAAAGTGAGATGCCCTCTGATCTCTTGGATGGGCAGCTCCCACGTGTTTTTTTAGGTTTTAGCCTATTTACTCAGCAGTCAGTTTTATGTTTTTCTAAAAAAAAAAGCCAGCTCAAAAGGTAAAATAAGCACTTCGTTCCTATGTCCCGTTATATGTGTCATTTTATTTTTCCACCGACTATAACAAAAATTCTCTAAATCTGGACGTAAAATGTGTCGGGATATACAGAACATATTGTGTGTATAGACTATCAATCTATCACAAACCGAACCGACATACCAAATCCTCGGGCTAGCCACTCAGCCAATTTGAACGCAAAAATAAATGAACTTTTCATCGTATGGGCCCATGCAAAAGTTGTTGGAACCAGGAAATTATTATGGGCCCAGTCTAACAAGGTCTACAGGCCTATTTCTCGCACATTTCATGATGGGCTTTGGGATTCAGGTTGCACCAGATCGGGCTGAATTCTTTTTTCCCCTGGCTTTAATTGCCCCTGATAAAAATGGGTACGGAGTACCATTCACATTTGGGTCGTATCATGTACAACGCTCCAATTTCTTAATGCACTGGTGTCTCGGTTCCCTTTGATAGTCTAAGGTTCACATAATGTTGGGATATATTTATCTATTAGAAGCAGATTAGCTATGTACACACGTACGACTTGCGTGTTTCAAGTTTACATGAGAACGAGAAGCTGGAAACGCGACTCGGGTTGTAGTGAGGTCTTTTTTCGCTGCTTTTCCTAAGTTAGTTTCGATACTTAATAAAGTTTTTGATTCAGAAAAAAGAAAGAGAACAAAAAGCTAGAATGTGAATGTTGTGCGTGATAGTGATGGAGATTGATCGGCGAATCGATGCAGCAACTTTCGCTGAAGCTGCACCCGCACCCAGCTCTAGTGACACAGGGCTGTGCTAGTAGTATATGTAAAGGCATGTGAACAACGGTTCTCGGTACAACTATTAACTGTGATACCCCACATCTATTCGAATAATGCTTTTTTCTTGGATTTCTTATGCTCAAATATACACGCATCTAATTAATAATATCCAAATATCCACTAACTATCAGATCTCGACTGTACATAAACCTTTTTTGAGCCATTTAAACGAGCGTACTTTTATACTGTAATATATATTATATTATGGTGTATCTAAAATAATGATGTCAACCAAATTTCCAAAAAATGATTTAAGATAAATCTAAAGAAAGATTGATTTATAAGCAGTATATGCGTGATTTCTTTTTGTACCAATAAACACTTTCGCAGTCTCGACACGCTCTCCGTTGTTCCCTAGCATCGCATCTCACCATCTCGAACCTGAGTGGGGGTGTCCCGTGTCCGCCATATGGACACACGTGCTCACCGACCACGCTTCTCTTCTCTTCTCTAGCTTGATTGGGGGCTTTGGCTTTGGCAGTGCCAGTCCCATCCCCAAACCCGCCTCACCTTCGTACTCTTCTTTCTTTCTCCCCCAACCCAATCCAAAGCAGCAGCCAAGAAAGCCATGGACGGCGGCGGCGGCGGGAGCGGCGCGGGCGGGGGCACGAGCATCCACATCACGGCGCTGGACGGCATCGTGAACGTGAACTCGCTCTTCACGCTGGCGGCGTTCCTGGGCCTGGCGTGGCGGCCCTCCTCCGACGGACCGGGGCTGGCCGACGGCGCCGACCCGCGCACGGGGAACCCCTGCGCGGCCGGGGACCGCGCCGAGTCCGACCTCGTGTCCTTCCACGTGCTCGCCTTCGCCTGCTTCCTCTTCTCCAGCCTCGTCGCGCTCTGCCTCAAGCAGCTCGTCCGCACCTCCTACCCCCGCCGCGGTGGGGCCGCCGCCTCTTCCTCCGCCGCCATCGGCCGGACCGCGGCGGCGCGGATCAACCGCGCCGCGCTCCGCGTCGGGATCCTCGCGTCCGCCGTGGGGTCGGTGGCGGGGTGCGGGTTCCTCATGATGGCGCTCGTCAACGTCGTGCAGGTCAAGCTGGGGCGCCTCGGCTGCGGCGCCGGCGGGGCCGCCGCGTGGGCCGCCATCGTGCCGCTCGTCACGCTCGTCCCCTCCGCCATGCTCATCTACATCGGCACCGTCTTCTACGCATTCACACGGTAGCAGATCAAGAACGCACCAAATCGCGCAGTGTTTCAGTCAGATTTTGTCGATGGTGTGATCCTTTCAGTCTTGTGTGTCCTTGGTGGTGATGGTGAGAGACTTGCTGGTCCAGACTCCAGAGGAACAATGCAGCTGACTTTTTTGTAGATTAAATAAAATGTATAAATTCCTGTGATATTATGATTGTGTTTTGAGTGTGCTTGTTTCGAGCAAGTGAGAATCTGCTGTGGTTTTATCTGCAATTGGCCTTGACTAACTATGCTTAAAAGATTCTGTCTTATGATTTATAATTAAACTATGTAATTAGTTACTTTTTTACCTATATTAAATGCTCCATGCACGGCTAAAGATTGATGTGATGAAGAAAAAGTGAAAAAAACTCGAAACTTTGAAGGCATCTAAACAAAGCCTCCGGCGTATTGAAATTGTCCCAGATCTTAACTACTACGCACTACTAGATCTGCAACAGCTCCAGGTCTGGTTTTGTCTGCATTGTGAGCATGGAAGGTCGCATAATCTGCATATCAAGCGCAACTAGAGCAAGTGAGAATCTGTTGTGGTTTTACCTGCAATTGGCCTTTGTACTTGTGCATGCCAAGTTGGTCAGATACATGTGCCTAGACTGAAGCAATGATGAGATGAAGCCCTGCTCAGCTGCTGGTTTGGTTGGTCTCTCAGCGCAGATCTCAACTACTAGATCTGTACCAGTCCCAGGTCTCAGGTCTTAGTTTGTCATTATCTGCATTGTGAGCATGTAAGGTCGCAAAATCTGCATTATCAAGCGGAAATTTGTAAGTTTTTTTTCCTCTGTTTCTCCAAATGCACTCAATTTTACTAGGCCAATAGGCCAACGAGATCAGTAATAGCCAGCAAGGATCACAAACCAGTTCCTTCCACAAGCATCACAAACTTCAAAGTCGATGGAACGACGAACTGCTGTCTTCAGATTTTGTGAACCCACTTGTCCTTTCCCTTGCATTATCATTATCATCAGTACATTTCTCTCGGTCTACAGAGAGCATGGCCACCCTGGTTCATAGCCCACCTCTTTAGCCAACCTGCTGCAAGACCTACAACTGACTGAAACAAATTAAGCTGAATTTCTCAACTTTGTTTGTTTTTACAGAAGCGCCTGCGCTTGAAAACTCTGCAATCCCAACTTGAGAAAACATGATCATTCAGTTCATGGGATGGGGAATAGCAAAACTAGTGCATCTTTCCAGCTGCTCATGTGGCGCTTATGTCAATCCACACGAGTATTACTTTTGGGTTCAACACAAGTGACATGTCATGTTGTACTTTAGACTCCACGTATTAGGTTTCTGGCGAAACATAAACTAATAGTGGAGTTTTGTGAAACACTAGTACCATAAAAACTAAAAACATATTAAGTGACAAGATACTGGACTTTCAAAATAGTCCAGATAACAAAACAAAATATGGAGACAACCAATTAAATAAAGTATAGCTAGGAGACATCTTCAGCTTCAACAACAATACAAGCAATTCAATCTCTTCAGGCTCTACCCTGCCCTAAGCTCTCCAAATGCTAAACTCCTCAATCTCTGAGAAACCTCCACATTTATTTTTGAGATCTTCTGCCCCCAAGTTATTTATACCACATCTTTGACTTTGACATGATGAAAATTCAACGAATTTGGGTGGAATAACAAATACCAGACAACAAGCAACAGCAATGCGGCACCACAGTGAATGGTGACTGCAATAAGAAGCATCTGCATTACTGGCATAATGTTAGCCATTGGCTACCTCAAAAGAAGAGCTAAATTTACGGGGGGGACATGTATAGCAGAAGGAACGGAAAGATTCTCACCATGAAAATGAAAGCTAGCACCTCATTGGCAACCACTCATTCTTGCCCAGTCAACAAACTGCATTCCTCCATACACATTATTGGCAAACCGCACACCAACAGTGAATGCCAAAGAAGCAGCTGGGACACGCTTCCCAACAGGTGAAGCCTCAACCAGGCGCTCTAATCCATTAATAATCTGGTACCGTGTGTTGGAAGAAACAGCAAGGAATGCACCTGCAAAAATCGAGGTCCATTATTGTTTACACTTTACAGAGTTTCAGAAGATATAATCAGGAAACAGCGAGGTACAAAATCTATCTATCATTATCAAAATTCTAAGATTATCAACCTGCCTTCATTGGCTACAGTAAAAAGGCTTTAGCTAAACAGGTGCATTTGAACCATAGTGAGACAATGACATAGCATCCTGCGGACACTTGCTAAATATCAATTGCTCTGATCATAGCATACCACATAGCTTTGAACTTTGATAGTTTGAATATAAATATTCTTGCTCGATCAATATAACCTTCACTATAGCTTCACAAAGTCTTAATCCACTATCAGTGTTCAAAACCAAATCAACCAAACAAACAAAATAAGCAGTTCAGAAACATTTAATACAGGAAGGTTAATCACTTATGCTGCAGGATCCAGCAAGATGAAAGAAATCATTTTTTTCCTTTGTTCGGAAAATATTTAGACACTAACATGCACATATTTATTGCGAACTAAAGTTTCGCATATGATCATGTATCCGAAACATATAGGTGTTCAGCATAAAAATTCACATGGAAACCTACATATATTTAATACAACCATGCAGGGATGGAGAAACTTTAACCCAGTGATATCGACAAGCAAACAATTGAGATGCAAAATTGTAATAAGAAATTGTCTGCACAGCCTTACCCCACAAAGCTGAAGTCTTGAGGAGAGGTGGAACAGGTACATCATCCTCTGACTTCTTAACACTCCTGAGGTACAAATTTGAAGGAAATAACTAAATCAGAGATTCATGAATAGTACACAAACAATTTGTGAAAGAGATTGCTAAGTTCTATCACCATACGCACATTAATCTTTAGCTATCGCCTAACACTAGACATACTTATTGAAATAGGCAATAATTTTCACACTGATCAAGAAATCAGAAATAGACCCTCTATAAATGTAGAAGGTTTAGAACAAACTGCAAGTGGTCATGTAAGTAAATACCATATTGCAGCGCCAAAACTATAGTACATTCCATAGCCAGATAAAGTAAAGGAAACATTAGCTTAATGAGCATTGAGACATGATTTTCTTACTAACATATATGTATGTTAAACAGAATAAGAAGATGGCGAAGCAATACTGTGAACATGGTAAGCATGCAAATTACCAGATATAGTACAACTGTACAAGAGGACATACCTTTTGGCTGTCATTATCAAATTAGCAATCCCTTGCCCCACAAGACCACAAAAGAATCCAACAGAACCATACAATATTCCCTGAACACGAATAATATTTCAGACATTTAGAGAGATAATTATAGTCGATAACATTTCTGGGGAAAATAATAAGTATTTCACTAAACACAAAGTTACCTTGAAAAAGTATGTTCCTATCCGTTGCTGCACAGAAAAATTGTATCCTGGCCTTTCAGCTTCAAAAACGCTGCAAGAATCAGTTTTCATGATCATTACCCAAATGAATGGTTGAATGCAGTACAGGAAAAAATGAACTGTGTTGGCACAATACGATAGTGGTAAAACTATAAATCAAATATGCAACAAGTAATGAAAATGAAAGACAAGGCTAGGAGGAGCGAGACCACTATTTCAACAGGTTATACAAAAACGAATAAGCCCTTAGCAGTATTATTATTGTCCTCCAAAGACTTCTATGCTCTGGTTTAGATTAACAACATTGGGGCACACCATGCTTGTTCAGGCTACAAAAGGCCAAACTCCAAACCTGAACAAAAATGCTTATTTATGCTACAAGTTGGAAACAGAGCTCCAGCATTCATGATAATTTCACAATCGATTATATATAGCTGACTTACGAAAAACTAATCTAACAGACATGTTTGCTTGCCAAGGCTTTAAGGTCACCACAAAATAAATCTGAAGTATGCAAGGAAACATTTATTTCCAATAGTGTGAACTTAGCTAAGGATTCAGCATTTCGGCTCCAGCCTCCAGCTTTAACAATTTTCCATATTTTACATTTTTTCCTTGTCATTAAGTACAAAAAATAGCATGTCCAACTTGTAATTATGATACTGGTAAAAATGGTACTGAATTATACTGTGAACATTTTCATGGTTTATTCTTATCACAGCAGATCAGAGGTCTCAAACATTGTGTACCATTCAGTGGCATAGAAAATTGCTCCTATTGATCAGGCATAAGATGTCATTTTACTCTAATGCCGGAAATGACCAACCCGCACCCAACCAAAAAATAAAGAATGGAAGAAGCAAGATAGCAGTATTTGGTGCCCCTATACAAATCATCTACAAAATTCCTTCTTATAAATATCTGTTTCAAGTAATTATTTTTCCTGGTTGAGTAAATTTCAATAGTCCAAATTAGTTCACACAACTAGTAGAATGGTATGCTTTAGATATAACGTTGTAGCTGTTGACAACAAACCTGCTTGGCAGGGCATCATAAGCATGCCTAACGCGCCCAAGGAGACCTTCTGATGCAGATCTGCTACCAAATCGAGCATATGGCGCTAACATGCCGACTAAAGCTACATTAACAACTACTCCTACCAGCATATCGGCTGCATACAGCTCAAACTCTGACCAAAACTCCTCCCCTCTCTTCTGAACCTCAGCAAATGTCGCACAACATGTATCAATAACTATCTGCAACATAAACATGGCGGAGCAAACAGTCAAAACGGAACCAATGGACCATTGTCAGTATCACTGCACAAATGCACAATACTAGTTGAAGTAAGCAACTGAACCAACCTCGGTGCCGATTTTGAAGAGGAAAGCAGGATCAACCAGCATCCTGTTCCGGAGAAGCGAGCAGGACCTAATCGCAGGTCCCAAGGGCCAAGCAGACGCCTTCGACACCCAATGACCCAAACAACAAAACAATTTCAGAATCAAATAAACTCACAAGTAGAATAGCAAGAACTCTTTTAAACAGACCTGCATGTCGAGGTATCTCAGCAGCAGCAGTCTCTGAATCCCAACGCTCTTGGCGGCCTCAACCATGTCGGCGGGCAAACTGGGGAGGCCAACCCCGCGCTTCTCCGCCTCCTGGACCACTTGGTCGAAGCTGAGGATGGGCCCGAACTCATCCTCCCCGTCGTCACCGTCACCCCCACCCCCGCCGCCACTCTCCCCGTCCCCGCCGCCACCACCGCCGCCGGCGGGCGGGAGCTTACCATTCCCCCCGGCCCCATCATCGACGTGGAGCCTCTCCGTGAGCACGACGGGCTGAGCAACCGCGGCCGCATGCTCAGTTGTAGTAGCGTCCCCCGCTTCGGGGACGGCGACGGCCGGGCCGGACGTGGCGGCGCCGCCATCGGCGCTCGCCCGCGGCGGGAGGTCGGCGCGGACTCCCCTGGGGGAGGCGGCGGTGCTCCACCTCCGAGGGGCGGCGGTCGGGCGAAAGCTGGTGCCCCGACGCCCGAGCAGGGCCGCCGCGCCGGGACGGCATTTGGCGCCGGTGCGGCCGTGGAGGCGCGCGCTCGCGCAGGAGAAGGCCATGCTCATGCTCGCTCGGAGGGAGAGGAATGGTCGGATTGGGACACGGGTAGACGATTCCGCCGCGGCGAGAGAGGGGAGCGAGGGCGCGGGGATTGGGGCCCTGGAGGAGGGGAGAAAGAGGGGTTTTGGTGGGGAATTGGGGAATGGGGATTGGTCGGGTGGCGGCGGGAAGAAGCAGCGTGCGGGCTCGCAACGGTGGGGAGGCGGCTGGCGTTTCGCTGCGGCCGGGGGCCGTACCCTCCTCAGCGATGCGGGCCGTCTGGAGGCCCACGTTTCGGCCCCTTGCGGAATCGTGGTTACACGATAGAAAAAAAATACAAAGGAGAAACAAATGTGTGAGGGTGACGGAACGGGCCCACATATCGTGACGTGGACGTAGTAGCCCAACGTCCTGTGGCCAGTCGTCCTCATGTGAGAATTTTTTTTAAAAAAAACAATTATCATGTTTTGCTGTAGTATTTTCTAGCTTTATTTATTGAATAATTTCGTAGGTTTATTAATAGGTAAAGTATATATGTAGTATACAGTTTTAACTTTTGTAAAATATGATAAATAAGGAATATTTTAAATATAAAAATATCTTTTCTATATCTAATTGGTGCATGCGTGATCTATTGCATGTGGTATATCTTTTATTTGGAAAATTTGGACATGATATAGTTTTACTAGTATATAAAAGTGTCATTGTATTTTTTAATGTGTGTAATGTAACAATGTTTATTTAGATTTGTATAAAATATTAGCAACATGTGTATCCTTAGGGCTTGTTTCATGTTCATTATTCTTCTCTATCCATGTGAGTGGTTTGCCAAACCACTCCAACACACATCCATTGTGAAGATGCAAACATGATCTAGATAAGTTTGTTATGAAAATAGATTCGGAGATTTATCTAATAACTATTTTCCATCCTAGATGAACTAAAATTCATTACAAATAAGCAACAAAATTATATAGAAGTTCAGTACTTTGACCATGAAACCATTACCAGTCTAATGATACTAAATGTGTACCATAAATATTAATATTTTGCTTGAACATATGGTTAAAGATGAGTATGTCTGACTTCTTGAAAAATGAGAATGACCATCAAAAGGGGGACAGAGGGGTACTCCTTTTTTTTCATTCAACCAAACATCTACAAACAGGTCCTCATGGCACTATTTATCTGAGTCTATAGCTTTGCAGATAGAACCTTCCCTTTTCTTGAATTTGAGGACGAGGTCCCATGCGTGATTTGGATCACAGAAAGAGGTGGAGCTTGTCGATGCTGGCCGAACGAAGCTCGTCGGTGACGACGGAGTGGCGGTGCAGCATCCCCATGTCCACGCACGCCCAGGGGACAACTCAAGCTCGGGCCGAGGTGGCCCGAGGTGGCGCGGTCACGGTTGTAGGCGGCGGAGAACAAGACAGACACAAAGGTGCACGCAATAGGGCATGAGGTACAGAGGCAAGGAACACGACAGTGGTTCGTAGCTCCTCTTGGTCATGGCGACGGCGTCCGCGTGGCGCAAGGGAGAGAATGAGGAGGTCGATGAGGACAATGAGGGTGATTGGGAAATAAGTGAGGGTCGCTTACGTGCTTCTCCAACTCACAGCAGGACGCGGGAATGCTGGGTGGACGTGCGGAGCGCGTGCATGACGGCCACGCCCTGGACATGTGCCTGTGGCTGCGACATTTCCCCGAGCAGGTGGCGAGCATAGAAGGAGATAGCGTGGAGGTGCGTTTTGGGCCTGTTCTAGGCTGAATTTAGAGATGGGCTAAAAACAAGATTTGAACTACTTGGTCTCCTCTTCAACTTTGATTAAGGGTGTTTGGCCATTAGGACAACATATCAGTGGTTAATTAGTGCTAACCATGATAATGTCAACATATTGACAACAATCACTTAGAGCTTGGTAATTGAAACTTTTGGTTGGTCAAGCATGATCAATTCGATCCCAACTTTATGCAAGCTCTTCTCCAAAGTATAAACTCCAAATTTTACTTTTTGATCAACTTGAGTTGCTTAATAGAATTTGGAGAACTCGGGACGCCAACATGTCGATGTCAGTCTAAATCCTCCAGACTTAGAATATTTCTAAGTCTAGAAAACAGCAGCAGATCCACTCATGTGATCTCTATTTGGCTAAGTTAGGGACCAAAATAGCTCATCGTTACATAGATTACATAGATTACAAATCCGTACAAATTAACAAGGTAGCAAGAGCGTGGAGGAAAGCTCACCGTTGCGCTATGGAAAAGTCAAACTAGGCTATTTTCGTGGTGTGTTGGGTGGCAATAGGGGGGCTCATGCCCCCTTCCCTACCCCACTCCGATAAGTCAAAACCACAAACCTATGCGAACGCTTACTGTAACAGAACCGTCCAATTTATATAAGATCAAGTATAACTGTCCCCGCTAAACACGTTGACACGCGTATACCGTCACTTATATAAATCCGGTAGTCCGCCGAGTATCACAAAGGACCTCGGTAAATCAACATCACAACCAAGATCGTACTAGATTAAGAGAACAACATACATAATAATACAAAGTTTACAGCGGAGGTTACAAACTAAATTTTACAACATTAGTTACATCATCAAGTTTAAAAAGAGAATAGATACAATATAGTTTTGGAACAACTAAGATAGCAGGTTTAAATATAATGCCAATTTGGTGACAACCTTCAACAAAGCATAGATAAGAAGCTTATATAGAGTAGCCGAGCCCACCGGCACTTAATCCACACCATCCAAAGCTGGATAGAAGCAGGTGATGTAGCACTCAACAAAAGTAGAACACCTGCAATAGAGGGAATAAAACCCTGAGTACTCAATTGTACTCCGCAAGGCTTACCCGACAGGAGGAAAATATAAAATGACTCCAAAGATATGCAAGGTTTATTTAGTGGAGCTCGTTGGATAGCATAACTTTTGCAAAAAGAGCTTACTACTGTAAATTCTTACTTTTAGTATTTTTATCAAAGTTTTAGCATTAACTTAAGTAGGGCTATTTAGAGCTAAGTTTGCACCTATTCTATGGCAAACACTTGATTAATAAGATTAAGCATCACAGTAATAACCATATCCAATTATCATGATCAATATCCTCATGTTCCATCAATTACTACGATGCTGGTCAGTGGCCAAGTTTCTCACTGTCCGGGAGAGACGGCGATTCAAATCGATTGCAACCAGCTAGGCGAAAACCCTAATCACACTCTCATACTGCCCCCGTCGGGGCCGCATTGAGTAACCTTTCGCCCTATTCGGCGGTGAGCTTGGACTGATCTGCAAGGCCTGGGGGGACGGCTGACGCCAGGTAGCTTAGGACATGTCTGCCCACGGTCGCAATGCCAGGTAGCTCAGGTCATGCCTGCCCACGGTCGCTCCCCGCCCCTCCGCAACGTGCGCCCCTCCCCGCGATGCGATCCACGGTCCAATTCTCATCTCGAAGAGGTACTTGGCTTCATGGTCGGAACGACTTATCCTTCTGTTGTGTAAAAGGTACGTTCAATCTCAACCAAGGGCCAGCAACGAACGGGTCCTAAGCGACACAGACGAAAACACTACATCAAGACTCCTTTCTTGATGCAAGTTACCCGCCCGGTCTCAATTTCATTATTATCACATGATTCTTTTCCACGATAGCAATATAGCCAACCGTGATGAAGTAACCGCCTATATCTCGTGGATGACAGGAATCACCCGACTTCTACCGGTCTAAGCATAGCTAGGTATAGAATGACGTACTTATACTAGTAAGGGTACATGTAATATTTTATGGTGGACAAGGTAGTTTATGCAGTAACGGTTTCATCCAACTACTATCAACCTAATGCACAAAACAGGAATATATATTTACTCAAGTGTATTTTTTTAAAAAAGAGTAGGGAGTTTAGAATGCTCCGGGGCTTGCCTTTACTGAAGTTAGCAGGGTCACAAAGGCACTCCAAATCTATTCAAGGACCTGCTCGTCTTCTTCGGGTTGCTGCTCCAGAAGATTCTCCTTTTTCACGACCACGAACTTTACTCGAATTCCTTCATCCGATCCTATATGTATGCAAATGGTGCATACATAAAAAGAATGCATTCAAGATACATAATGATGATATTTTGATATGAAATGAGGATGCATCATAAAATGCAAAACAATGATGACTGGATAAAAAATTCAAGAAGGATCACATGCAACTTTCTGTGCCCAATAATACTGAGAAAATTATAGAAGGACACACAAGCGTTCTGTAGTCCTCTGGAAAAGTTTCAGGAATTTAAGACATGCATATTACCAGTGATGAAAAGATAAACAGAGCACGCTTAAAAACAATTATAAGCATGATTAAACTTAACATCATATAAGTTCTACTAAAACTGCATGTTCAGTATTTTTCCTAGCTAGTGCGTGCCGAAACAACACTACTCCAACTGGAATCATATTTTTGTCATCTACGTAGCTCTAGATATACATTTACAAGTTAAAAGTAATTCTAAAAGCACTAAATAAAGATAAATTATACTCCCTCCGTTCTAATTTACAGTTCACTTTGAATTTTTCGGTGCATGTATTTTATTATGTATCTAGATATATTATTTATCCAGGTACATAGCAAAATATATGAAAAAAGTTAAAACAAAATTGGTATTTTCAAGTTTGCCACATTTTTCTGCACAGGAAAAACTAAAAAACGAAAAAGAAAACCCCACTAGCTGCTACACGCACCCAGGTCTCTACGAGGAGCTGGCCGCTGGGACCCAGGGTCAACCGGTCCCACCTGTCATAAGGACAGAGGCAGGGCGACCGGTTGACCGGCGAGAGCTCGCCGACGGCGATCTTTCCGGCGACAAGACCACCACCACTAGACTCCTCTCTCCGAGACGCATCTATTGGGATAGGTGGCCGAAAAATATTTTCAAGTGCCAAGCACGTACTAGTGGAAGAGGCGGCACGACTGCAGGAAGTTACGTACTTCTACGAACCGTAGACAGGCGACGGCGAGCTCGGCGATTCCGGCTGCAATACCTGTGAAGAACGGTGGAGCGGTTAGGTGGGAAAGCTAGGGGAGGCAATGGTGGTGCGTTAGCTGCGAGGAATTGGAGAGTAGCGCGGACGGAGTCGAACTCGGAGCTCGGCCTCACCGGCTCCAATGGCGGCAGCTCGGCCCGTGCCCACCACTGGCAAGGGAAGGCGGCGCAGATGAGTTAGGGTGGTAGAGGAGTGGAGGGCGGTGCTGCCGTGGCGGTGAATTGGGCGATGGCACGGCGACAGTGGCAAAATCACGGCGGCGGCGGCGGTGATGGCCCTCTGCAGTCGTCGGTGCGGTTCGGAGGAAAAGCGAAAGAGAGAATGAGCGTGAGAGGGAGCGAGGGTGAGAGGATAAGGTCGAGTTGGCCTTCGCTTCTGCCCGAACGCGCGAGAAGGCCAGCGCATGCTGCCACGCCGCGCGCACGACGCTGTGCGAAGGCGAACACGGCGTCGGCGAGAAACAGAGGAAAAAGGGCAAGATGATGTCAGCATTTACTGAAGCAGTGCCCCATTTTCCAAACTCATCAAATTACTCTCAAAAACACATTGAAACATGAAAACTCCGAACATGAAGGTTACTCAAAATAAAATAAAGAAAGCTACAGCTTTGCTTTTTGGGGCAACACCCAATTCTAAATATTTTGAAAATAGGGTTTTTAATTTTTGAAATTAAAATGCAAATTTAAGATTTTCAAAATTTAACACAATCATTATCACATGACCATGATCATGGATGCATAAATGATAATTATGTTCATAAAATGCAATGCAATGCATGCTTAACACCAAGGGTGTTACACTTACCCCGCCGTGCTTCAAGATTCGCACTCCTTTCAAATGCCCATTCCCTCCACCGCATATGGTCTCCCATCACCTGACAGCCCTCGTCGCCTTGTTGTTGATTCCCATTCTCCATGTCCATTCCTTCACTTCCTTCTTGTTGATTCTCATTCCCATGTTCATTCCTTTATCTTTGCTACTACTCTGTATTGTACTCGTCTTATATAATTCATAGTCATTTTAGTAGTTAACACATCATTTATTTTCTTCCCCACTGATTATTTTGCAAATTTCCATTTGCATACTTTCTTAATTAGTTTCTAACTCCATAGTACACACGTGATTTCTCACACCGGCCTGAGAGGAAATGGGAATAATGGGATACCTACTGCACGCACAACACGAGGAGTTAAAAGCAACAATTTATCGAGTAACGGACAATAATGTAACATGCCATTTGCATACTTTAGATCTTTAATCAAAGGGAACTAATAAGCTCAGCTAACCATCGTCAATCAACATACTTAGAGCATGTTCAGCTAACTCTACCTATACTAAACATTTTTTTTTTTGCGAGGACTGTACTAAACATATATATAGTCACAGTGATACGGCCGTCGATCAAGACGAAGAGAGGTTAGATGCCAAGAGCTAGAGACGACAGAGCAATTGTAAGCACGGACAGGACGGTGACTCGGAGGTTGCTGCCGTGAGACGCTGCTCCCGCCGGCGCCGGCGTTTTACCGCCGCCTTCAGCAGCATCGGCGTCCTGGCCCATTTCAAAACAAAAAGGAGAGATCATCACAGACATATAGATTTCATAGATGTTGAGCAAAAGCAAGGCGCGGGCTATGCATGCTATTATGAAATGAAATCATGCAAAAGATTATTGATTTCCCAACATGGAAAAGAACTGCTGTGTAGTCCAAGAGTTCATAGTTTTCATGCCTTCGCGGCACATTTGATTGTGAAATTCACCGTTGAGAGATGAAATTAATATATACTATGTTTATAAACTGTAATAACCACGTTAAAAAAGCAGCTGAATTGAATTTCTCTTCACAGGGAATGCATGATGGACGCCATTCAGTTTTTCCTTTCAGTGCATGACGACTAAACGCGGAATGCGTCCAAAAGCGGCGAGGGCAACAATGTCGCATGCATGCACGAGCATACCTTTGCTGCTGTCTCCGACGACTCATCAGCCGATCCGCCGGCCGCTGCCGTCGCCGGTGGCGGCGCATCCCCTCCTTCCTCCTCCTGCACACGGTCAGCCAGACACCAGGGAAGAAGTCAAATTCGATCCTGAGACAATTGCAGTCGCAATCGACAAATAATGGACCAGCGCTTGTCATGTCAGCGAACCGGCGTCTTGTCTTCGTCGGTCGAATCACCCTTCTCTGGCGACGGCGCCTCTGACGGCGATGGTCCGGTGGCCTCGGATGAAGCTTCCGGCGCAGGCGCCGACGCGGACGCAGACGACTCTTCAGGCGCCGCGGCCGCCTCCACGTCATGTTTCGTGGTAGCCTTGGATTCAGGGGCGGACGCTACGGTGGCTGCCGGCGCCGTCGCCGGCGCAGCCCCTGTCTTCACCTGCATTGCGCAGAGACGTGGTCAGAACACGCACCAATGCAATGCCAAGACGTGCGTGCGTACCCCGTCTTTCATGAGGCCGACGTCGTACACCGGCGTGAGGTTGGCGTAGAAGAGGCCGAAGTTGCGCTCGGCGACGGGGCCGGGCTTGAGGTTCTCGTTGAAGAGCGCGAAGATGTACGTCTCGAACGTGCGCTTGGGCATCAGCGGCGTGCCCGACCCGCCGCCAGCCTCGCCGATGAGGTACCGGTTGTACTCCGCCGCGTCGGCGTTGCTGACGCCGATCTGCCCGTCCATCGCCTTGGTGGGCCACCCGGTCTCCCCCACGGCGATCTCCACGTCATTGAAGCCGAGCTTCTTCATCGCCGAGTACACCGAGTCCAGCTGCGCCTCGAACATGCTAGTGTAGGTGATGCCCGTGGCGGGGTCCGTCACGCCGAGCTTGTTGCCCGGCCGCGCCAGCGCGTACGGGAGCGTCGCGCCGTTGTACCCGAAGTACGGGTACGCGTTCACCATGAATGGCGACCTGCTCTGCCGGTGGAACGCCAGCATCGGCGCGAACACGGCGCGGTCCCATCCGTCGCGGAACCGGCCCGCGGACGGCGGCTGCGACTCGCCGGCGGCCAGGATGCCCAGCGAGTGCGGCGTGGAGACGCGGATCTTGCGGTACCCCGCCGCCACCAGCGCCGACTTGAGCGACCGCATGGCGGGCACCAGGTTGGAGATGAGCGCCTGGTCGAGGGTGTCCATGATCTCGTTCCCGACGGCGACGAGCGAGATGTCCGTGGCGGGGTAGTACGGCGCCACGTTGGCGGCCACCCACGCCGCCGCGCCGTCCTTGGTCGCCAGCTTCGGGATGTCGCCGTTGCCCGCGGTCACCGTGAGCGCGATGCCCGTGCCGGCGAAGGCGCGCACCATGTCCGGGCTCGTGTCGAACAGCTTCACGCGGTCGATGCGGGTGCGGTTCGCCAGAAACGACGCCACCGTCGCCGGCGGCGGGAGGTTGTCGCCCTTGGTGCCGTAGTTGACGCCGATAGCGGTGGTGGACGACGGTGCTACGATGAGGAAGAGAAAGGACACGGAAACGACGACGCCAGCTGCGTGCCTGTGCCAAGGCGACGGCGACGCCATGGTGGTGGTGCTCTGGTCGGTGAAGTACGATCGCTCCGTCCAACAGCGGTGGCGAGGGGCGTTCGGAGTTTTAACTTCTGGCTGTGGTTACAGTGCGCCAATTATGGCTGGGTAACTACCATGGAATAATGGAAGTAAAAGATTCCATTCAGGTTGGCACATTTCCTATTTATATTAAGTATAAGCTCCCAAATCATCCCAAAATAATAACTTTAGATTTATCTCAAAATAAATAACATAATATTCTCAAAGTAAATACATGCAAATGATAGTTACCAAAACCAAGAGATACTCTCCAAGAAAGAAAATGAGATGAAAGTATATGAGTCTTTTGCCAACGTCCTTAATCTTTTCAGAATTTCTAAAAAATTCTTTATTATGGGATAGTAATAAACTTGGACATTAAAAATAATGGCTAAAATACCATAGAGTCATTGTCGCTCTACATATAATTTTCCTACAAGATAAAATTTTGGCATAATGAGTATTTTTTTTAAAAAAAAAACTCATGATAGTAAGAAGGCATCCGGAGTGTACCTACCGGAATTTAGATGAACCCTGCCTCTTTAAATAAAAAACTTACTCCCTCAATTAATGAATAAATCAAAATTTAGAGTTATTCTAGTTCAAAGAATTTTAATTTGATTGAATTTATGAGAAAGAGTGCTAAGATTTATGACACCAAATTAGTGTTATTATTATTAGATACACCATGAAAATAAGCTTTTATAATATGTTCATTTGAAACATCGACATGTTGAAAGGACAACATTTCTGCTAAAACATAAAGTGAAGGAGTGGATTTCTATTGTATGATTGACATGGTTTCCCGATAATTGTCCATTGATAGCCATAATTTAATGGTTTATAATATTAATATTCACAACAATTATAATATTTTTGGTGTTTCTACCTTAAAAATAAGAGATACACACAAAACTAGGAAATTATTAATTTTTCAGGGAAAATGCGTTAGCTTAAAAAATGTTAAACTTATAAGAAGAAAAATATTCTTTCTTAAAATAAAACATGCTAGAATTTATTGAAATGTGATCCAACATCATGAGAAAAATGTTCCAACACCAGAGGAAAGTTTCAGAGATTCGAAGCATGAATATTTGTGTTAAATAAACACTATAAGATTAATTAGGACTGATAACAAATTCTACGACAAAATAGGCTTCACTAGTGGATCTGCACAAGGTTTTTTACATGATCATTAATGACAAGTGATCATAGTAATAATGGAAATAGTAAAGCAAAGGAGGAAAAAGAGAGAGAGAAAATGAACCAAGCGTCACGGAAAAAAGAAAAGAAGAAAAAGAAAAGGGAGACCGAGAAAATAAAAGAAACCAGTTTCATGGGCCGCTCTCCCTACCAACGCCAGCCCGCAAGCAAAAGAAGAAGAAGAGATAAATCCGGACCAATAGGAACGGAAGAATGGGCTCTCCTGTTTTTCCCTGTTTTTCTTTACAACCACTTTCCCTGTTTTTCTTCTCCCGTACGATTCGGCCGACGGAGCAGACAGAACACGCCCTTGGCGACCGCCGCCGCCGCCCTACTCCAGCTGCCCAGGTCTTCGTCGTACCCTTCGCCGGCGACGAGCACCCACCAGCCACCGCACCAGGTATGCCTGCATCCCTCTCTTCCGTTCCTTCTGTGCAAATCTGAACCCCGAACCCTAGTTTAAGGTAGCAGCTGTATTCGGGTCTGATCTAATCACATCACAGCTGCAAGTGTACTCCATAAACATAACATGGAATTTTTAATCAGGATCACCAAATCACGGATACTGGTGCACTTGGTATGATGGTGCTTCGTCAGGATACCAACACAGTTTCCATCTGAATCTGATTTCCTTTTGTCCATGGTGGCAGTAAGACGAACTGTGAGCTAAGTAAAGAAGATTTATTTAGTCGCAAAAATATGTGCTGCATCTTAATCTCTATTCCTGGATGCCCCATTATCAAACCCTGCTTGGTAGTCCCCAACCCTGCTTCGGAAAAGCATCATGCGCCCTTTCAGGCTTCCTCCGTAGCACCACCTCGAACTCTCATTCATCCATGGACCGGGTTAGCTAGGGCTGAGATTCATCTGTAGTGCTTTCTTTTGCTGGCAACCAAGCCTTAACTAATTGGATTGGTGTAACTTTGGTTTAATTTCTCCTGGGTATTTACTGACTACTTTCATGCTCATCTGTTTAACTAGTGCAAAAAATGTTATTTTTAGTCATGGATTCATTTACAGTCAACCTACTAATGGAATCCATCAGATTGATTTGGTCACCACCTCCATATTTTGTTTTCTATTGATATCCTGATGGGGTTCATCACTGTTATTTTACTTCTGTAACCCAAAGTGTTTATGGGTCGGATGCCCTATGTCTGCAGAGCTAACATGATGCTCTCTGTCAATGATAAGTTTCGGTATCTGTAATGCAACTCCAGTGTTAAATCATCATTTTGTAGTTGTAGAAAGTGATGAACCTCCTGGATATTCCCTCAACAAACAGTATAAGCAGACTTAAAGCTATAATTCGTCTGCACAGGTCTCTAAGAGAGATTTCGTGCTGGATTGGCCTTGTTACCTACAACTCACTTCACCTCCATGCAGCTTGTTCTCTCAGATAACTCCATAATATTTACTTAGATCGGCCACTTTGCTTAAATATCCAACTATGTATTTCTTTTCATGTGAGATGATATGCTTATTAATCTTTAGAAATTTTATCATTGTTTAGATGTTAAACTAGGAAAGGATTAAGCTGCTAATTTATCACAACATTGCCAAATGACAAGCAATAATACTTATCTTGATTTTTTCCCCTTGAATACACAGGAGAGCAGTGTTAAGTTGTCTTAATAAATAAACAGTTCCACTGGTGCCACAGAGTAAATCATCTATTCCTAAAAAAGTTAGTTCATAGTTGCATGAACCTTATCTTCTTGGCCATCAGATTTACTCAGCTTAGTTTCATGTATCACCTCACATTTTACTGGGCTGTGTCAAATTTTCTGTGAATTATCTATCAGATTAGGAACTATGGTTTAATTTGTTCTGCTCTAGTCTTTTCCAGTTGACCCAGTCTGGCAGAAGATTCCTTGTCTTTGCACCTTGCTATTGTGTTAATCAACAAATAGAAAATGGCAGTCTGACGGCTTATGTTTTAATTGAGTCTCTAACGATATAAAGCCTTCAGAAGATCCAGTGAAATTAGTTCTTGCAGCCTTGCAGGTATAGTTTTGCATTTCATTGATGATAAACTTTGCTTAAGTCTGGATGGGTTATGTTGTTAGTTTCGTTGGAGACACTATAACTGTTACCATGATAACTTGAACAGCTTGCCATTTCAGACAGCAGTATCATTTTGTGACACTTCGGAGAACCAATATGGTCTTTCATGTTTATGATGCCATCCATTTTCAGTTGTGGTCTGCTTTTTAGTAAACATTTATGTTTTCAATGAATCATATTTCTGGGTGTACATGACTATCATTTTGTGACACTTTGGACAACCAATATGGCGTTTCATGCTTATGATCCCAACCATTTTCAGTTGTGTTCTGCTTTTTAGTAGCCATTTATGTTTTGCATTGGAATCATATTCCTTGGTGTACATGATTGTTTTAATCTTGGTACCAGGTTTTGTTGCGATGGGGTTATTCGGAGGCAGCTTCACTCTCTTGGTGGGAATGGGATGTGGGATCTATGTAGCTCAGAACTACAATGTTCCCAACGTCAAGAAGCTATTCAACACATATGTTTTTTTGGCAAAGCACATTGAGGAAACCTACCGTAAGCCGAAGAAAGACGATGATTGATCCTTTTACATTTGTTTTCCCTGTTATGCCCTGGGAAAGCAAGTACAGCTAATGTTATACGGAAAGGTTCTTTTTTGAAATGGTGAAGGCAATATTGGTTATGGAGAAGTTTAGAACTCTGGTGGATAATGTTGGTTAGTTGGAATCCAGTTGCTGTAATAGTTTTTGGTCGTGTTAGACCATGAACTTCTAGAGCATCCCTTTTGCTCGTGTTCACATGCCTTGGGAAATGCACTGAAATTTGTAGTTGAAATGCTTCGATGGATAATCTAGCATCAATGTGTTTCTCAAGTTAACATGGATGGGATGATATGTTTAGTTGAATCTAGATTTGTCTTGGTTTGTTTAAATTGTGGTGTTCCGCGATTTACCACGGTGGATGATGGCATTTATATTGTCTACCGAGATATAGGGTGAGGTTCCTTTTCCCACCCATCATCTAGGGTAACCAAAAGTAAAGGGCCAAACTTGACAAACCGTGCCGACATATTGTCTAGTTTTGACAGCATCCTTCTGATCTAATGTGCTCGTTTGTGCTATTCACCTTGTTGCTAGTCTTTTGTGACCAGACTTTCAGAAAATGTATTGACATCTTCAAGCTCAAATAGGTGCACTATCAATATACATTTCATAGAAAATTTAATAAAACTATTTGCATGTGTTGTTGCATTTTTCTACATATTTGTCTAAAATTAGAAGAATTTAACTTAGAACAATAAAAATAACAGGGTGAACATTAATTTTTTCTAAACACATAGTATCTTGAAGCTCTAAGGGCTCGTTTGGATCCCTAGAATTTCTGGAATTGAATTCATAGTATAAATATAAATTATAGTTATGGAAGAAAGAATATGATATTCATTCGCTTTTCAAAGTTTACTTTTAAGCATATCTCAAATTCATAGGGTGGAAGATGGGAAATGAATTTTATAGATCATCATGCCATGCTATTTTTGCACTCTCAAACTTAATTCCATTCCATTCCAATTATATAGTTAGCTCAAATTTGTGCATAAATAACAATGAATTCAATTCTTTCAATTCAAAGGAGCCAAACAGGCCCTAAGACACTTTGCTGACATTTTACATTCATCTTATTAATACCTTTTTTAGCCAAAAAATAGTGATTACATAGGAGCACATGTGAAAGAGGCAAAGAGCCCCTTCAATTTTACACATGAACAAAGAACAGTTGCAAGTTTTTAAGTTTTTTTGTTGCACATAAACCCCTTAATAGAACTCACTTTACCATCTTTATATCAAAGAAGCAAAGAGCCCCCCCAATTTTGTACATACCAAAGAGTCCCTTCAATTTTGCACATGAACAAAAGCTCCCGATCAAGTGAAGGCATGTTTGGTTGGTGGCCACAGTTTGCAACGTCTATGGTTAGGTGTTTGTCAATCGCTAATAGCCTAATACTTGTGTATTGTTTGGTTCATCTGTGACAAAATTTGTGTGGCAATTGTTTGGTTGGTTACCACAAATATTCTTGGATAAAAAGTTATAGCATTACTGTATATATGGTTTAAATCATATTAAATTAATAAGAAATAATAGCACAAATGCCAAATCCAAACTTTCAAATTACAAATTGTGTTGATCTCCTTTAAAAGGAAAACTCAAAACAAATTAGTATATACCATGGATAAAAGTCCAGCCGGCCGCTGCTCTCCCAGACGGCTAGACTGCCAGACTAACCAGAGTACCCAGACGGTAGCTACAGCTCCCGTCGCCGTCCTCCCGGCCTCCGCACTCGCGCTCACCGTCGTGCGTGAGCTGGGGAGGTGCAAATGCGACTGCCACCTTACCTTTCCGACGGCCAGGAGAACGAACGGAAGCGCGTTCTTTCATGGCCCAGGCGGCTAGGAAAGCTACCGCCGCCGCCGCACTACTCTCGCCGCCGCAGACTTGCTTCAAGTTCCCTTCCTCCGCTGGGCTCCTCCCGGAGGCCTGTGCAGCTAAAGAGGCCTTGTCCGAACCACATCGACAGCGCGTGCGTGGCTGTGTCCCGTCCGCCTCCTGGGTAACAGCCCGTGGCCTACACAACGCGCGCAGGGTGTTCGACGGAACGCCTACGCGGAGCTTGCCGGCGTGGACATCGATCATCTCCTGCTGCGCGCGCGAGGGCCGGCACGCGGACGGCATGCGCGCGTTCGCGGAGATGCTGGACGACGGATGCGGCGGCGCGACCGTCGCCCCGAACGCCTTCGTGCTCGCGGGCGTCCTCCGGTGCTGCGCGGGGCTCAGCGACGTCGAGTCCGGCAGGCGCGTCCACGGGTGGATCCTGCGGAGCGGCGTGTGCCCAGACGTGGTGCTCTGCAACGCGATCCTCGACATGTACGCCAAGTGCGGCGGCTGTGGGCGTGCTAGGAGGGTGTTTGGGGCGATGGCCGAGAAGGATGCCACATCCTGGAACATTGTGATCAGGGCGTGCCTGCAGGACGGCGACGTCGTGGGGGCGATGCGGCTGTTCGATGAGTCGTCGTTGAGGGATGTTTCGAGCTGGAACACGGTCATCAGCGGGCTTATGAGGCATGGGCGCGCCACTGAGGCGTTGGATCGCCTGCAGCAAATGGTGAGAGCTGGAGTTGCGTTTAGTAACTACACGTATTCCATGGCGTTTGCCTTGGCTGGCTTGCTTTCGTTGCGGGACCTAGGCCGGCAGCTCCATGGTCGTGTGGTGGTGGCTGCATTGGTGGAGGATGCGTTTGTCGGCTGCTCTCTCATGGACATGTACTGCAAGTGTGGGGAAATGGAGGCTGCTCTCTCAATCTTTGATCGCTGGTCAGAGTTTACAGAGGACATACAGTTTGCGTGGAGCACGATGGTCGCTGGGTATGTCCAGAATGGCAGGGAGGAGGAAGCTCTTGAGTTCTTCCGCAGGATGCTGCATGAAGGAGTTCCTGCTGGGCAGTTCATCCTCACCAGTGTAGCTGCTGCCTGTGCAAATGCAGGGATGGTTGAGCAAGGCAGGCAAGTGCATGGACTTGTTGAGAAGCTGGGTCACAGATTTGATGCACCATTAGCGTCTGCTATTGTTGACATGTATTCAAAGTGTGGTAGCCTTGAAGATGCTTGCAGGATATTTGTAAGTGCTCAGGACAAGAATGTTGCTCTCTGGACTACAATGCTGTGCTCCTATGCAACGCATGGGCAAGGAAGAATGGCATTAGAGATCTTCAGCAGAATGAAGGCTGAAAAGATCAAGCCAAATGAGATAACCCTCGTTTCTGTTCTATCAGCTTGTAGCCATAGTGGATTGGTCAGCGAGGGATACCATTACTTCAACCTTATGCAAAAAGAGTATGGGATTGTTCCAAGCACTGAGCACTACAATTGCATGGTTGATCTTTACGGACGAGCTGGGCTACTTGACAAAGCAAAGAATTTCATTGAGGAAAACAAGATCAGCCATGAAGCTATTGTTTGGAAGACTTTGCTGTCAGCCTGTCGACTTCACAAGCACATTGAGTATGCAAAAATGGCTTCTGAAAAGTTGGTTCAACTAGAACAATGTGATGCTGGATCATATGTTCTGATGTCAAACATGTATGCCACCAACAACAAATGGCTTGAAACTTTCAAGCTCAGAAGTTCAATGAGGGAAAGGAGAGTCCGGAAGCAGCCAGGTCAATCATGGATCCATCTGAAAAATGCTGTGCATAGATTTGTTGCACTGGACATGTCTCACCCGAGATCGGCTGAAATTTATGCTTACTTGGAGAAGCTGATGGAGAGGCTGAAGGAAATGGGGTACACAAGTAGAACTGATCTTGTTGTACATGATATTGAGGAGGAACAGAGAGAAACATCTCTGAAGTTCCACAGTGAGAAACTTGCTATTGCATTTGGGATCATCAGCACCCCTGTTGGGACGCCACTTCGGATCTTCAAGAACCTGCGTGTTTGTGAGGACTGCCATGAAGCAATCAAGTTTATAACCCAAGCCACAGATCGGGAGATTGTTGTTCGAGACTTGTATAGGTTCCATCATTTCAAGGATGGCCAATGTTCTTGTGATGATTTCTGGTGAAAGGTTTTGCTTTGATATTGGTTAACAAAGTGTAGGCTGTACTATATCTGCACATGGAGATAGCGACTAACTAATTGAGTAAGGTATCTGGTTGACAAATAGCGTAATCGCACAGCGTGGGAAGGAGCTAATGTGCTGAAAAATAACAGCACCAAAAGAAATTGAAAGGCAAAAAAACATCAACTCCTGTTCAGTTTTCATGCCAGACATAATAATTCAGGGCCGGTTAGCAGGACATTCAATCAACCATTGGTGGCGCATGTTTGAGCACTACTCACCTGTAAGTGTAGAAGCTTGGATTTGTGAATTTCCTAATGTTTATTTTATTTTTGGGTTTTTACTTCTAGGCTACTTTTGTAGAGCCAAGTTTAGACTGATCCTTGTTATGGTGGTAGGAAGTATCTGTATCAAAGTCACAGCATAGAAATTTATCAGGATTAAATAATGATGGATACTTTTGGACCTTGGCATGAAGTTGCTTGTTTGGGATTCCAACACTTGAAATCCAACTCCACCATGGTTGGCAGTTTGCATCTGATTTCCAACACTTGAAATCCAATTCCACGATTCCACCACTTGAAATCCAACTCCACCGTGGGTGGTAGTAGATGAACTGTGAGTTAAGTAATGAAAATTTGGTCACAGAATTGTGTTTCCTTGCAATCCCAATTCCCGGCTGGCCCATTATCAAGCTTTGCTTGGTACTGCCCAATCTTGCATGTGGTGCCAAAATACATCCTGCAACCTTGGGGCTTCCAGTCTTCCAGCAGAGATCCACCTCAAACTTGCCTTCATCCATCGACTGGATCAGCAAGGGCTGGAGAAGCATCCATGGTGCTTTCTTTTGTTGGCAGCCAGGCCTTAACAAATTGGATTGGTTTCACTTTTATTTAAGTTTTCCTGGTGTATTTACTTTAGCTTTACCACCTGTGACCAAGGGGTCCAGGGTTCAAGCCCCAGCCTCTGCACATTTGTGCAGAGATGGTTGCTGGCTATTTTTCCTTCCCCAGACCCCGCAGTGCGGGAGCCTACGGCACTGGGTACGCCCTTTTTTGGTGTATTTACTTTGAGCAATGAGGTCCAAATCTATCTTTTTATGCTCTTCTGTCTGACTGGTGTCAAAAAATATGTCCCTTGTGTTTGATGGAATATTATTTCTAGTCATGGATTTATTCACTCCAATGAATCCATCCATCTGATTTTGTCACCATCTTCTAGTTTTCTTTTCTTTTGATATCCTAATGGATTTCATCTGTGTTTTATAGTATTATTGCCATCCAAAGTGTTTATGGGTTTATCGGTTGCCTTGTGTTTGCAGAGTTAACGTGATGCCGTCTGTCTGTGACAACCGACAAGTTTCAGTATCTGTAACCCAACTCCAGTGTACAGGGTGTTATCTCTTTCTTTGTCTTTTGCGGTTGTAGAAAGAGATGAAACTCTTGGGTGTTCTCTCAAGGAATAGTATAGGCAGACTTACAGCTATAATTTGTCTGCACAGTTCTTTAAGATTCTTGTTGTATTTACCTACAACTACAACTCACTTCACCTTGGTTGTTTGTTGATTGGAGTACTTATGTCCATTAATCTGGCAGACTGGAGACCCTCCAATCCACCGTACAGTCTGTCTGTATAGCTGAAATGCTTACTATCGATCAGACTAATGAAATCCATCCATTTGATTTTTTTCACCACCTCCATGACTCTTTTGTTTTCCTTTGATATGCTGATGGGTTTCATCAGTGTTAGTATTATTGTCATCCAAAGTGTGTTATGGGTTTATTGGATGCTTTATGTTTGCAGAGTTAACATGATGCTGTCGGTCTGTGACAACTGACAAGATGGTGAGACTAGTGGTGCCATGACACTCTTGAAACAGTCACCGAAACGCTCACCGGCGGCAGCGACCACATTTTTGGCTCAAGAATTGATTTGGTACAAGTTAAATCTTTTTAAGTCTACCGAAAATTTGTAAAAAGAAAAAGTATTAATGGTTATGTTTTTAAATACGAGTATTATAAAAAAATATTTTTTATGAAGAAAATGGTTAAACATAAACTTGTTTGACTTTTTTTTCACAAGCTAGGAAGTGTATTCCTATTCATTTGTTAGGCTAGTTTTAATGGAGATTTCATGACTCAGTTTTTAGCACACTAATATCTTGAAAACAGTTCTGAAGAGTTTTATCTCTGTAACATATCGCTACTCTCATCAAACTCATTATCTCTTTGTTCATTACTGTAATATAGTGCCATATCAGTATATTTAATATCCACAACATTTTATGAAACTTTCACTGAAACTGCCTTAGATCGAGCGAATGGAACCATTTGCATGGAGTGAAAATCGTTGAGTGATTCATAAGTTCAACTGTTAAAAAGCTCGTGTGCAGAGAGATAGTCGGGTAAACACGCATCCGCTCGTGGGCACGCAGCAGTCGGTCCCCACGTGGCCGTGACACGGTCCGCTCAAAGTCCACCGTGGACCACTTCCACCCGCCCCGTTCCCACCATCTTCCCTTCTCTATCTACTTCCCTCCTCTCTCTTCCCACAGCACCGCACCCGATCGATCTCCTACCTCACTTCGCCGCCCAGCCCCGCTGCGACGGCGCGCGCCTCCGACCCGCCCGGATCCGACGGTCGCTCGCCGCTGCTGCAGCAGCGGGCGCTTGCTGCGCGTCGCGTCGGTTCGGCCGTAGGGAGGCGTACACAGCCTTCCCTGGGTCTCGGAGATGGCGGCGCCGCCGGCGAGGGCCCGGGCCGACTACGACTACCTCATCAAGCTGCTCCTCATCGGCGACAGCGGTGAGTGCCTTCTTCGCCTCCACGCCTCCTCCTCCCCCCACCTCTCGCTCGCTCCCCGTCCGGATCGATCGGCTGTTGCGGCGAGATCTGATGGGTAGGGGGTGTAAATGGTGGATATTTCCTGACTGACTTATTCGGATGCTCAAAGTCAGATATATATGATGTCAATATTCATTCATATCTTATCCTATACAAATGACACTGTCCGTGTCCAAACCCCAAAAAACCCATTTGTATTCGACTATTTGTATCTTTAGGTATCCATCTGTATCCGATCATTTACACAATCACTCTTTTGGTTTGTCAGCTACTCTGTATTCGATAGAAGATGTTTCCTCTTATTAGTACAGTCATTACATATCGATTAGTTCCTGCCAGCAATCTTTCATTTTAAATTGCCCAGTCCATCTGTTGCTATGAAAAATTCTGTGTCACGCTTTCAGTAACGTGTAAAACTATATAGTCCTATCGCATAAAATTCACTTAGGAGGAGTTTTTGAAAAGCTCTTATTAATTGCATAATGTTTAAAAATTGATTATATTTATATTGCCTATCCAGCATAATTGTTGGGATTTTTCTGATGAGTTGTGGTGATGATATTTTAAGTTTGGTGTTCAACTTTGTTAGTATTGTTAGCAAGTGTGGCTAGGCAGTACAAACAACTTATCTGAGGAAGTCCTGAAGTGACATATTCACATCACTGCAGGCCAGATGGCATTATATTAGGGAGCATGTGCATGGAGAAAAGAGTGGTCTGTTTTTGGAGACATGTTCACATTATAATATCAATGTATATTGTTGAATTTGAACTGGGTTTAGTCACTAAGGAAAAACTACTCTTAATATTACTTATCAAAACTCGAGAAATTAATATATTTTTGAGTCATCCTTATTACATGCTACCATCTCTGTGTGTGTCGTCAATAGTATCTTTCCTACTGGAGTCCTGGACATGTTTTACGCATGGCATACATTTTTTGTGCCACTGTAGTTGGGTTGTGGCTCTCACTTGCCATTTTTGAGTTAGGCATGTTTGATGAGAGCTATCTAAATTGGAAAAAAGCAGGTCAAATGAGTAGTGGCCTATTCCAGCTCAAGGCAGCAGTGAGCATTGAGCACAATCGTTCATTCAGTCGTACTCAATTCTTCATCCAGCTATGACTGAAAATGAGAAAGCCAACCCTCAAGAATTTGATATTTAGGCATGCTAGAAGGGGAACTGGAGTGGTAATATGGTATGATGTACATAATTTACATCATCTGTTTTTTTTAACTTGTGAGTACTAATTTAAAACCAATGTGACTTTCTATTCTTTTAGTCTGAATTTTTCGTTTTCTCCTTGCTCATTTTTTTTTTATTCCCAAGAAAAATAGTAGATGCATTTTCGAGTGTCGGGATTCCATACATAAAATGACCATAAGCATTGGCCAAAGCTTGTTCCCATGCTGGTTCACATGTGTGCATAACAAAATCATGTGGGTACGTACCTACCACTGTGTGTGAGTACACTTGTGGATCTGACCTTGTATTAGAAAAGTAGATCATTACTTTATTTGTTTATTTTAGTAGATTTCATTTTTTTCTTTTGGACTTTGGGAGTTACAACATTCTTTTGGATTTTAGCCTCCCCTCAGTTGAAGGCTCATGCTCTGCCACTCATTCATATATTATAGTTGCATCCGTTCTTAATCAACTACTTTTCTGGACAACTTATCCCACTTGTTACAGATAAACATCACTTGTAAAGCCAGTAACATAATAATGAATGGAAAGAGGAGCCTACCAACAGTTCTTGCCTACTTGCTAATAATTATGTTCCCTCTTCCTTGCAATATTTATGCATATATGTTGCTTGTCATGATAATATCTTCTGATTTTGTTGACTGCTATTGTTGTCAGAATATTTCTAATGATTTTGTAGTCTGTTCATTGAATCATGTTTACTGTTGTGTATGTTGAAAAAAATGCAACAACACTTTGTATATTCCTGATTTTGTTTATTCAAATAACCCAATCAACTTTACTTAACAATCGTCGTGTAGGTGTTGGGAAAAGTTGTCTCCTTTTACGGTTCTCAGATGGCTCCTTCACCACTAGCTTTATCACCACCATTGGGTAAGTGCTGCTAATGTATAAAAATAGTTGGTTTTGATTTGATCATTATTTTAAATGAATGCTGCTATTAGAGTATTTCTAAAATAGTTTATGTGTTTTCTTTAAAAAGGATCGACTTCAAAATAAGAACAGTTGAGCTTGATGGTAAGCGCATAAAGTTACAGATATGGGATACTGCTGGTCAAGAACGTTTTCGAACTATTACAACTGGTATGCAATATACTTGTTTTCAGTCTATTGAAGCAATGTTGGTCCTTCAACTTCTTATGGGTTAATTATTCTGTATCTGCTAACAATTTTCACCATGCAGCCTACTACAGGGGTGCAATGGGAATTTTGCTTGTCTATGATGTTACTGACGAGTCATCTTTCAATAGTATGTGCGCAGTGCATTTCAACTAAAGTCAATCCTTTAATTTAGGCCTTTGGTTTCTCTTCTGAACTTGGTGTTAATGTTGACAGATATAAGAAACTGGATTAGGAACATTGAGCAACATGCTTCCGACAATGTGAATAAAATTTTGGTAGGCAACAAAGCTGACATGGATGAAAGCAAACGGGTATGTCCTGTTTTTCCCCTTTAATGTCTCACATTTTCAGTTCATGTAATGTTACATTCCTATTCGAGATTTTTGTGTAGTTTGATGTTCAGTTTAAACTGGAAAAGTGGATCAGTTATGAGGTGGAAAACTTCTAGATATGTTTAATACAGTGCACCTCAAATGGCCGCCGGTGAGTCTGTCCAGTGTTTGAAAAAAACATCATGGCTTTGGCATTCCTAGGCTATAAGCATGCAATTAAATATGGGGTGAGCTGATGGACCTATAGATGGTGAAGAAAACAAGGAGACTAGGTTAGGATAGCAGAATGGTTACTGTGGTGAGATTTCATCTATGCTTACAACATGGTGTCCATGTCACTTGACTTTGCTTGCCCTCTGCTCCATTCCTCACCCCACCCCCCCCCCCCCCACAAAAAAAAAAGAGTACAGAGGCTCTGTGCCATTGAGGGGAAGCAGATGGATGGTGCGTGCAGATGGAGCAGAGGTGGTGCGCCATGGAGCAGGGGAGCAGATGAGGGGTTGGTGCACATGCAAAGCATAGGGAAGGTGAATGACATGGGGTTAGAAGAAGTGATGCAGCTGCATGAGAACAAAGGCAGCAGCTGGGAATCGGTGGTGGTAGTGATAGGGGATTGATGGGGGGTATGGTGCTTAGATGGGGTAGTGGGCTTCCCCAAGGCAGTGAGCTGTGAGACATTCCTCTTCCTTTCCCATTTATTCTTTCACATTGATTGCAGCTACATCTCCTGTCTAGCGTCTAGTGTTCTTTGCAACCTTCAGTGTATTCATATCCTTATTTTCAAGTGGCCTTTATTGTCTGAATACAGGCTGTACCGACTTCAAAAGGGCAGGCTCTTGCTGATGAGTATGGCATCAAATTTTTTGAAACGGTCGGTTTGGTTTTTACTTTTTATCTCTGCTGTGTTCTCTTTACATCTGTTCTAACTGAATGGAACACCCTGCTTGATACGTGGTTCCCTAAAAGGCTAAAACTATGTGTGTCTTGTGATTGTTGTTTCTGCAGAGTGCGAAGACCAACCTGAATGTGGAGCAGGTTTTCTTCTCCATAGCAAGAGATATCAAACAAAGGCTTGCTGAATCTGATTCAAAGCTAGAGGTGTAGCTTCAATCTTGTTCTTCCTTTTAAAGCTCCTTTAAAAAAACCTAACGATTTGTTACTTCAGCAATGTTGCTTAATAATTAATGAATTCTTTATGGTTTCAGGATCGCACGATCAGTATTAACAGACCTGAGGGTGGCGAGGCCTCGGCGTCACAAAAATCAGCTTGCTGCGGATCGTGAGGGCTCGTGAGGGGGTTACATTGTCGCAAGGAAGATAAATAGTGTGATACCATGCTTGTAATTTACCCTTCTACCTTTTATCTGGCTGTCATCGTTCTCTTCTAACTTTTAATTGCAATTGCTTGGATTCAGATTTCTGTGTTGTATTGTGAACAATTTTAGCTATACCCCTGGTAGAAATGCAAGTGCTCATAAGTCAATGCACCTTGTGTTAATGGAAATGCTTGCAAAATCGTTGCAGAGTTTAGGGGCTGCCGTACTAGAACCTGTTATTTTACCACTCTTCCTATATCTGGATTCTGGACTGGCATATTGCATCTAGCGAGGTAATTGCAAGTCAGTATACCCTATTTATGCCCACTGTGAGTTCGACATCATCTATCTCACGCATTGTATTCAATATGCTTTCATGGTATCTGGGGATCCACTCTACATCTTTTTTGGCTCTGTCTCTGAAATGTTGCTGTAATGATGGTGAGAAGCTAACTCAAAATAGTGCAAGAGAACAAAGTTCTAACCACGCAACCACCCAGACATGTCTCGCATCTGTTTGTAAAAGAGCGCATAGTCTTCAGCACAATGATCTTGGTCCATGTCCCACGACTTTATTCGGTGGGTGACCGAGGTGGCGGCGTGGGGACGAGATCCCTCATCCCTCCACTCTGTTCCATGGTTTTCTTTCCCAATCAGGCCTCATTTGAATGCATTTGTATCTATTTCAATCTATATGGGTTGAAGTGGATTGTAGTGAAATTTTCACTCAAATACACGTGGATTGAGATAAATATATACACAACCAAACAAGGTTTCTATGGTTTTTTTTTTAAGAGACGTGATTGCCAGATAGGCTGGACCTGTTGCCATTTTTACACGCTTTGCTGAGCGAAAGATGTCAACGTGGAAAGATCGCACTTGTAAAAACTAAGACAAAAAGCAATGTTCTCTTCATCGATTATGTAGTAGACGCGTTAGGCGTCTTAGGCAAAAGCCATGAGAAACCACCGCCGTACATGTCTCGAGTCAAGCTAATTGGCAAGTGCTTCATTTTTTGCAACCATTTAAAGAAAATACAAAATTAAGGCTTTTCCCCGTCACACAAGACGGCACCTCGACCAGACCCTAATGTTAGGGATGTATGTTGGACCACCAACTCTACAGGCCATGGAGCTCACACAACTCGGCAAGGTTCTTAGATTCAGAAAATACAAAAGGGACCGTATCAATTAGAGGAAGGCATTGAGGTTGAAGGGCCAAACAGATGCCATGTTGCATGGACTGCTCGACTGAGGCACCATAGCCATTGTCCAAGGGTTGCTACCTGTGTATGCTACCTGTGACTCTGAAGGGGAAGAAGGGGCGCGATGGAAGTGACTGAGAAGAGAGGCTAGCGTCCATAGAGGGGCCTTAAGCCCCCTCCCGCTCCTACCGCATCCAAACATGTAGTTTTTTTTTCGTGGTTCCACATTTTAATGTAGTATTGTTGGTTTGTTCAAAGATATCTAGGCATTTATTGTTCTTGCTAAATCAATGTGATGTTTATACTTTGTTACCAATATGAGGATTCCTTGGCATTAATTTGTGAGCCTTCTATTTATAGCATTCGAGGAGCAAGCGTGTGAGAAAGCGTAGAATACGTAAGAATCAATATTCACAATTTGTAGGTTAGTAGAGGGAAGCACTTCAGACTCTTAACTAGTCACGATGACTACAAAAGTAATACTTCAACTCACGGTTAAGGCTTTAGTTTTTACCATCCTTACGACACATCAAGCCTGGGGTGAGGATGACCCTCCACTCCTAACAGACCGCCTATAGAATCACAACTAGAACGCAATTGCTGTTAACACCAATAGACAATCCGTGTGACCTCGACATGAGATGGTAAAATTGTAGAGGAAGGTCATGAAAGGTAAGCTCTTTGTTCTTTCTTGTATAGAGTTGTTGGTGTTCTTTTAGCGTTTAATAAAAAGTTTACAATGGGGGCTCCCTCATTTTCCGCTAAAAAAGGTCTTTGCCTTCCCGTTCAGTCAATAATCGAGTCACTGAAAATACTTGTAGATGTAATGTGTGTATGATAATGTTAGACACTTGTGCATGGTGCATAGCAAGTTGTTAAATTAGAAATTCTTGAGGAGACCATTGCTAGCAAGGAGCATATTTCACTAGCGATCAACGGGAAGCTAGACTTGCAAACTAGCGCGCCCCCGCCCCCCACCCCCCAACCCCCCCTTTTTTTTTTCTAATTCAAACTAGGTCTATTGTAAGTGTCACTTGAAACTGTCCTGCCAAGTGCGGTTCCTACAATATAGATATCAAAAATACTACAACTAGCAGAACCAACAGAGAAGAGGGCATAAGACTCAAATTTGTCATCAAAACAATTATATTATGTGTATTCCATTAGTGTCAATATTTGATTGTTATAATAAATATTTGTTTTCTATTTGATGTTCAATCAATTTTAAAACATTTTGGATGCATCCTACAATCTCAAAGTTTTTCGTTTACTGGTGTATTTCACCGGTATAGACGAAAGGTGCCACTTGAATGGTTGTGCGCGCATGGATGAAAGTCCAACAAACCAAAAACCTCATGAGTCTTGCTGAAAACTTTTTTTCTCCATCCTAGCTGTATCTTTAAAGAAAGCTTAAATTTAGAAAATCTATGTGTTTTCAAATATAACGCAATCCCTCCCGCCACACCTGCTTGTATATATATATAGGCACCGAAGCTAAGAACCATCCATTTTTATTCCTAAGTACGTTCTCGGACCATATTAAACACTACCAGCAAACATCCTGAATACCTTCTCCTCCATCCGTCGCTTGCATGAGGGAGGCACATCTCGTATACCATTACATAAGACAGAGATCGAGCAGCCTCTCCATCCCTGTCTTCTCCATTATCCGCTCCGATCTGTTCCGTTGGTTACCGCCAGCTATAGCTAGCACAAGAATAAACGCCATAGCAGCAGGCATGGGCAAAGCCAATAATAAGCTCCCCGTGACCACCGTCCTGGGCCTGTCCCTGGTGGCCACCCTCCTCCTCCTGAGCAGTGCCATTCAGGACGCTGCCGCCATGGACGACGGCACGATGCACTACCACGCGATGGATGCCGACCAGGCGAACGGAAAGAACAAGGAACTGTACCGCCCCCATGCCGAGGCCAATCCCTACCACCGCGGGTGCGAGGTCGAGGAAGAGTGCAGGGGGGCATGAAGAAGCACTGATGGTGATCAAGATCGAAGCATATACATACATATATACGCACAATCTTCCACTACCTCTCCCGCTATTCATACACACATATGCTTCCGCATGAATCTAGCGGTGTCCCTGCTGCGATTTGGTCGTGCTCGTCGAGAACGCCCTTATTTTTTTAGTTTGCTCATTATTTCTTGCCATGCCAGCATACTACGTGTCGGTCCTCAAACATGTGAGAGAGTCTATCTATGTATATATACTACTCCAGTCCCTCCATTCTAAATTATAACTATTTCGGTTTTTGAGATACATAGATTTTACTATGCATCTAGATTATTCTAGACATTATATGTGTTTAGGTGTATAGCAAAAGTTAAGCACACAAAAAAGGTAAATGATTTACAATTTAGGATAGATTAGGAATTGCTTGTATTTTTTTGACAAAAATTGCTTGTGTTTTGAATGAATGAACGCAGGATTATGTATCCCAATAGAAATGAATTATAAATGACTTATCATTGGCCCTTTGGGTGCGGTTTTTGTTGCACATGTGGAAGATTTTAATTTGTTTGCTTATGTATATATATGGATGTTGGTAGAACGACCTCTTACAACTTCCATGGGAATCGTAGTGAGAAGGGATGGTCAGGACTACTAGGAGGCAATTGGAATGCATATATGACAAGGGAGAGAAGAAGTCGGTTGGACCGTGTGACTCCTCTCCTAATAACAAGCCCGTAGGATGGGGGGAGCCCAACAAAAAAAGGGCAACATGGAGAGAGAGAGGCCCGAAAGACCTTCCGAGCCCGGAAATGTTGCCAAAGGCTGGCAACTTAGTAGAAACATTTATGAAAGTGACTTAGTTGATTCAATGTAGTGCTAGCTTAACTAACTCGGGTTGAGATTGACAATGTTGTGGTTGGCAATGTTGATTGAGTGATCAAATCTAGCAATGTTGTTGATGATAGCTTGACTAAGGGGGTCGAGCATGGCAATATTTGTTGGTGACGACATGACTGACTTGAGCTAAGGCCAACGAAGTTGTTGATGGTAGCATGACTGAGGTGTCATCGAGGGACACTTGTGATGTTGAGAGATATTTAAGGACACCAAGTGATGCCGAGGTCCATCGAGGGATATCGCAAGATGCTGCTGAGAGATGCCACAAAATATTGAGTCGAGGTGCATGACATAGATTGGGTGAGTGACACCGAAACACAAGTCTGTGATGACCCAGGTGGTGATTACCACTGCTTTTTCTTTATTTGGTACCTCCTTCACCTAGCCACTTCTCTTGACTTCCTCATTGGTCAGCCCCTCCCTCTCAACCTATGCCACTCTCCATGGTGCTCAAGTCACCATCTTGCTGAGGTACAAGGCTGGTGATTTTCTCAAGCAAGGAGGTGGATGAGATGTGTATCCGGAGGTCTCAATCTTGAGTGGAGAGAGCAAGAATTAAATGGTAAATGAATGCTACTTCGATGGAGGTAAGGCTCTAGACCCATTTTCTACTACTGCTTTCTAGTTCTCTAAATATTTTACTCCAAGTTATGATACATTCTAGTGTGTGTTTTTTAAGTTGTTGTTACCAGATTAGCTAGATCTCTTCTAGAAGAGCATATTAGCTTATTTTATATATAAATTAGTACGAGAGTGATTGAAATAGTAGGCTACAATGGTGTACTAGTGTGTACCAAGAATCGTAAAGAATTACGTGTACGTGCTATGTGTGATAACCTGTGAAGCTAATTGGCTTTAGTTATGTAAAGAATAATTTTATAGGATTAAGATTTGTATATTTTTTGTCAATAGAAATTTAGTACCGTGAGTGTGAGTTCGTTAAATTGTTTTTTTAAAAAGTGTGGGTTCGTTAAAAAAGAACTGTTTTAATGACACCAAAAACCCTATCTTTAGTGTGGTCTTGAAGTGGCAAGCGAATCCGAGTACAGTACAGACAGAGAAAGGGAACTCGTGACGCCCACGCCCTCGTCCGCACCGCAGCGCCCACCAAACGCGCCGCCGCCGCCGCCGTCACATCACAGCGGCCTCGCCGTCGTCTCGGCCGTTCCCCGCCGCAGGGGCCAGTTTTCCTCCAGCTGCCGGGAGACCATGGCGAGCGGCCTGGACATGTCGCTGGACGACCTCATCAAGAAGTCCAAGTCCCGGCCCAAGGCCAACCCCGCCGCGTCCTCGTCGGGCCCTGCCCGCCGCGCGCCGCACCCCGCCCGCGCCGCGCTATACCCACCGGCCGCTCCCAAGGTACGCCGCGTGCGCCCCTCCGCCCTCCTTGCCCCGTCCGGTTCCCATCCGCTACAAAACCCTAACGCCGCAGCCACCGCCGCCGGCGGCCTGTGCCCGCTCGTCCCGCCCAGGCCCGCGCCGCCGCGAACTCGCCCTACGGGGTCTACTCCGAGCACATCGCCACTGTAGCTGCGGTCGCGCCGCCGCTACTGCCGCCGGCGGCCACAGGGAGGGCGCTCGAGACGGGGACGAAGCTGCACATCTCCAACCTTGACGCCGGCGTCACCGTCGAGGATGTCCAGGTGGTACCCATATGCTCCTGTTGCTTGGCAATTTACTTAGCAATTTGGCAATATGTTCAGTTCTGGGTTATTTGAAGGACATAGGCTCCCTGTTTTTGTAATTATATGAGTGGGCTCAAAGTTGCTGTACTTTCATGTGAATGAATCTAGCAGTACTATGTTTGGTGATTTGTCTTAGCTGTTTGTCTTAACGTTTTTTTTTTTGGAATTTTTGGTGTCATTCAGTCAATGTAGGAATGGCACGGTTCTAAAGATTTAGCAAGAACCTTTTTTACATCCAAAGCTTTCCCTTTTTATTAGGCTTTCTTTGAAGAACTGACTTGACAGTTCTGTGGTCATGTGGATCTATGGATGTCATACTTTCCACTCTTGCACGCAAAAAGGTTCTTGCCTGATTGCTGGCAATACATGAACCGTGTATATGATTTCAGACTATTTGCTTTAGCCACTTAATGAGCACAACTTTTATGGTTGTATGATGGGAATTATATGATTGTATTGAATTGATCCATTGGCACTTAGCATGACATGATTCCTTTGAAAAAAAGGTAATATTCTATTTCTATGTAGTCTATAATTCTGTGACCGGGTTGCAACATTTATTTTAGTGTTCACAATATGCAAATAGTTAATATTTTTGTCTGTAGGTTTTTGTCATATGTAGATACTGTTTGGTCTAAAATTGTACTACCGGATAAACTGATCTAGGCCTTGTTTAGATGCCTTCAAAGTTCC
>CM041630.1:19053639-19064284 GCA_023333625.1 Bothriochloa decipiens
TACCGGATAAACTGATCTAGGCCTTGTTTAGATGCCTTCAAAGTTCCAAGTTTTTTCGCTCTTTCTCCATCACATCAATCTTTAGCCGCTTGCATGAAGCATTAAATGTAGGTAAAAAAAATAACTAATTGTACAGTTTGATTGTAAATCATGAGACAAATCTTTTAAGCCTAGTTAGTCTATGATTGGACAATAATTGCCACAAACAAACGAAAGTGCTACAGTTGCACAATCTAAACAAGGCCTTAATAAATTGCTGTCCCCTGATTCTATGGTCTTTCTTGTCCTTGATATACTGCATTTAACATTCTAAATACTTATTTCAGTCACATGAAAATAGCACATATAGTTTTCTCATATCATTTCTGCAAACACATTCTTATGCTGTGATTGAACTTGATGGTTCAAGTGTGCATCTTGGAGAGAGTGATACCTAAACCTTAGCCTTTTCACGTAGCAATTAATTCTTGATCGGCGTGATTGCACTGATCAGTTATGTTGTGTCTCATCAGGAACTCTTCTCAGAAGTTGGGGAGCTCAAGCGTTATTCGATGAACTATGACAAGGATGGGAGATCCAAGGTTGAATGTTGACTGCACTCTTTCTTTAACTTTTATTAACACTTTTCTCATTTTGGACTCCTTTGTAACCTTCAATCTGTTAGGGGACTGCGGAAGTTGTCTTTGCAAAGAAAGTGGACGCTTTGGATGCTATCAAGAGATACAATGGTGTTCTACTTGATGGGAAGCCAATGAATTTAGAGATCATTGGAAATAATGTCGAACCACCTCCCATGCCACCACTAATACCCAATCGTCCTTTGCAGAACTATAACGATATCCATAGCAGGTTGGTTCAACCATTTTATTTCTGTTATGCATCAGTCAATCTGCGAAGGGCGGCCCTGGTGCAAGCGGTAGAGCTTTACCGTCTGTGACCAAGAGGTCCAGGGTTCAAGCCCCAGCCTCTGCACATTTGTGCAGGGATGGCTGTTGGCTATTTTCCCTTTCCCAGACCCCGCAGTGCGGGAGCCTATAGCACTGGGTACGCCCTTTTTATTAGTCAATTTGCATTAAGTACTCTTTTGTATGGTTTAAGTTATAAATGCAAATCTTTGTATACTACTAAAGGCATATGCTCTTCTGCATGGTTCGAGGAAAAAAACTAAAGGCATACTTCATTGAAACCAGTTTGGCCAAATGAGTTCTTGCATATGTAAAGAAATAGATGTTTGATTGTTTGAACCCATGCAATCGATGATGTTAGGAGATGAGCCAAAGTATATAACATTTTTTTTCTGGTTATATTGACTATCGAGACCAATTTACAAGGATATTATCATTTAGTTTCACTGAAATTTTTCCACCTGCTCTCAGTTTTGCAGCTGTTTAGGTTGTCTTGCTTCAGCTCTAAGATATCTTTTGTAAACACTGACTTTTTGCTAGAAACAGTGTAGTACTATGGTTTTTAATGAAGCTATTGTTGTCCATAATATAGCTTGTGTTTAGTTCATTATGTTCAAACAATCAAATCATATTTGGAAAAATATGTAAAAGATACTTCAACCCATAATACGTGAAAGGGCCTTCAACACATTAGGTCCATGTTTATGCGCATGGATCTACTTTTTTGACTCTTTAATAGGGGACTGCAACCCATAATGAAAGCAAGAATAGCCTTTTTATGGACCATCAATGGTCCCAAGAGGTACCACCGATTATGATACACCAGGTCTATTTTTGGTACATAGGTACCAAAATCCACATTATAATTCTGTATCAAAATGTACCTCTTGATGGACCGTTAAAAGGCTCAATTGAGAGTATTATGGAATACCTTAGGTCTGTTATGAGAGAAATTGATGAATAGATGGATGGAAGAACAAGAAGATTTTTTTTGACACTTGTAGATCAATGGACGAAACTGAAATAAGCAAATGTATTGTACACCTTTTAGGGCTAATTAAATACCTATGCAGCATTTAGGGCTAATTAAATACCTAAGTATAACTACCCAGTACCCACTACTAGGTTTCTAAGCTTGCTGTGTTAGAACTGTACTGTAAAAGCAACACATCTTCTTCATTTTGTCATGGTTCATGCTAGAATCGAGGGCCTGGGTTATCTACTTAGGAAGTAGATACAGCTTGTCAATTTTTAGTATGTTCAAGTTATAAATTATTTGTATGTATACTGCTATGGTTCATGATTATTTCCACATGCATCTTGTGTGAATGTTGCTAGATGCTTGCACGATTGGACTTTAGAACGTTTGCTTAAATTTGGAAATGCTTTTTTCGTGCATGACTATGCAAAGGGTTAAAACTAACAAATGCTCAGTGTTTCACAGCCTGCCATTAGCCTACCCCAACTTGTTTGGGACAAAAGGCTATGTTGTTGTTGTTGTATTCACAACCTGTCATCATGTCCACCCTGCAATTCTGCCCAATATATACCACTTTTGCTCCATCCCTCTACTGAAGAACATATGTTTAGTGTCTGAGCTGTAGTGCCATAGTAACACAAGATAATCCCTGCAGTAGCAATGGTTATTTCCTTTGTTTTTCTATTCACCACATCATCTGATGCCAAATGAAAAAACAATCGTCAAAAACCATAAGCCGCTTCAATATTGTCAGGTCGCTAGGATTGGAACCTACACAGCATGGGTACAGATTTATGTATCGGTATCGGATATTATGGATACGACATTTTCCTAAAAAATGCGATACACATATGTTTTACTCTTTTTAGGTATAAATAGATAATGATGTATAAATTTTGCCAACAGTTGCACCCTTGCATCTGTGGTGTTTTGCTCATCTTTTCCATATTTCAATTTTGTCAACACTACAACAGCCAAGCATATCCATCTTATCCTCAAAATCCAGCAGCCTAACTGAAAGCACCTCTTTAGTTTGTTTTTGCCATCTCCAACAATATAAAGCGAAGAGGCAGGATCTCTGATTAATCGGACTATGTATGGGATATGGGAGAGGAGAGGAAGGGAGTATGTCATCTTGCCTGCTTGAGCTCGCCCCTATGCTGGATCTCTTCATAGATGGAGCAGGAAAGCAATTTGGTGGCGGGCATATGCGTGAGGCAGGTGATGATGCAGAGGGATGAGAGAAGACAGAGCACGCGAAGAGCGCCAGTTGCAATATGTCAGTCAGAACATATGAGAGTGGAAATAAACGATGGAAAAATCTTAGTTGGAGAAGAAATGGGGAGGAAAGCAACTCATTTCGTTGTAGATGGTTGTCAATGGCTCGCCACTGGTCAGATGCTAGAGCGGAGGCAACAGGGTGGCGGCGCAACTGTCGTGAATCTGACACAGCAACTTTGCCTAATGTATAGCTGTTCTGGGTTGCGTCGTATCTAGCACATGTGCTGATACTGGAGCGGTGGAGCCCAAGTATCTGATATTGGAGTTTTATTTTTATTTCAGATACTTCACGGATACGTATCCACCTCGTATTGACCATGTACTCATATCAGATACGTATCCCATATGGGATATGGCCCCTACCTGGAGTCCTGGAGTACTGGGGTAGCATAGGTTGGTACACTAGGCAAATGCTCTGTAACAGATACTTGATGTAGGAAATATTCAACTTGGAACTAGGCACATTCACCTGACTGGTGCAATATTTGTCAACAGGTATACAGTTGGGAGTGCATGCTGATTAAGGATGTTACAGGTGTGAATACTATCGAGTAGCTTACTAATATAGGCCATGTTGATGACCTCTTTTAGGAGCCTCATTCCTGTGCCAGCCTTTGTGGTGCTTCTTACTACATTGTTAGTGATGGCACAGACCTGGGTAGCTTGGGCCAACAGAGAAGTGAATGTTACGACATGGACGTTCATGATTTATATATTTGGTCACACAAGAGTATGCCTGACGACTGTGGAACACATCCAATTTTGCTCCTGTGTGATCATTTCCATGTGCAGGTTTATGTTCCTTCAACCAGATAGTCCTTGCCACTAATCCAGCCACGGGCCCCATCCATACATGATACTTTACAGAGCATACAATTTTCACGCATCCCCACAATGTAGTCATAACATTCTGGTTCCTATGCAGTGTGTCTCAATCCCAAAGAGGTGGTCAGCGAAGAGCACCTCAAGGCAATGGTCGGGTTGGACGCAATAGTCAAAGCAGTGGTGGCCGTGGACAGGGGAAAGGCCGAGGGCAGGACCGGAATCGCACCGCCATTTCTGCTGCAGATCTTGATGCTGAACTTGACAAGTACCATGCAGCAGCAGTGAAAGAGGAATGAGGCTCTGGCGTTATATTTATTACACAGGTGGAAAGGTGCCAGGACAATGTGGCTTTTGCTTTAGAAGCATGAAGTTTACTATCTCAGCCATAGTGTTTTATATGCTAGAACTAGAATATCTTTTTTCCAGCCATGGTACAACCATTCAGGCGTCTCTGCACCAAGATTCTAGTGTTTTATGTGTAGCATGAAGTTGTGGTCCTGCTTTGCAGGATCTATCAATCATATTTGCAGCTTTGTGCACGATCGAGAACAATTGGAAACCAACGTTGTTGTGTCTGCCCTGATCCTGGGTCTTTTATGTTGTATTTTAAGTAATTTTGGCTTGCCTAGTAAGATTTCAGACAAACATGTTCCAGAATAGTTCTTGAGTCGAGTCTGTTCTGTTCTGATTTTTTACAATTGTGTCTTTAATCTTCCTCCTGTGTTCTATTCTTTCAAATTGTAGGAATCAAATTTTATCCTAAGATATTTGACTCACTTTTTAATACACCTTTCTCTTCTCATAAGATACCTTTTTCTTTTCCTAATACCTTTATCTCTATTTTTCTCTCATTTTTGTTTTCTAATTTGGATGGTAGGAGTACTCTCTCATTTTTGTTTTTTAATATGGATGCAAGTCTAATTTGGATGGAAGGAGTACTTCACACTGATTTCAAGACTACAATAATTTATTTTTGTATCATGTTCGTTAAGACTCAAGGCTATCTTAATTTTTTGTATCATGTTCCGTCAAGACTACAGTAAAATTAAAACCGAAACAGTGCAAAAGCAATATATAAAACTGAACCCGTCACTCAGGAAGTGACAATTTCACACTAGACGATTTTGTCACTCAGGAAGTGACAATCTCAGCCAGATAAATCGTTTCGATACAAATGGAAAAGATGATCCTAATGACACCAACCAAAAGTACTCTAACTAATCCTAAACTCTGACGCCTGACCTTAACAATAATCAAATGGTACTAATGCCCTACATGGTGTGTTTATGGGGGAACACGTACACCGGGCTCCTGACTTTGTGCCTCCCGTCGGACCAGACCACGGACGCCGAGGCACCAAGGCTGCCGTCCACCGACGCCAGCTTGCCGGAGACGCGCACCGTGAAGCTGAGCTTCTTCGTGTCCTTGCTGAAGGCGAGCTCGTCGGGCGTCACGGTGACGTCGACGCCGGGCACCGAGGTGACCGTGGCGCGGTACACCGAGTCAGCCGGGCCCACATTGGTCACCGTGCGCGGGAACTCGGCGGCGAACTGCACCCCGTAGTTGAGCACGGGCACGGTCACCGACGGGTAGTTGAGGTCGCCGACGGCGCCAAGGACGGACGGGTACTGGAGGCCGCCGACGGCGACGCCGGCCTCGCCCTTAGCCGGGCAGGCGGCGGCGGCCGTCTTGGCGCTGCCGGTGATGGTGGCGAGCTGCGACGCGTTGTAGCCCTGCGCGCACAGGAACGCCACGTAGTCCGCCTCCGAGGCGTCGTACACGAGGCCCGGGTAGCGCGCGCCCAGCGGGTTCAGCATCCCGGCGCCGTAGGCGAGCTCCGCCTCGGCGGCGCCAGAGGAGGCCGCCGTCATCGGGGTCGCCGTGGTGACCAGCGCCGAGAGCACGGCGGCGTGCGACCACGACGGTTGGATGGACTTGACGAGCGCCGCGGCGCCCGTCACGTGCGGGCACGCCATGGACGTGCCCGAGATGACGTTGTACTTGGCCCGCCGCGTGTCCGCGTTCGTGCCGGACACCGACCCCTCACCCGACCACGCCGCCAGGATCCACACCCCCGGCGCGCTGATGTCCGGCTTCAGGACGCCGTGGGTGATCTGGTTAGGGCCACGGGAACTGAAGCTCGCCACGGTTGGGGCAGACGCGTCCTTGATCGTTTGACTGTGCCTCACGATTGCCATAGGGTTCCTGCAAATCAAAATAAACCACGGTCAGAACAGCACGACACGAATGACATCTATGCACGCCGCCATAGATGGCTAGCTAGGCACCTGGTGGTGGTATTGTAGTAGTGGACGATGTCATCGTAGTCCTTGGCCTTGACGAGTATGGTCGGATGCGCATAGGAGAAGGCGATGTTGCCGTCGGCGCCGAGCTCCAGCATGAAGCTGGTCCTGATGGCGCCATGAGCGCCCGTGGCGCGGAAGGCGTCCGGGTCCATGCTGTAGCCGCACAGGAGCACGGCGCCCTTGTACCTCTTCCCCTTGAGCTGCTCCTCCTCGCAGCCGCCGGCGTCGATGAGCAGCGCCGGCTTGCCGAGGTGCGGGAAGAAGGCGTTGATGGACGAGTTAGCCACGACGCGCTTCCCGTTCCCCAGCATGAGCTCGCTGACGATCTTGCGGTCATCGGTGACCGCCCCGACGACGGCCATCCACGGCGCGACGTTGCTGACGGAGCCCAGCGCCGGCCCGTCGTTGCCCGCGGCGACGGAGGTGACGACCCCGCGCCGCATGGCGTGGAACGCGGCTACCGCCAGCGAGTCGTCGGCGTAGTCGTACGGGACCTCAGTCCCGAGCGACGCCGAGAGGATGTCCACGCCGTCCGCGATCGCGTCGTCGAACGCCGCCAGGAGGTCGTGCGAGGAGCACCCGGCGTCACCCCAGCAGACCTTGTAGATGGCCAGCCGTGCCCCGGGCGCGCCGCCGCGCGCCGTGCCGCCAGCCAGACCGCCCAGGCTCGCGCCGGCCACCGGACGGCCCGCCGCCGTCGACGCCGTGTGCGTGCCGTGGCCGTCGTCGTCGCGCGGCGACAGCGTCGTCCTGCCGTCGAGGTACGCGCGTGCTCCGATGATTTTGCTGCCACGTTACGTACAGATAAATGTAATCACATCAGTCGTGTCAAAATTAATCATGCATGGTGGTGATAGAGACAACTACGACGTACTTGTTGCAGGTGAAGTTGGAGCAGATCCCCTTCCACTTGGCCGGCGGCGGCGGGAGGCCGTCGTCGGAAAAGGACTGGGACTCGGGCCAGACGCCGGAGTCGACCATGCCGATGATGACGTCGTTCTCGAAGGGCAGCGGGTCCGCCTTGTGCTGCTGCGGCAGCGGGAGGCCGAGGAAGTCCCATGACCTCGTCGTCAGAGGCCTGTACACCACCTTCTCGTGGATGGACAGAACGGCTTCGTGCTCTGATGATCACAAGTCATTATCAGGTAGTCAATAATCCCATTCACGAGCAAGTGCAGGCCATGTTTAACATATGTTTGCTAGCCAATGTTAGGTTGAACTTGAACCTACCTACAGAGTAAATTCAGTATACTTAACAAATGTTTGTTAGTCAAGAGTAGACAAAGTTAGATTGAATCCATATACAGAGTAAATTTTTTTTCGAAGAAATATACAGAGTAAATTCAGTCATGTAAGTACATACTAGGATAAATAGATTGAATCTAATCTAAAGTTTAAACGTAAAAACGTGAAATAAATTTTCGATCTCAATCATGGACATGTACTACTAGTATAAGCAGATTGAATCTAATCTCATGGTAAGAAAATGTGAAATTGATTCTCGATCTACGAATGAATACACTGCAAAACATTGTAGCATTACCGGCGAGCCTGTTCCTCTCTTCGTTTGTGAGCCTGGCCGCGAAGCCGTGGAGACCCCTCGAGTAGTGGTACACCACTCGGTCTGGAGCGCTGCTGGAACTGATGAAAGATATATAGACGAGACATAAACACACGTGCATATTCACATGATCAAGCTTTTGTGTACGAAATGAACCTACGAATTTAGGAAACGTACCTTCCGTCTAACACGGTGCCGATAAGGTCGTGATGGTACGCCGCGACCGCCGCGTTGGTGTCCTGCTCCGACGACGACGGCGGCTCCGCCGCCGCGGGCAACCTCTCCGTGAACACAATGTACACCTGCACGTTCGTAGGCACCGCACCGCATGATATTAGATTAGATCAAATATATATATACGCATCACCAGCATTGATCTGATCACTGAAAGCGTAGAAGATTAATAAAAACTAGAATGAAATGGGCAATATATATGGGTGATTAGCGTTGCTAATAACCTTGGCGGCGTCACCGCCATCGCCGGTGGTGGTGGCCGTCGTCGGCTCAATCCTCGCAGTGTGCACAGCGGTGGCGTGGAAGAAGAAAAACGCGCTGAGCGAAGCAAGGAGAATGAGGAGCGAGCGGCAGCTGGATGCTGCCGCCATTTCGAAAAGATGGAGAGAGATGGAGATGGAGATGGGGTGCGGTGGTGGTACGGCGGCATATTTATAGTGCCGGTAAATAATCCGTGTTTATCTCATCATTGTTTTTTTAATCTCTATTACCTCTCTTTTTACGGAGGAAGGTTGTTAATCTCTTTTGTTGCTCAGCTAAACAACTTGAGTCTCGACGCCGGAGAGATACTCGGAACTTGTTGGCGGCCGTGGCCCGCCTTCGTCGTCTCCGCGGTTTTCTTTTCTTTTCTTTTCATTTCAATTTATCTGGCGCGAGGGGAGGAAAAAAAAAAAACAGGAAACGACGCCCTCCGCTCCAGCAGCCATCAGTCCATGTTACCGGAGTTACAGAACACACGCACGGCTCAAACCCAAAGAATTTTGTTCAAAGAAGAGGACACGGCTTCAAAAAAAACAGAGGCCATTGGTCCATTGTTGAAAGAATTTTGTTAGGTAAGGCTGTCTGGTCCATTGTTGCTTTCGCCATTGGTGCTAATAATGTATCTTGGAATATTGCTCAAAGCTGGAGGTGGTGTGAGCCCCCTCAAGTTTCATGCTCTGGGCATTGCTGCTATATGCTGGGCAATATGAAAGACACGTAATGCTGTCTGTTTTAAAAGAAAGCCTGTGACAGATCCTGCTAGCATTGTATGTTTTGGTTGCTCGCTTATGAATTATTGGGCAGGGTTATATCTTAATGGCGATAAAGAGACCATTATGGAAGGAGTCAATGCGATGCTAGTCATTATTACCAAGAAGAAGACGACAGAGCCGCTCCAGCTGCCAGAGAAGCCGGATCGAGACCAAGATTGAGAGAATATCACGGAGGAAAAACGTGCGTAGCTCTTGTTCTACTGAAAAGACCCAGATGATGCTTCTACCCACCCACTTCGGGAAACTGCTTTGCAGTTCTGGTTTGAGGTGCAGTCGTTTTGTAATTGTAATGGGGATTGTCGCCCGAGGCGACGACGCGACACATACGACAGAAGCCTGACATAGCTCCTCGATCGCTCCGGTTCCCTGTCTGACGGCTGACGAGCGCATCAGCAACTTCCACGATTATTACTCGCGTCGCGCGGCGCCATCTTTTCTGGCCGACCGAAAGCCACAAACTGCATGCGTGTCTGTCGATCGTCCATTGTCATGCCCGGCTTTCATGTGCGCGTCATGCCCGTGCGTTACAGTCAAACAAAGTTACAAACACATTCATAGATGGCAATTTTGTTTTTCTTTTTTCTATTCTATGGAATTTAAAGCTTTCGATAGTTTTTTTTAAAGCATCAAAGAGAATTGTTTCTACCAAACACGATATTTATCTTGGGCTTTCAAGTACGCAGTTTTACTTCTTTTTTTATATTAATAAGCAAAAGAAAAGGGAGTTGTTGGAGGATTTTTTTTTAAATATAGTTTTTGGAAGCATCATATATAAAACGTAACGTTCGACGACGATCCAAACAGAACAGATAAAAGCAGGTAATCGGTTTTATAGGTTGGTCCGGGGTTTTTGCGTATCTCTGTTCGTGCATGCAGAACGGAACGGATCTGAAAAACGTAATAACCAAAAAAAAAATGTAGGCAAATACTCGCTCACACAGTGAGCTGAGCTATACCCATCTGACCCTTACAAAGATTCTAAAAATAAAACTACTTACACCAATGAAGACGATCCTACACCTGACCATTTTGGCATTTTGCACCATCTATCTAATCATTCAGAGCTGGCACGTCGAATCGCTAGTAAGGAAGCACGGCAACTTAAAGCTCAGATAACTGCTGGGTACGTACATTTAAACAACAGTTGCAAATCACAGTTAGCACGCAGCTAACATACCGCATTTGCCACATTTTGCAGACACCCATCGCCATGAATTCAGAGGGGAAACAAATTGCAAACGACGATACATGTACATAAATATATATATTTATTAACATCTGTCATTACTACCGGCATTTTGAACACTTGATTCATTTCAGCATAGACACTGGCATGTAAGCTTTGCTTTGATTTGAGACTAGGTATTCATTCACATTCACATCCGCAGGCAACCGTGCTAGAAAGAAGGCGCTACCCTTTTGCTAGTGTAGCACCTACATTCTCCTCAGATTGTCCAGCCTTGCCTGCAAATCCGCGTCGATTCCACTGTCAGCATTCCCAGCACCTTCGGCCTGGGCAA
>CM041630.1:19133991-19203011 GCA_023333625.1 Bothriochloa decipiens
AGTCCCAAAATATTATTTTAAATTCATGAATTTTAGAATTTGAAACTGAAAATTTTTAATAACCTCGAAAGTTGACATGGTCTATACTAAAGTGTAATTCTCTGTGTTTTAAATTCATATATTTTGATACTCGAATATTTGAATGTTTCAAACAATTTTAGACGAAGATACATGCTATGCCAATATTGTATTGCTTGACAAGATTTAAAACTTTTTTGTCAAAAGATTTTCATTTGTAAAGAACTAGCTCTTATTTTGCTCATTTCCCTCTCTTCAACCTAAAGGAAAAAAAGAAATGAAATGACGGCACACATGGCAATGCCCTAAGTGTCACACGAAAGAGTTAGTGCGTGACGACGCATGTATACGTATGGCCGCATATCGATGGATCTCTCACGTTTGCGTTTTTTTTTCTTTTTTAAAAAAGCACATGAGTTCTCCGAAGTGGAACCGGATGCTAGCCTGAAAGCAGGATTAGGCCTCAACGCTGTCCGCCGTTCTCTCGTGCCTTTCCCTCCGTTGCCGCGTCCGTCGTCGTCGTTGGTCCACTCAACTCAAGCAAGATTTCTTCAATATAATTCTAAAGCAAGAGCATCTGTCTTACACCATCAGCTTTGTTTGACCACAGAACCGGAAAGGCCAGGCCACCGAAGAATATATGTAGATATATATACGGCGGTTAGTTGCAACTTGGACTCGATCCGTAGCTTTTTATAAAAAAAGAGCGCGCATACTACGAAAGGACGCGAAAAAAAATGACATTTTGGGTGGATTAGATTTTGGCTAAAAGGAAGGAAGCTAGCTTGGGGATACTGTGCAGAAAGGCGCTGCTGGAAATTAAAAAGAGAGGCCAATGCTTGGTGGCATCTTCAACCTTGGACATGGACGGTTGCGACTCACCTGCTTTTCCACGGCAGCCAAGACGAATCGAAAAGGCCACGCGCTTTCTCCCAACTAGTAGTCGCTTTTTTCGTCATTGGATTGGATAGACTAATGCAAGTAAACTGGTATTAGATTTTGACAGTCCATTTCGAATACTACTGTATTTTACAAATACTATTTTTCTGTTCACAGAGTGTTTGGTTTGTTTGATAAGGTAGACAGGTAGTCCATTGTAAAATGAACTTGTGCTTCTAACAAATGGAGCAAATTAAATTGTAGTATATGTATGGATTAAACCAATGGTTGTGTGGTCCTGCATGGACTTCTGATCGAAGTGCACTTGTTGGTGCATGGTCGTTAGTCAAATTTCACTACATTATTATTCCAGTAGAGCGGAATCGGATCGGACGTGTGGCCTGACTACTCTAGCTAGCAAGGTCATGTGCTGCGTGGACATTAGCTAAGATCGATATTGCTGCAAGCGCGCATGGTCGTCGGTCAAATTTCACTGCAAATTAACACACTCGGCATGGCGGCCTAGCTAGCTGAGGTTACGTCAAGATGCTGCACCACCCACACCCACCACTCCGGACGGGCGATCGAGGCCACGAGTCGACAGCGTCGGTCGTCGGCCGTGACGCAGTGTGGACATCTTGTCGTCATGCCGAGTACGTCGCCGTCTTCTCGTTAATTGTAGTTTCTTCCCGTACCAATACCAACACCGATCGACGTGTGCCATCCACTATGGCTCCTTTTTAACTCTTGATTTTCAGCTTCGATGGTGTGTAGTGCATGTGCATACAGAGCACCTGTTCGTGTTTTATTGTTGTGCTCATCCTGAGACATGGAAGTGGAAGCAGCCATTCATGTTCGGGTTGACAGCCAACCTCAGTTGACGCAGGTCCTCAGATTTGGCATTGGTGGCTGTAGATCTATCCTCTTGAGCCCGGTGAAGTTTCCATTCTATCTACGGCTCAAGACTTATATCCTCGAAGACAAAGGCCGGTCAGACAGCCGAGGGAATTGCCGACTGTGCTATAACAAGGACCCTAGATGTTTCTATCGTGGCCACATCTCGTGGACCATTTGGCCCCGACAGGCCCCGCACCCCGGACGAAAACATCGCCCATGTTTACAGAATCAGTTCAACAATAGGCTTCTTATGTTTGTGCTCTGTAATCTATAAGAATACAGCATAAAACATGACACCCCAGGCCCAAGCTGTGGCACGAGCAAACCATCGGGGCCGTCGCCGTTGACTTGATTTGATGGTAAATAAACTACGAGTAGCAGCAACCACTTATCCGCGCCGCGCTCGTTACTGGTGGGAAAACCAAGAAAATTAAGCAAAGCAAGAAAGCAATTGGTACAGAGGATTCATATATCCTTTCATACTGCTTGCAAACGAATTACAGTACGCACTCGCTGTTCTGAAAAGAAATGTCGTTGGAACTTTGATTCTCTGAAATTCACCTTTCTTTTTTTCCTTATTAGAGCAGTACCAAACACAAGGCACCAAACTGTCCAACTATTGTTTACATTTTTTATACACTAACTCTTCTAAATTTATTGAACCGGCACTCGTATATCATCGTTGATTATCTACCTATGTAGACTATTATTACTACTGTATATGAACCGAATACGATGCCCTTCCTTCCGTAGTTACCTACATCCGCGCGCAGAATTGGCAAGACAAGGGTGGTCTGCCTTCATGTCATGGTGGCATCATCGACAGATGGAAAAAAAGTTCAATGATATATTTCACCGAATTATTTTATTTTTTGATATACTCCCTCCGCCTTAAAAAAGAATACATATTTCTAGATGCAATCTTAGTTAAAGTGTCTAAAAGTTGACCAAATATATAGATTAAAACATATTTTTTTATTGATGCCCAATAAGTATATTATGAAAATATGTCTCACGATGAATCTGATACTACCTATTTAATAATACGATAAACATTAGTAATGTTTTATATAGATGCAGTCAAACTTAGCATATTTAACAATAGCATTGCTCTAAAAATCTTTTTTGGGATAGAGGAGTGCAACGAGTCCCATGAAGAGTGTTGAGTGGCCTTTATAAAATTCACTTGTAAACTGAGCGTGTGCTTTCAAAAAAAAAAAACTGTATATTTGTGGGAGACAAATGGATAAAATCAAAATGGTTGGGTGGTCTGTATGGACTTGTTGGTCGGCAGTCAAACTTGACTACATTATAGTCAAATCAATTTGTATGCAGTACCCAGAACGGATGGGTCTTGGCGCCGCGCGCCGTCTCGGCGTCTCCGGCAACAACGTCGTCGGGTCGTCGGGAGCAGGTGTCGACACCTTGTCGTCATGCGGTTGTCGCCGTCCGTCGTCTCGTTCCTCGTCTCCGTACCAACAACAAGGACCGTCACCGGGCGCCACGAAGCCGGATCACTGCAGTCGCGTGTCTCGCTCAGGATGACAGACGCCGTGACGAAAATTTGCTTGGCATGCCCGTCCGATCCTTTCTTCGACTAATGGGTCTTTTTTAACAAAAAACCAAAAAACAACGGAACATCCGGGCCAAGCTGTCGCACAAGAAAACCAGGCGACAAAACCTTCGGGGCCCCACCACCGTTGACTCATTAGCCATAAAGTCTGCTTGATTCAATTTCATGGTAAATAAACTACGAGTAGCCAGTATCCACGGCAGCTCGTAGTTGAGGTGGGGAACCGAGAAAATCAAGAACGATAGATGTTGCACACTCCTGGCCAGAGGAAGGAAGCGGAGAAATGCCATCCTACGGCTCAAGAACGGCGACGTGGTACACTCCACACATGAAGAGATGGCGCTGGTCATCCAGGCTCAGCGGCTTACGTGATGGACTTCGAGGCCATTGGCATCTAGCCGACGGACCTCTCCGCACCTAACCCGCCATCCTCCATGGAGGAGGTGGAAGTGGCCGTGCACGAAATGCCTTCCGATCGTGCACCTGGCGAGACCGCTTCACGGGGGCCTTCTACAAATCCGCATGGGAAACGATCAAAAGAACGATGTTGTGGCCGCCATCAACGCATTATTCTTCGGGAATAGCAGAGCCTTCGGCAAGCTGAACAATGCCTTCGTTGTGCTGTTGCCTAGGAAACTGGGAGCGAAAAAGCCACCTAACTATCGCTCAATCACGATTATCCATAGTTTCGGAAAGCTCACATCCAAGCTAATGGCGCTAAGTCTCGCCCCGAGGTTGAGTGAGCTCATCTCCCCCAACTAGAGTGCCTTCATCAATGGGCGCATGATCCACGACAACTTCAAGTTCATCCAACGAGCGGCTGTGTACCTACGCAAAAAGAAGATGCCAAAGGCTCTACTCAAGCTCCACATCTTGAAGGCGTTCAACACGGTCGGTTGGCCATTCCTCCTGGACATGATGAAGGCGTTTGGGTTCAGCGAGAACCGGCGCAGATGGGTGGCCACGATGCTATCCTCGGCCACGTCCCGAATCTTGCTAAATGGTAGGCCGGGGAAGCCAATTACACACAGACGTGGAGTTAGGCCAGGTGATTCGCTGTCGCCAATGCTCTTCATCATCGCCATGGAAGTCTTCGCCAGGTTGATGACCACGACTGTTGAGAGTGCTTCACTCCGGCTGACGGGGCATTTGTCATCTAACACCATTGCAGCCTCTATACCGACGACTTCATCATCTTCATGCATCCCCGACTTGGCAGAGGCAAGGGCCATAAAGGAAATACGGATCTTCGGTGGCACATCCGGGTTGCGCACCAACCTCGGAAAGTGCTCAATCACGCCGACACACCGAAGAAGACAACCTGCAACAGTTGCAGGATATCGTCGGATGTCAAGTAGCAGACTTCCCCATCACCTACCTTGGGTTGCCACTAAGCACTACCAAGATCCCCAAGGCAAAGATCCAGTCTGCGATAGACGCAGTGGCTAGAAGAATGCCAGCATGCCATGGGCCGCTGATGAACAAGAGCAGAAGGCTAATCTGGATCAAGTCGGTCCTCTCAGCAGTCTCGATCTACACTCTCATTGCAGATGGACTTCCTCCATGCGATTGAAGAAATTGATAGCATGTGTCAGAGGTTCCTATGGATGGGGAACGAAGGAACGATCCGCGGTAAATGCATGGTGGCATGGAAAATTGTTTGCCGACCCACCGGCTTGGGAGTCTTAGGAGTACCCGACCTGATACTCACAACAATCACCCTTCAAGCATGGTGGCTATGGCAGTAACAGGCGGACGAGAACCGTGCTTGGGCAGAGCTTCAGATCCATGCCACGAAGGAGGTCTAGGATTTCTTCAACATGTCAACTTACACCATCATCGGAAACGGATGCTCCACCCCGTTCTGGACAGGTAGATGGATTCAGGGCCAAGCGGTCAGGGACATAGTGAAGATCTTCGTCTGGCTAGCTATCCGAGACAGACACTAGACGGCGGACAGGAGGCGATGACATGGCCTGGACGCGAGTGATAACTGCTACCTCCGCGACCAAGAGCCAGAAACGATTGACCACATCATTGCATCATGCCCCTAATCCAGACAGATATGGTGGACCATTTTAACAGTCCTAGGCGTTGATGCTTCCCAAGTGGGCGGCCCTTCCATTCTAAGCTGGTGGGAGCACTGGCGACGAAGATGGACAGGGACATGAAGAAAGGCGCAGACTCTCTATTCGCCTTAGTGGCATGGGAAATCTAGAAGGAGAGGAATGCAAGGTGCTTCAGGGGCACTTCTAACAACAACTATCGACTACTCTCCACAATCAAGCACACCGCCGATATGTGGATCGAAGCCGGCGCTGCCAAGTTAGGTTGTTTGTTTAGCGAGTAGTCTGCTAAGTGCATGTAAAATAGGGGGACGCGCTTCATGTATGATCTTAGCCCCCAAGGTGTCTCGGCGCCAGTGTAAAAAAACTCTCTTTTTAAATAAAAAGATGCATAAATCTTTTACGTATTTGAGAAAAAAAGAAAATCACGCAAGAAATTGGTTGGTACGGAGAATATATATATATCCTTTTACTTACTCTAGCATGCGAAAAAGGATTTCACGTCTAACCATTTTACTATACGTAGCTCCCTGTTCTCAGACCAAATGTTGGATCGGAGCTTAGTGTTTCTAACAGAACATTAGCTGTTGAGCCTCCATCAATCAAATCAAATCAAATATTTAGTCGATGAGTTTTACTACTTCCTGATCTAAGACTATCAAGCAATGGAGATATATAGGCTTTTGCTAGCGATTAAAAGAGTAGTGTCTATATCAAACCACGATTTTCATTTTTTAGTTTGCACGCACTCCCTGTTTCCAAATTAATCCTCATTATTGTCGTTGTCCTTAGACGCGAAATTCCTAGCTAACTTTTGGACCTCTCAAGAGCCTCATGCTTGAATCGTATCTCTTTGTTCCCTCCTCTACCTAAATCCTCCATCTCAAACAATTTTGTTACATGCCCATGCTCTTTTTTGAATTCTCACAACTGTCGTCCTTCTTGCCCATGATTTTTTTATTAATTATTAATAGTCACCTACGTCAAGTGATTTTGCTCTTTATGTTCTAAGACTCCATTGGGTTTTAAGGGAATGCAACCAAGAGGATTTTTTTTTCATCAAATTAAGTTAGTGATGGTCCTAAGGCCTAACGACCTTAAGTGTCCGCCTAGGTTATAGCCCATCACATCTTGAGGGCTTAAACTTCAAAACACACAATCTCATAGTTCATCGGCGCCTTAGGCTTCTCTCGGCTCCATTCTAGTGTAGGCCCGCCAATGAATTCAATCTTCGAAGACGCTCCATCTTGCCCCGTTGTTCTATATGACATTGTTGTAAAGATACAGTAAGTCTATATTGGAGTAATTGTAGAGATATATAAAAAAGAATTAGTTGTGTCACCACCTCATCATGATCCGACTCGGCCTTTTTGGTTCGCGGCGTGGTCTCAAGGAGTGCTCGCCGATCTGGCCACCGGATGCTGAAAATCGACGGTGTGGGAGCTACCTGGTCCAACCCAAGCCCCTTTGCACCTTTGCCAAGATAAAAAAACCAACAGGCCCCACGTGTCAGTGCTTATATGTCACGTGTTCATCCGCTCCAGCTTGACACATACAGCGGCACGGCATTACGCGCCGCAACCTGCAGGGCAGCTATACATACATACATGTCGCCACCCCTTCCTCTCTCGTATGAAAAGGTGTCGTCATTTGCCGGTCGCACTATGTTTTCCTCATGCCTGTCGTCATCGTGTTACAGTTCGTTTGTTACTAGTAAATCTCTCCAATTAAGTACCACAATTAAAGCCCTAATGAATCTGTGAGTACGAGCTGAAACCACGAGGCCGGCCCCGCCCCCGGCCCCGGCCCCGCCGCCTCCGCCCCCTATATGAGACGAGACCGACCACGTAGCTGCCTGCGACTGCGAGCTCCATTGTACCTCCTCCACCTCCTCGCGTCGGTCGTCGACGCACCACCGCTGCCATGAGGTCGTCACTAGCCGTGCTCGTCTTGGCCTTTGCCGCTGTACCGCTGCTCCTCCTCGCGTCCACCGCTTGCGCCGACGCCGACGGCGGCGGCAGCGGGTGCGGCGCCGGCGACGGCGAAGTGGCGCAGGGAGACCGAGCGCGGGCCAAGGCGCTCAAGATCGCGGCGTTCTTCTCCATCCTGGTGTGCGGCGCGCTGGGGTGCTTGCTGCCCGTGATGGGCCGCCGCGTGCCGGCGCTGCGGGCCGACGGGGACGTCTTCTTCCTCGTCAAGGCGTTCGCGGCGGGGGTCATCCTCGCCACGGGGTTCATCCACATCCTCCCCGACGCGTTCGAGAAGCTCAACTCCGAGTGCCTCACCGGCGGGCCCTGGCAGAGCTTTCCCTTCGCCGGGTTCGGCGCCATGGTCGGCGCCATCGGCACGCTCGTCGTCGACACCGTCGCCACGGGATACTTCACGCGCGTCCACTTCAAGAACAGCGGTGCCGAGGCGGCTGCCGTGTCCGTGAGCGCCGCCGCCGTCGAGGACGTGGAGAAGCAGCAGCAGGCGGCGGCGCCGCACCTGCACGACGGAGCAGGCAGCGACGACCACGACGGGCACGTGCACATGCACACGCACGCGACGCATGGCCACGCGCACGGCTCCTCGGCGCTCGTCGCCGCCGTCGGCGGCGCCGAGGGCGACAAGCAGGAGCACGCGCTGCGCCACCGGGTCATCGCGCAGGTAATTAGTTAGTTCCGTTTTGTTTCCATCGGGTTAATCGTACGTGAGTTGCGTAACAGCTGTCATTTGACCATGCATTTATTATCATCGCTACGTTTTAAAAACAACAACAAAAAAAGCATAGGCGTACAATAGAGAGGGGAGTTCATCAATACGAAGAAATATATTCACTAAAAGCTATACATATCTTGTATACTGTAATTGCTCTAGGTGGTTAGAATTTGTTTAGTTTGATGATGGTAAAAACAAGGTGCACATATAGTTGAAAAAGAAAAGAAAACGCTTCTACCTCCACCACCCAAAAAAATCAACTATATGATATCAACTTCCCACAGAATTTTAATTTTTTTGACCAACAATATCGATTGATTTTGTAGGTTCTTGAGCTTGGCATTGTGGTTCACTCGGTGATCATCGGCATCTCCCTCGGCGCGTCCGAGGACCCGAGCACCATCAAGCCTCTAGTGGTCGCCCTGAGCTTCCACCAAATGTTCGAGGGCATGGGTCTTGGCGGCTGCATCGTTCAGGTACTTAGCCATCATCATACTGCATCTACTACTATGCCTTTTATTAGGTTTTGTTTACTTCAGACGTGGACGCGGCGTCTGACAAACGCCGCGGCCAAAGGCGTCCAAAATCGGACGTCTAGAAAAGTTGCATGGCGGGACAACTTTTTCCGGTCCATGAGAAGGGCCCCTACCTCTCTCCACACCTTAGGCGTCCTTCTTATATATGCCGCCCTACATTTGATTTCCAAGTGACACTTGTGCTAAAACCTAAATAAGAGGAGAAAGAAAAATGTACAACTATATGCAACGGTCCGTACGGGTTAGTTTTTTTTGTTTGGTTGATTGATTGAAAAGAATGGAGCACTTTATCGCTTTGAAAATCCGTCTGATGATCTACTGCCATGTTTTGTGCTGGGTAAGAAAGCAGAGGTGATTGATGAAGATATGGTTTGCACTAAAGCTAAGCATGATTTGATATATCCTTAACCGTGAGCCCCTGCCCCTACCTTTTGTGAGAACAAAGTACCAAAGCACTGCACTTCGGGTGGTTCGGAGACATGCGGTTCACAAAGTTAGGAGCTCCACTTGCTTGGATTCCAAGACCTTTTCTCCGTGAATCTACTGATGTAGCCCAGCAGCCGTGAGTGCAGTAGTCTGCACTTTATTACCTTATAAAAAACTATGGTTTCTACTTTCTAATCTTTTTTTTTTCTTTTGCTTCATAGCATTTCAGAGAAGAACACATATTATATTTGCACATTGAAATAGAAAGTTCACCCTCAAGAAAATATGCCCCCATATGCATATTGCCCTTGTGTTGTGATTATATATATAAATAATTAAACTCTTGGTGGCTTTCAAAAAAAAATAATTAAACTCTTGGTTTCTACGCAGGCCAAGTTCAAGCTGCGGTCAATCGTGACCATGGTGCTCTTCTTCTGCCTGACGACGCCGGTGGGCATCCTGGTGGGCATCGGGATCTCGTCGGTGTACAACGAGGACAGCCCCACGGCGCTGGTCGTGGAGGGCATCCTCAACTCGGTGGCGGCGGGGATCCTCATCTACATGGCGCTCGTGGACCTCCTCGCCGCGGACTTCATGAACCCCAAGGTGCAGAGCCGGGGCAAGCTGCAGCTCGGCATCAACGTCTCCATGCTCGTCGGCGCCGGCCTCATGTCCATGCTCGCCAAATGGGCCTAGCTAAGCTAGCTGATTAGTCTGTCCGTCCGCCCCCTTCGAATTTTGTTCTTCTATCATCATCAGAAATTCAGAATTCAGAGAGGAGTTGGTTTAGAGTAAATTAATTAATTAATTGGAGAACAGAAAAAAGACAAGGAATACATGCATAGTGTTTGTTCCTGCATTTCTCTTGCATTTTTTTTCTTAGTTCGTTGCTGCAATTCTTAGGAGAGGCACAGCACTTGTTGACAAACCAAGACAGCAACAACTGTGACCTGCTCGATCTTCTTTTTCTGTAACCGACCGCACTCTGGATGCATACAAACATACGCTTCTTCTCTAGCCGGTTGGTTGCCAAGATTTTTCTTCGAGTAGTAGCGTAGAGTGTCGACACAGTGTTGCCACCCTTTGTTTGTTGCCAACGTGTGCATTGCATACGGGAGCTTCATGTTGATGGCGCCAGCTTCTTTGACAAGGGGTACACCAAAACTTTGACAATGAGTACATCAAAATAATGAGTCCATCATATCCATCCACCGCTGGATGATATGAAACACATGTCCTTTTGAAGGAAAATAAAACACTACATTGGAGAAGCGTGTACCATGATATTAATAAAATTCAGAATTATCTTGTGCACCCAAGTCTCTAAACTGATATTTCGTTACATGATCAATACTAATGTACTAATATATATCTTATCCCCCTGATTCTATTACTCGGACGATGTAAACATCACCTTTTTTAGATATAAAGGATGATGTAAACACCACTTTATAACTACTAAAGTTGCCAAGGTGTTTTTTTCCCTAGAAAGAGAGGAAAAGAAACCTTTAGATTCTGAATCTCGTCAAAGAATGTCGACACCATTGCCCATAGGATTGCCCACGGCGCTTTATGCATATGGCACCCAACTTCCTTGACGACTTTGGCACGCAAGGCCCAACTTTGCCCAAGGGATTTCAAAAAAAAGAAAAAAAAAGAAAAGAAAACGTCATCAGTTTCTGAAAGGGAGAGACCGACCGAAGTGGAAAAACGACTTTCAGATACACAATATGCTGTGTACTATGCCTGTATATAATCTCCATGACTGTATGTATGAACTAATATATTCCCTTGACTTTGACGGAGGGACTTGTGACTTTTAACAGCAGACAACCGAATTCGTCACCATCTAGTCCACAGATGCCGACGGCGCCGAAATGCCTCACTATCACCACTGTATACAGATACAATTCCATTTCCATCTATTAGCTACCAAATTCATTATATTCTCCAATTCTCGCGCGTGTTGCCCTGTGGGCATGCTTGTGATTGTGTGTCATTGTCACGTCGTTGCAATATTTGCTGACTCAAAGGATACAGAGTGTCCAGCAGGGCTCAGTTCACCCTGGCATGTCATTTGAGTACCTGGCTTACTTTTTTTAGACGAGAAGAAATATATCAGATTATAACTGGGTACATCGTCATGTTACAAGTACTCTGTAATACTAGCTCCAAAGTTTAAATCCAAACTTGTATGATGTTTCATCTCGATGAATACCGTAAAAGGCTTGACAACATATGTCCAACGAACAACGTCCAACATTCTTACAGGCGGAGCTCTTGATGCTATAGTTGTCGCCCTCGTCTTCAACAGAGCCGCAGTGGAGAAAATGAATCCATCATTTCTCCTCTCTATCACCGGAGAGGAGATAAATCCACAATACTAAGAAAACTTAGTACGAAGAGACTCTAACCTCAAAGACTCGACCTACTAGAAAACTTATGAAAAATAACGTATTCTCAATGCCTCCGCCCTCAAGCGAGATGGCGGAGGAGAAAGGGAGAGTGACCAGCAGTCGTGGAAGCGGTGCTAGTGGCCGCGCTAGGGTGCCGAGAGGACAGAAGCAATTGATGTTGATTCTAGATAGATGTGTGATGTCTCGATTATGCCTGGCCTAGTTTTAAGAGAAGAGCAGAGAGCCAGAGCACACGCAATGCACAAAAAAAAAAAAAAACAAAGGCTGACAATGGACCAGCCACGTCACTGCCTCGTAAATTCAGCTCTTCCTAACCGATCTCAGTGGGACCGTAGGTTAGGTTACACAAGAGCACTCTACGAAGTACAGTAGGACTCGTAATACGCAGTAACACAACTTCCTGTACAGGTCATAGGATACGAGTATTTTTCGACGATATACCAGGCGATCGATCGTATTCCACTAATGGTAGTAGGGCAGTCATCAGCACACGAGGGCTGAGAGGGCGCCGCCGCCGCCGTCTTTACCGCCAGAGCCGCCGTGGCAGCACAGGGCGTCCTTGGGCGAACCAGACCGACTCCTCGCCGTGCTGCAGCAGGGCGACCTGCCGCTGATCACGATGCACACCTCGTCTTCGCCGTGCGCGTGCGGTGACGTGCAGCACGCGGCTGTAGGCGTGGCGGGAGCACCGCTGTGGCCGCCGCAGCATCCCCCGGTGGCGGCGTGGCCGTGGCCGTGGCTGTCCGCCTTCTCGTGATGATGATGATGATGGCCGGCCGCGTCCTTCCGGTGCTCCACGGCCCGCCCCGGCGTCCCCGGTCCCGGTATGGCGATCACCACGTCGTCCTCGGGCAGCTTGCTCAGGTTGCTATGGCTGCAATGGTAGCCGTCTTTGCCGTGTTTGTGATGATGATGATGATGATGATGATGATCGCCTCTTGACATCTCCGCCTTGTGCTGCGGCCTCGTCGCCACCGGCTTCATCGTCCCGCCGCAGCACGCCGCCTTGGGCGACTTGGTTGGCGTCCCGCAGCACGCCTTGGGCAACTTGGTCAGCGTCGAGCAGCACGCCGCCTTGGGCGACTTGTGCGACGGCGACCCGCAGCACGCCTTGGGCGACTTGGTCAGCGTCGAGCAGCACGCCGCCTTGGGCGACTTGTGCGACGGCGACCCGCAGCACGCCTTGGGCGACTTGGTCAGCGTCGAGCAGCACGCCGCCTTGGGCGACTTGTGCGACAGCGACCCGCAGCACGCCTTGGGCGAGTTGTGCTTGTGCGCCTTGTGCGCCGTGCCGCAGCATCCCTTGGACGCCCCGCCGCCGCCGCACCTCCGCCGCGCGCGGCCCGCGTCCCTGAGCAGCACCATGCTGTGGAGCACGACGAGGAGGCAGGTGCCGACGTCGGCGAGCACGGCCACCCACAGCACGGGCCGCCACAATACGGCGAGCGCCATGACGGCGGCCTTGGTGCCGACGGAGAAGGCCATGTTGACGCCGATGGCGCGCTGGGTGCGCCGCCCGAGCCGGACGGCCTTGGGCACCCTCAGGATGTCGCCGGACATGAGCGTGGCGTGGCTCGTCTCGATGGCGGCCGCGGAGCCCGACAGGCCCATGGACACGCCCACGTCCGCCGCGGCGAGCGCCGGCGCGTCGTTCATGCCGTCGCCGACCATCATCGTCGCGCCGTGCCGCGTCTGCAGCTCTCGGATCAGCCGGACCTTGTCCTCGGGCAGGAGTCCCGCGTGGAGCTCCTCCAGGACGCCGCTGAGCTGCTCCTGCGCGTGCTTGGCCGCTCCGGCGCTGTCCCCGGTTAACATCACCGACTTGATCCCCATTGACCTCAGCTGCAGGATTGCCTCGGCCGCCCCGGTTCTGCAGTTGTCGGAGAGCGAGAACTTCCCCACGAGGTCGCCGTCGCAGATGACCAGACCGATAGACACACCTTTCAGACCTTCTGCTTGTTGGTGGGCAGCTTGATATATGATGAAGTTTCGTCACCATGTCAGAACTCAGAAACCATTGGTTGTTGTTCGATCAAGAAGGTATGAACAAAGCTCCAGAATGTGTTTTGCTTACCTTGTTGATGAGACAAGGACCTTGCCATGATCCTTTCATTGCCAATGTAGATCTTTTTCCCATTGATCTCCCCATAGAGGCCCTCGCCATGATAGATGCAGGTTTCGGTGACGTCCTCCGGCTTTGGCTGTATAGATTTGGGCTGAGCATAGTCTACAAGTGCAGCAGCCATGGGATGGCTTGATTTGCTCTCAATGCTAGATACCCTGCGACATTAACAAAATCACCCAGCAGGAGATTCATCATTTGCAGAAAAACAGTAATACTTAAAATTTACAGATTTTCCAATTTGTACCAGTAGAGTAGCTGGCTCATTTCGACCTTGTCCCCAACGGCTAGGAAGTCCTTGATGCTGAACTCTCCTCTGGTGATGGTCCCGGTCTTGTCGAACGCGGCGACCCTGATCTCGCCGAGCGTCTCGAGCACGTTTTCGCCCTTGATGAGGAGGCTCATCCGCGCCGCCCGGAGGAGCGCGCAGAAGGTGGCGACGGGCGTGGACAGCACCAGCGCGCATGGGCACGCGCTCACCAGCAGCACCAGGGACAGCCGGAACCGGTGCTCCAGGTCGCCGGCTCCCAGCAGCGCCGGCACGACGACCGCCGCCGCCGCAAGGACCACCACGGCTGCAAGAACAGCGGCACTGCTTCTGCTCAACTGCTATGCCAATTCTACGCGGAGACCGCGGTGGTGTTTCCGGTGGTGACCGTGGTGCCAGGGGTGTAGCGCTTGGCGCACGAGTCGATGAGCCGCTGCGTGCTCGACTGGCTGTTCTGCGCCTCCTCCACCAGCCTCTCCATCTTGGCCACCGTCGAGTTCTCCGCCAACGCCGTCGTCCTCACGGAGATGTAGCCGTCGAGGTTGATGGTGCCGGCCCAGACCTCGGACTGCGGCTGCTTGGGCACGGGGAAGGACTCGCCGGTGAGGCTGCTCTCGTCAATCTCGCTGTGCCCGTCGACGACCACGCCATCGACGGGGACGACGTCGCCGTCGCGGACCGCGACGACAGTGCCGACCGCGACGCCGCCCATGGGCACGACCTCCCCCGTCTCGGCGAGCACGACGGTCTTGGGCACCGTGGACATGAGCGACATCACCCCGGCGCTGGCCTTTGTGCACGCCAGCGTCTCCAGCCACTCGGCGACGGTGAGGAGGAACACGATGGCGCCCGCCTCCGTGAAGCTCCCGAGCACCACGGCGCCCGCCACCGCGATCAGCATCAGGATGTTGATGTCCAGGGTCAGCTTCCCCGCCGCCGTGAACGCGCGCAGCAGCATGGGCTGGGACCCCACGATCGCTGCCGCCACCGCCAGCCAACGCAGCGGAGGCAGCAGCGGCGCGAACAGCGACGCCGCAGCAGATGATGAACGGGCTCGGCCACCGCCCCGCCGCGCCAGCGCTGCTGCCGTAGGCTCGAACTGAGGCCTCGAGCCCCGCCTTGTTCAGAACCTTCACTGATCATGAAAGATGTGCAACAAACAGAGATTGATTGTCTCCGATCAATTGTACGTGCAAGAATTTACGACAATGTAGGCTGGCGATCGAAGGAGACGAGGGGGATTTGCTTGGTTACCAATGTGGAACTGGGAGACGGCGGCGGTGTCGTGGTCGACGATGACGGTGCGGGAGGGGACGACGACGGTGACGGTCCTAACGCCGGGGATGGGCGACAGGAGGCGCTCGACGAGCGCCACCTCGGCGGTGCAGCAGATGCCGAGGACATCGAGGTACGTCTTCTCCCACTTGGCGGCGGCGGCGGCCTGCTTCCCGCAGCAGCCGCCGGCGCTGTCATGGTGGTGGTCACCGCCGCCCGTGGCCGCTGCCTCCACGGCCGGTCCCGGCATCCTTGGAGGGCCCCAGGGGCAAGGACCAGCAAGGCGAGCGGTAAACGGTAAACGACGTGCGCCCGCGGGGCCAGCCAAAAATTTAGCCACCGGCTGCTCCTTTATCCCTGGTGTGGCCAGCTCCCGAGTTTTCAGGTTTCTCCCCTGGAACTCCTCCTATTTTGGGAGCTTCCCAGGTTCAATGAAACATTGAAACCTGATTTATTTATTTTAGGGTCTGTCTACCGGTCACTCGGGTGATTTACATCCCTTTGTCACCCGAGTGACACAGAACCGCATAATACTTGAATCTACCCAACAAACCAATCGAGTGTTCTAGGGCTCTCCATCACTCGATTTCTGTAACCACAAGAACAAAATCCAACGAACCAAATAAAGGCAGATTAAAACCAGAGTGAAAATTCAAAAGAAAAACGGACAGGTTTATCAGATAATTTCTATGGAAGGAAAATTCGAAGATCAAAGCAAAAAAGCAGAGAAAAAAAAGACATACAAAATTGACAGATCAGGCAAATTAGAAGAGAAATCAAAACATAAAAAACACAGAAGTGTCAGGTAATCCAAATGTCCATTCTCATTTACAAACAACCAATTTACACCCATTGAATACAAAACTTACACCTAAATCGGAAGTGTAAGATATGCTACAGGAAGATGTAATCTGCAACTAAGAACATGAGGAAGTGGTTGTATTCGACGAGGACCGGGCCGCAGGCGCCGCACTTCCTGCCGCGGACGCCGCCGGCGACACGAAGGAGAGGGAAGGAGGCAGTAGTTACCTGCCCCTGTCGGGCCTCTCTGCACCCGTGTTGCTCCGGCCATACGGGACGACGATGGAATGGCAGGGCGGTGGACGCTGGGCACGTGCCGCGTGGTGGCGCCGGGAAGACGACGCAGCAGGGGCACACGCGCGGCCTGGTGGCGCCGGACGGCGAGGCAGCAGGGGCGCGTGCGGCATCCGCAGCGAGGAAGCGGTGCGGTGGGGAAAGTTGCGGTCTAGGGAGCAGAGTCTGATAACAAGGAAGGCTGGGTCCCGCCACCGGTTGCTGTGTTGCTGCAGTTTATCTGTATCGTCGAATCGAGATCTGGTGGCTAGAAAAATCGAGTGACGGGAGGATTAAAATCACTCGAGTGAGCATTAGATTTACCGTTATTTTACCATCAGCAATTCAAAGAAATCCCGCTCCAAAGGTTGCCATTACTCACATAATAATCAAATCAACTACCAACTTATCAAGCGGCCTGTGGAATTGCGGTTAGCAAGCGCTACTCTCTCCATATCATTTTGATTAAGAGCACGTTTAATTTGACTATGGTTTTTTTTATACTTTAATGTATTTTTAGATTTTAGATAAAAGAAAATGAGTCCAGCTTCATCCATTAAGATCGAGAGATAAGTCTCACAAACGAGTCAGGCTTTATCTCTTGAAAACAAGTCCTACGACCATAAAAATTTAGATCCTTTTCATCGACGGGAATAGCAATAATCTGTTGGTTTATTTGGCTAACAAGAAACAAAATTATTTTTGACAAATATTGATAAAAACACTTTTTTATAGATCTTGTTTAGTGAAGACGTTAGCTACCGAAAAGTGGGTGTTAGAGTCATGCAACAATTTGGAGAATGTTGCAATAAAATTATTTCGACTCCTTTGGTTGGCCTTTTTTTTACGAATTGAGTCATAAGTCCGTTTTGTTTTATAAACTTGTTTGAGACCTTTGTATGGTGTTTGAAATAAAATGATTTGATTCCTCTTCCAAGAGGATGAATCCTGTTCCATTATTAGGACAACAACAACATAAGCATATATCAACGTTAGCCTCGTAAGAACTACAAATGAGATGTATTCATTCTCAAACTACAAAGTTTGACGCGCGTGCTATACGTGTCTTGTCTTTTTAGGGTCCCATCATTGTGCACATTGTAGCTTTTGTGTAGGGGAAATTTGATGCCAATCTTTCATGCGTGGAGAAAGAACACGACAAGTTGGCGTGGTCCCAAGAAAACAACAATCCGAGGGCCCCCATACATGCCCCAATTGTTGCTTCACTCTTTTGTGAATTGAAGCTACAATTGCTTCTGCTTGCAAAGCCACTGTTCTCGGTCTCCCACCTTGTTCACTTAAACTTATCAACAAATCAGTATCATTCGGCTTATCAGCCACATATAGCTAAATAAGTCGAATTGAGGCAGTACACAACTCTAGAGCGTCGTGGAACCCATCATTTGTAGCTTGAGAATGAATACATCTCATCTCTCTCTCTCTCCCCCTCTCTCTCCTACGATGATCACTATTGTATGCTTACCTTGGGCATTGCCAAGTGCTAGGAAAAGTAGTGCCTCCTCGAATAATAGCTTTAGTTTCCATCTATTTAATTGGCGTTCTAAATTTTTTTTGGCAGGAGAAGCATTTTTCAGAAGCTAAACCACAACCTAAATACCTTGTTCTTTAGTACTCTAGTACCAAAAATTTCTTCATGAATGAACACTACAAAAATTTGCCATGGCAAAAAAGGAGACCAGACGCAACTCCAAAAAGCTAAGGATTTGATACACTCCACGAATCCGAGTATACATTTGAGGACAGATGTCGATGGAGCACTGTACAAAGTGAACTACACAAATGTCAAGTCGCTATCTGAACACACGGTTGATCCACTGGTCAAGTGTTCAGGTGTCGCATGGACAGTCCGACTATGAACTTCACTTCAGAGTTGAGATTGTATCCTGTACTTCAGGCTTCAGACTATCAGAGTATTCTTAGTTGCTATTTCTACTAGAACAACACCTTGCATTACATCCTTGCCCTGCCTTCTGAGGAGAATCACGGGCAGCTCCTCCATCTCCGTTACTGCAGCAGCTTGTGGTTGTCCTTGCGCTCACGCGGCTGTCTCCTTTGCCTTTACCGCCACAACATCCTCGTGGCGCACGGTCCACGGTAGTCGCCGTGGTGGGAGCAGCACAAGCTACAAGGGCGGCGCTGCAACATCCGGTGGCGTCGCCTTTCGCTGTCGCCCAAGGATTCTCAGCGTCAGCGGACGGTGCCGGTATGTCGATCACCACCGCTGCTTTCTCCTACGCAAACGCCTCGCTCGGCTTCTGACAGCAATCGCAGCCTGCTTTAGTCCCACCGCCGCCTGGTCCCTGGCGAGCGCTGTCGAGCTGGGACCTCATCGCCAGCGACCTCGCAGTCGCGCGGCACGCCTCGGGCTCCCCACGCCCCGTGCCCGCTGGCTTCCGCAGCAGCAGCATGCTGTGCAGCACGACGAGGAGGCACGTGCCGACGTCGGCGAGCACGGCGGCCCACAGCACGGGCCGCCACGCGACGGCGAGCGCGAGGACGGCAGCCTTGGCGCCCACGGAAACAACCACGTTGGCGGCGATGGTGGCGCGGGTGGCGCGCCCGAGCGCGACGGCCGCGGGCACCCGGAGGACGTCGCTGGACATGAGCGTGGCGTGGCTCGTCTCCATGGCGGCGGCCGACCCCGACAGGCCCATGGACACGCCCACGTCCGCCGCCGCCAGCGCCGGCGCGTCGTTCATGCCGTCGCCCACCATCAGCGTCGGCCCGGAGCTCGCCTTGAGGCGGCCGACCAGCGCGACCTTGTCCGCCGGGAGGAGCTCGTAGTGGAGCGGCTCCTCCAGGACGCCGCCGAGCTGCTGCTGTGCCCGCGTTGCCGACGCCCTGCTGTCACCTGTCAGCATCACCGACTTGATGCCCATTGATCTCAGCTCCCGGATCGCTTCTGCCGCACCGGTCCTACAGTCGTCGGAGAGCGAAAAGGAGCCAACGAGGTCGCCGTCGACGATCACGTACCCGATCGACGCACCTTTCTGATCATCCATTTCCGGACCTGTGCACGTGTGCATAACAGAGTTTTCTGAAACTTGTTCAAATGTCAGGCTGTTTTTCATTTCGACTACTACCTGTGTAACATGAAGATCTTGCCATGATCCTTCTGTTTCCAATGAAGATCTGTCTTCCATTTATCGTTCCGGAGATGCCCTCCCCAGGGTAGATACGAAATTCAGCTACATTTTCCGGCTTGGGTTGGATGGATTTGGACTGAGCGTACTCAACAAGTGCCGTTGCCATTGGGTGACTTGATTTGCTCTCAATGCTGGACACCCTGCAAGAAGAAACATGGTCATCCATCTATGACCTGCACCTGCTATCTGCTAAGCATCAAGTTCAGTTTAACAGAAATGACCCATGATCAAATCTTGGAATCGACAAACAAAAGGTCACATTTACTCAGTAGTAATAGGTAGGGTAGAAATTGCAGCATTGGAAGGAATGTCTCTGTTCTTTCAGTTGAAACTCACTAGTTCTAAACATTGAGGTTATGATTTGTCAAAGACTAAATAGAATGCTGAAGGGCAAGCAATCAGTCAGTCATACCAGTAAAGAAGCTGGCTCATTTCCACCTTGTCCCCAACCACATGGAACCCATCGATGCTGAACTCCGCCTTGGTGATGGTCCCCGTCTTGTCGAATGCCGCGACCCTGATCTCGCCCAACATCTCAAGAACGTCCCCGCCCTTGATGAGCACCCCCATCCTCGCCGCCCGCAGGAGCGCGCAGAACGTGGCGACCGGCGTTGACAGCACCAGAGCGCAAGGGCACGCGCTCACCAGCAGCACCAAGGCCAGCTGACACCATCGTTTCATGTCCTGTGCTCCCAGCAGCAGCGGCACAAGCGCCACGCTTGCTGCAAGAACAACCACCGCTGCAAAAACAAGAAACAACAATTCATTCCTGCTGCTGAAAAAATACTCCATGGTGTCAATGCAATTGCAGAGTACAGTAGATCGCCATCAGATCATGAAGGTGGCCGTCGACGGGTACCTGGGGTGTAGTACTTTGCGCATGAATCGACCAGCCGCTGCGTCTTGGACCGGCTGCTCTGCGCCGCCTCCACAAGCCTCTGCATCCTGGCCACCGTCGAGTTCTCGGCCAGCGCTGTCGTCCTCACGGCGATGTAACCGTCGAGGTTCATGGTGCCGGCCCAGACCTGCGACGCCTCCAGTTTGGGCACGGGGAAGGACTCGCCGGTGAGGCTGCTCTCGTCGACCTCGCTCTGCCCATCCACCACCACTCCATCCACAGGCACGACCTCCCCGGCCCTGATCGCTACGACGGTGCCCACCCGCACATCCCGCACGCCGACGACCTCCCCTGTCCCGGCGAGCACGACGGTCTTGGGCATGGCGGACATGAGGGACAGCATGCCCGCGCTGGCCTTGGCGCACGCCAGCGTCTCGAGCCACTCCGCGGCGGTGAAGAGGAACACGATGGCCCCGGCCTCCGCGTAGTCCCCGAGCGCCGCGGCGCCCGCCACGGCGAACAGCATGAGCGCGTTGATGTCCAGCGCGAGCGCCGCCCCGGAGGCGACCGCCCTGCGCAGCATCGGCGGCGCGCCCGCGCACGCCGCCGCGAGGGCCAGCCAGCGCAGCGGTGGGAGGAGCGGCGCGAGCAGCAGGGACGACAGGAGGAGCAAGCCGCTGACCACGACGTACGGGCTCGGCCAGCGCGCGAGCGCGGCGACGGTGGTGCTGGTGCTGCTGTCGTACGCGCGCACGGAGGCCTCCAGCCCCGCCTTGTTGAGCGCCTTCACTGGTTGATTGACCGAGGCAGGGCAAGGGTGAGGAGTCAAGAATCTGCACGGAGATGTATGGTGACTGATTTCCGAGCTGAGGAGGCCCGGAGGAGGAGGAGGAGAGGTTGGTTATTACTTACCGATGTGGGACTGGGAAACGGCGGCGGGGTCGTGCTCGACGATGACGGTGCGGGAGGGGACGACGACGGTGACGGCCCGCACGCCGTCGATCGGCTTCAGGAGCCGCTCCACGAGCGCCACCTCCGCGGAGCAGCACACGCCCAGCACGTCGAGGTACGTCTTCTCCCAGTTCTTGCCCCTCCTCCCGCCGCCGGCGTCGGCGCCAGCATCTCCGCCCGTCGCCGGATGCGGCAGCAGCCCCTCCTCGAGCGCGGCGGCTTCTTCAGACGCCTTCGCCGGCATCTCGCCACTCCCCATCGCGACGGCGCTCCTGGAGACCTGGCCAGAATCAAGGACAGCAGGAAGGCAAAAGGTGAAAGGGAAATCAACAGAAGAACAAATATATAGATAAGGTGGCAGTTGGTGCGGGGAGCACGCAAAATTCTCGCGGAAAGGCACACGGCAGCGACAGCCGACAACGACGTCGGCCACCGATGAGCGACAGGATTGGAGGTTCTGTGAGCCACTTCTCAATGAATTCAGTATTGCGACAGGATCAGCGCTCGACGGGCCGCGTTGTCCGACTGTGTCGCTGGGAACGAGTCGACGACACTCGTTTGTGCTGCCGTCCGGAGGGCATGACACGGTGACGGCTATAGACTCTCCGTCGTTTCTGAAACATCCTCAATTTCTTATATTGAAAGAATATACAAAATAACAAATAATATAATATTTTAAAGTCTAAATCATCATATTATCCAATAATAATTAATACAGAAATTTATACATCGAATAAAAGAGTATAATTAGAAAGGATTATATAAATAGTACACCGTCGTACTAACAGGAATCATCAGAGTATCAGCATCTGGAACAGCTGCAGTAGACGGAAGCAACAACAAATCTCCAAAATAAGCCTAAGCGTAGAAACGAGACGTCTACTCATCATCGGTGAAGTCATAGTCAGGTTCACCTGCCAAATAATTTTCAGTACGGTTTGTACTGGCACTCGTCCCACTCTATGCTTTTCTTTTGCTATGTAGTATTTTGATGGATGCAAAGGATATAATCAAAAAGACCTATTTATGGCTGTGGTTTCCTATGAAAGTGGTGATCAAAATTATATATATAGAGAGTTCATCAAGTTTTAACCCATCTCATCCACACATCTTTCCCATCCCATCATCACACACATCTCACCCTCTCGCACTCAGTCGACAGGTCTAACTCCCTCTCGAAGCCTGTCTCAACGGCTCACAGCGGAAAGGGTAACACCAGGAGGAAGAATAAAAGGACTCATCTCACTACTCCCGAGAAGCGTAGGTCGAGGGAAAGGCCAAACCGAGGCCGCAGACTATATATAGATTCAAAACTCTGCAGAGCGTGTACTCCCGTAACCACAAGATCACCATCATCGGCGGTGCCCCGCCTAAGCTGATTCCGGCTGCTTTCTAAACGGTGCGATGCCACCCTACCACTCAGTATTGAGACATCCCGGATAGGTACCACCGGCACACTAAGACTGTGAGACATAGTACCGGGCCCCCGAGGTCACTATGTTATCTAAGGAGGGTGTGGGTCCCAATGCCCGTACCTCCCGACACTATCTGCTAACAACCTAGCAGTAGTGGCACCGTCCTACCTAGTCAGACATCCGTCCTCCGCCCATACAGGGGTGAGCGGTGAGCACGTAGGTCCCAAGGTTCCAGTTCTTAAGAGATATCAGGTACTAGGGGGATCAGACAGGATTATCTTCTCATAGGGACTACAACAGTCCATGCTACAACAACACCTCCTACCCGAGGTCTTACTCCACGAAGGCTCTTGTCCCCGAGATCACCATATACCTCACAATGTGCCCGCCACAAGCACCTCATATGGGGATGCCCAGAACACATCCTCCGACAAGACTCGCCCACAAGGCTCGTCGTAGAATCCTGTCCGATCGACTCAACCCTCACCACACACCCAAGACACACGCAACACTCTCCCCGAGTAAAGTGACACCACGTGCCTTAACTATATAACCATACTCTCCACCACGCATCACATCACACAGATATAAGCGTAGTAGAAGTAAAGCATCATAAGTAAATAAGCATGCGTCTAGCCTATCAGCGGGTGTGGAGGAGTAAGGTTGCGACAAGGTAAAGACTCATCAAGCAATTCTACCATGCAACCTATATCAGGTGATATAAAATAAAGCACTAGCAAACTAGATATCATGCCATGCGTAATAAGATCTACGAGGTTGGGTGGGGTGTGGCACCTACGAAGTCGTCACCGAGCTCCTTCTCGTACTCATAGTCGTCCTCCTCAAACTGCTCCTCCTTTGAAATGAGACGTAAATAGTCGCGTTAGCGACTCCTATAGAGTATCATAAAGAGCCAAATGAAATTCAATAACTCCAAATGCACTCAAACATAAGCCTATGACGTAGAGCTTATTTTTATAAAAATTTGGACACTTGGTTCATAATTTTTGGAGTTCGTATGAGAGAGATATGATTTTTAGAAGATTAAAACATATTCTAAAAAAGAAAAATAGCAGGTTAATTCTGGTGCTGACATGTGGCAAGCTGTGATTGGCTGAGACGGGAACAGTCAGTGACAGGTGGGTCCCATGGTCAACGATCAACATTGACCGGTCAACGATCAACGCTGACCGGGCCCGGACTAGGCCTGGATGGGCTCGGGTAGGGCCGGATCTGGGCCGGGTTGGGCCGGCCCCGCCTGGACATGTATCTGCCCCACGGTGCTACCACATGGCGCTGTGGGCCGATACTTCGCTTGGTCTACGGCACGCTGGCCTGTGAACCCGGTTCACAATGGACCGTGGACAGGTGGCCCACGTGCTTACTTACATTGGCCCACGCTGGAAACGTGGTGGACCTGGTCCACCGGGGATAAATCCCCCCTTCTCCTCCCCGTCTTGTGCTCGCGCAGGCACGGGGCGCTTGGCCGGCGTCCGGCGGCGCTGCGCCTTCGGTGGCTCTAGGCCGTCAAGGCTACGACTGCGACTTCGCGGCGGCAAGGCAGGGGCGCTGGTGGTGGTGCGATGAGCTCGCGGTGGCAAGGCTGGCCAGCGAGCGCGTTGCGGCGGCGCTCCTCGGCACGGTCACGGCGGCTGGCGGCTACGGCGCGCAGGAAGCGCCTTGGACTAGTGCACTGGACTCGTGAGGTCGTTGCAAGCGTGGCAAGGCATGTTAATCGAGGCGAGGTGCACGATTCGGCCCATAACAGCGGCGGCGGCGACGCTCCGGCCAAATTCGTCTCTCTGGACGCCATCTTCCCTCCATGTCCTATTGTTTTGAGCAGCTCGGAGCTCAAGGATGCTAAACGCAGCTAATCGGAGGTACGATGGGCGCGCGCGGCAAAGAACGCCACAGTGGCGCTCCAGCGGCCGGGAGCCATGGCGACGGGGGCTGCCAAGTTGCGTGGCCCGATGTGGTCCATGCCATGTCCCATGTAGTTGCCAGGTACGCGTTCTAGATCAAAGCGGGCGTGGTGGTGGATCTAATGAAGAAAAATGGGTGATGGGAGAGAGAGAACGTGGCATGGTTCTCCGGCGGCGGCCATGGAGCTCAGGTGCTCACCTCGGTGGCGCTCCGGTGGCGGTAGCTTGCGGTGCGGTTTGGTGAAGCTGAACGGCGGCGGTCAGTGTAGTGGTTCGCGGTGCTCCGGGGTCCTCCTCTGTGTACGAGGGCAGCAGCGACGTTGGACGGTGTCGGTGCTCCGGCGACGGAGCTCCTCTCCTTGCCTTCCCCTGCCTCCTCTTCTCCCTACTTCTCCTTTCCTCCTTGGTTAGCAGCGAGTGGTGCGGGCACGGCCAGAGAATTTGCGCGAGCCTGGAAACCCTAACGGCAGGGCGCTCCTCCATTTTATAGCCATGGCGGCCGACGGCGGACGGTGGTGATGCAAGGTGCCCATTGAACGGTTGGGCGCAGCGCGAGCTAGGGTTAGGGTTTGCCCCGGGCGAGCGGTCCGGACGAACGGCAGCGCGCGCGGCCGTACACGGGCGAACGGCATCGGTGTGCCATGGAAAAAAATGGAGCGACGGACGACACGGGGCGATGCACAGAAAAGGAAACGAAGGCTATGACAGGTGGGGCCTTGAAGTCAGCGGTAGCGGGACGACACGCGGCGCGGGCAGGCTCATGTTGGGCCAGCTCGGCCACTTGGGCCGTCGGTGCGGGAAGCACCGGCCGTGCGGGCGCGAGGGCAAGGTAGGCTGGCCTTGCTGGGCCGCGGTGGCCAGTTGGGCCAAGCATGCGGGCGAGTGGGCAGCTGGTTGGCTGGCAGCCTTGGCTTGGCAGGCCGAGCTGAGCAGGCCGTGCGGGTGCCCTGCTGGGCCGCAGCGCTAGCGAGGCCAGCAGGCCGAGGCGGGCCGCGGTGGCTGGCTGGGCTGCTTTCCCCTTTTTTTTTTCTCCCTTTCTTCTATTCCCTTTTCTATTTCTTCCTCTTGCTACTAACTACTCATGCCTTGATCCTAAGTTAACAATGTTAGTGATCATGATACCTATATCATGATTGGTCTCCTAGGGTCTCAAGGGAGTGTTGGGAGTCAAGTCCATGGTTATTAACATATATATACACATGTGATAAAGTTATTGACTTTATTAGCAATATATAAAATCAATAAGAGGCAAATCAAACCTTGTGATTAAAATGCAAATGCTTCAACTAACATTGGTGCTACTTGTGCAACTATTGGATATTTTTTTACATGACACTTTAGAAAAATTTTTATTAGTTATAATTTTTGGTGTTTGGGATTTTTAGAGTTATTACAGTTCCCTCCACCAAACAAAACTGTGTTTCGAGCCACTTTCTGACGTCATCAAGCCAGTAGTGCTTACATTTGAGTACACAAAAGTACTAATGACCACAACTGTTGGTGGCCATCCAGGAGGAGATCTCCTTGTATCTGGGGCTGCTGGACGCGCTTCGCGGTGCGGGCTGAGGTTCTTGCTCGAGTTTCTGAGTTGCACAATTAGTTTTTATGTAATTATAACCACATGCGAGCTTGGGCGGGGGTGGTGATCTTTGAATTACTGTTTCATCGTAAAAAAACTCTAAATTTCTCAATTTAATTAAATATGTGCCAATGCACGTTCTCGAAAAAAAATTGGCCGGCAAATGGTGAGAAAAAAAATGGCCGGCAAATGGTGTGCGTGTGTGGTGTAGTACTTTGTGTTGGCACTTGGCACTAGATTCTTGCTGCAGCGCAACGCAATGCGCGCATATCCCATGCTTTTGACTTTATTTAATTTCTGATGTGCTTTTATGGATTGCCAAACAAGCATGGCCCGACATGACACGAGCTTATGTAGGCACAGCCCACTTAGGAACAAATAGGGTAATGGGCGCATGCTGTGCTGCCCAACGTGCTCAGCCTAAGGCCCAAGCACGAAGTAGCAAGGTTTGCCATGCCGTGGCGACCTGGTGAGCCCAGTAGGCCATGCCAAGCCCGCTCATCTCATTCTAGCCAAACAAAATCTCCCATCTCTCACACCTAAAAAGACCAAAATATGGACATTTTTTCGTGCAACAGTTGTTTTGGTCGTTTCAGTCTGCCATCCCATGCGATCCCACATCTCACGCCCACTATCGAACGCACAGGCGAAAAAAGAAAGGAAAGGAGCTACCGAGAAAAGGAAAGAAATGGCTATCCTCATCGGCTCCATGCACCAGAAGTCGCAGCTGCGACTGTGAGGAAGGAAGTAATTGCCATGAGGAAGAAAGCATCACCGCCAATTGTGTAAGCTGGAGAAAGAGATCTCCTGCCCATCCCACTCCCCTGATGCCGACTCTGACCTCTCCTAGACGCCCAAGCGTGTGACTTCTGCTCCGTCTCTCTCCCCCATGGACGATGCACCAGCCCACCTAGCCCTGTAGATCAACAGGTGCAAGGTGGGCAACTGTTCGGGGCCTCAAAAAATTAAGGGCATCCAAATTTACAATTACTTATAAATAATAGCTAATCTTTTGAATAGAAAAAATGTAGCATATCCAAAAAAAAAAAGGCTTGCAAGATGCAATTCCTGCTTATTAATTGGATCAACTCACCAAACCTAAGGCCCAATGGCCATGTCCACAGGTCTGTTTGGCAACTTAGCTTCCTTGGTTTGGTTCATTTTTCTCTTTGCCATTATTGCCTCCAAATGATAGGTACGGCCCTAGCCCACCAGGCAAGGGCACCGGCCAAGGACGCCAGGCCGCCCGCCGGCAGGTCTCCTGTCGCGCCGGCCACCAGGGCGCAGGGCCTGCGGGCACTCTCTCTTGTGGCGACTGCAGACCATGTGCCCAGGTTTTCGTCGGGACCTTTGCCATGTCTTTGCCGGACCCTTCGCCGGTGACGAGCACCAACAGGTACGCCCATCTCCACCAGCGCCTCGCGGCTCTGGCTTGCTGTGTCGTAGAAGACAAGTTATTCAGGTGGATTAATTTTCAGTAATTATGTCTAAGTTTTCACCGAATGGGTAGGGTGCTATGTCTGTATGTCATACTAATCAAGTTGTCAGCCATATAAGTAGCAATTTTTTGAGGCCAATGTTTGGTGTAATAAATATGTGAAGCCTGACGCTTGGAGTATTAATCCAGTTATCTCTATGAATCTATGATTTTTAATTTACAACTTGATTGCTATTTCTAATTTACAGCAAAATGATATGTGTGATCGAGAAATGGCAAAATGAGTTTATTATCTGGTAATTTATTTATGTGATATTAGCTTCTTTGTTAGGTGGAGTGTTTCTTTGGAGTAGAACGTTAGATCCTCTGTGCAATCTATGCATGATTGGTTGCTCGATAAATTAATGGGTTTATTATCTATGCATACGAGAAGATTACCAACAGTATGCCATGTTAATGACAAGATGCCCTTAGATTGAAATTTGCAAGCACTAAGTTAGTGTAAATCCTACTTATGTCTATGATCCTTCTTGTGGCCTTTCAATACAATGCTATTATTAACTGTCATGGCTGAACTTGTTTGTTTTGTTTTCAATGAAGGATCACCTGAATGATTCAAGGTTGCTGAATAGGGCTATTCAGTATTATGATGAGCTTTATTTTGTCTTCAGTAATGAATATGATCCATCAGCAGCTAGATTTCAGTTTGAAAAGGGGCCTAAATGCGCACTCTGACAGTAGTAAGATACCTGAAAATCCCATGGAGAAAAGGATAGCTATTACTACTAATATTGTTCAATAGATTTCCTTAGCTGATCTGTTCATTAAGAAACCGTTGTGAACCAAGTGTCATGTTAAGAAATGTCTAAGGGATGTTTTGTCTTCTGTGTACAGAAATGTTTTTTTTCTGTTACTTATCTTTTGTGAGAACACACACCTTTAATTTATCCTTGTCTTTCCATAGAAAAAGATTTTTAGTTGTTTTCTGTGGTAGAAATATATAAATCTGTATCTTGTGTTTTGTGCTAGGACACAACCCTCTTTTCTCCTTGTCTTTCCATAGAAAAAGGTTGTTAATTGTCTCTTGTCTGCTGTGGTAAAATTGTTGAAATCTGTTTATTGTCAGTGTGCTTATTTATTGTATCTTTTGAGGCAGGGGTTTCATATTTGTCCCAACAATTTTGTTGGCTATTGGCGCCAAGTCTATACCTCTGTGTATGTGTTTGAATTGGAATAACTTGTGCCCTGTCATTCTTTTCAGGAACCAGGAGAAGGTTGCAGCTCACTTGTTTTAGGTAATGTTAATATGATAATATAATTGACTAGTCTCTGATACGTTCAGTCTAACATGCCTTTCTGAATGCTTTTCTAAATGACTCTGCTTTGTCCCAATACACAAGTGCTAAGCATCAGTGACTGCTTTCTGTGAGAGCACATCTTAGACTTTGTTTTATGTTATTGTCCTTGTTTTCTGTGAGAGCACATCTGGGCAGTGAAAACACCAGTGTAGCAAGTTATGTATCTCTAGTGTAGCAAGTTATGCATCTCTAGTGTAGCAAGTTATGTCTGTCATTCTAAAATAGAAAATAGTCTGTTATAGTTACAGAGTATTGTGATAACACATCCTATTCTTTGTTTTTGTCATTTTCCTTGTCCTTTGTGATAACACATCCTAAAGTTTGTTATTTGTGTGTTGGGTCAACACATTGGTTGTGATTTGTGGTAGAAATATATAGATCTGTATCTTGCTTTTTGTGCTAGGACACAACCTTTTTTTGTCCTTGTCTTTTCATAGAAAAAGATTGTTAATTGTCTCTTGTCTGCTATGGTAAAATTGTATAAATCTGTTTTTTGTCCTTGTGCTTGTTACTTGTCACTTTTGAGGCAGGGGTTTCATATTTGGCCCAACAATTTTGTTGGATATTGGCGCCAAGTCTATACCTATGTGTATGTGCTTGAATTGGAATAATTTATGTTCTGTCCTTTTCAGGAATCATGAGGTGATCCCATGGGGTTCAGTCTACTGGTGTTTTCACTAACCAGGGGAAGGTTGCAGCTCATCTTAAGCTATTTTTTTATGTCAGTCCTGGTCTTCTGTGAGAGCACAACTGGACCTTGCCATGGGTCTACGGTGGCAGTCGTTGTGAGTTTGTGTGGGCATCTGTGTGAATTGATGGTCTCTATCTTTGTTTTGGTGTCTCACTTCATATGCTCCTTGTCAATTCTGTATATTTGTGCCAACACACACCTAGCTCTTGTCCTTCAAATTAAGTTGAGCCAGCAACATGTGAAATAGTTCGGTGCTCTGAGTTCAACAAATTAAATGGTTAACAGTTGCATATGCGGTGGAAGATTTGTTAATTTCTAAGTATGATTGTACATCTGTTTATTCACGGGTTAATAGTTGCATATGCAGTGGCAGATTTGTTAATTTCTCAGTATGCAATGCCCGATAGCTGGCCCAAATGATCACAGACTTGAGTTTACGGGTTTTGGATCTTGTACCGTTACTGTTTAGCGGGCCTGGTAGCCGCATGGGTTCGTTTATCGGGTTCAATTCGCGGACCCGCTATCTGTGAAACAACTAAAACAGTGTAGGACAACTGGGGCCGTGCCCCTTAGATGATGATCCAAGGGTCTAGCAAATTGCAAGAAATGTTGGCTATTTTTCTTGTGAAAGAGATATAGCAACTTTCTTTGTCTTTCCTAATACTCACCGTTTTCTACAAACATGTAGGACTACGAACCACTTTTTATTTATTATTATGTAACAATGCATGGGAACGGAAATGTTCTTGTTCTTAAGGGCGGAACATATTTGTGGATTTATTGGTGTAGAAAGAAATGAGTATCAGTGATCTCTTTTTGTTGATATAAAATATTATCTTTGTCGCATCATGGAAAAATTTATATAGTAGAGTTTGTGAGCCTGCGACGCTACACTCTTCGTGACCGTGCTAATTTCATGAATTTTGTCTTTTGGATTAGGTAAATGTTAATTTAATTTTGGTATTTAATTTCACAATATTGTTATCTTATAGTGCAATCCATGTGTTTTTTTTTAAAAAATAGTTGTCCCATAGCAATGCGCGGGCACGATACTAGTAGATAAAAACCATAAAATTCACAGCTCTCACTAATCAATCACAAGTTCAAATTCACTAATTCACATAACCCCAAATCCATCACAAATTAGAACTGGCCATGGGGAAGCCACCGATTCTGCCATGGCACCTAGTTAACGGCCTGTATGGCACAACGTCGTCCTTGCTTGGCCCCTCCCTAGGCAAAGAGGAATCAAGGAGCTTTGAAGAGACTGACGACCTAGGAGAGTCGAGAGGGAAGGAATCGGGCGGTGTATAACTGGGGACAGGCGGAGCAATGTAAACCTAATCCAGAATAATTTTTTTTGGAAACTGGTTAATAAAGGATTGTCTCACCATTGTTCTCAGCGATTCGTAGGTTATATAAGCATTTTTTTTTTGAAGAAATCTTGGCTGCCAACAAACTCAGGGCTTCTAATCGGAGATTGATTTTGTTGCTACATAAAATTCTCGGGGATAAGGTAATACTCCTTCACCTCAAATTGCAAGTTATAAGCCATTTTGATTTTTCTATATATAGCTTCTACTATATATATCTAGACATAATAATCTACTGTAGATGCATAGCAAATGTAATGTACTTAAAAACAACTTACAATGTAAGACAAATTAAATAACAATAATTTAGACATGCATGTAACACCGCTGCTCCAACTGGACCTGGTACCACTGCACGGATCCAACCTCTCTGTCGACCTCGAGCACGCACACGGACTTGACCGCCTCGTCGACAGTGTCGAACTGGGCAAGGTCCGGGGGCAGGGCGGCGTCCGCAGGCCACTTCTACAGCCAGCCCCTGAGCCGTTCCTGCAGCTCCTCCCGGGACACGAACTCCTCGCCGAAACCGCAGCCGTCCAAAAGGGTGTGGGTACTAGCCCCCTGAGGCACGGCGCCGCGGCAGGGTGTCGACGGCCACGGCGACCGCGGCCCGTAGGTAGTAGATGAACCACGCCACCGACGCCCACGCGGTTGCGGCTGTGATTGCCACTATGTCGCCCACCAATGCCGCTGCCGGTGGGATTATCTCCGTGGCGACGGTCTTCGCCGCGCCCATGACGAGCGCCGAGATGCTGGAGAAGAGGACGACCATGATGGCGGACGCTGATGTGTGCTGTACTGCTGCCGTGGGCTGTGGCTATCCCCTATCCAGTATCCACGGAAGCTATGAAAACGCGGCACGATAAATGCTATGAAAACGCACGATAAATAAAGGAAGCCAGAAATGGAGGAGACGCTCCAGCGAGTAGACCAAAAGTTACATGCTGGCTGTAGCCTAGCTAGTAGCTATAGGATGTTGGAACGACATGGGTCGGCATGGTGGCGTGGTTGGAGCGGGTCCCCAGGATTGGTTTCGCTTGGTCCGTGAGCTTCTTGGGACGCGGAGCGGGCTCGGTCCGGCGGTGTCGGCCCGTCAGTGAGAGGAGCGGTTGGGGACGAGGCTGACAGGCTGGCACGCACGGTAGTCAGCGCACTAGCTGGGCCGGCCCGTGGCCACTGGGCCTGAGAAGGCGGAGGAGTGCGGTGGTCGACTCGGTGTACCATGCACGGATGGTAATGGCACGATTGTAACTAGGCAACAAATTCTGAAGCATAATACTACGGAGTGCCGACGAGCCTAATAATAGCTTAGGCATGAGCTTGGCCCGGTGGCGGCGGCGGCGGCGGACGGCCTACTGCACCACCGATTGCAACAAAGCAGCTTCGGACACCACCGTCAAAAAGTCGGGCCCCGCGTGCTGAGCTTGAGCAGCGCGGTGGTCCATCTCCATCTCGCGCTCTCGCTTCGCCGCAGGGGGTTCCTTCTTGTTCTTGGCGGAGGATCTCTCGGTGCCGGCGCCCTCTTTCTTGGCGCCGTGCCATTCTGAGGCCGCGAACCGCTTGGCGCGGCGTTCGTGACCAAGCGCATGTAATCCGTCGCCGCCTCGGACGCGGCGGCTGCGACGGCGTCGAGGGCGTCCGAAGTCTGTGGCGATCAAGTGAGTCGCCTTCACCCGGAACGCCGCACCGAGCACCGCCCCGGCACCGAAGACGGCGGCAATACCGACCGGCGGGCACACCGCGGCTGCCGCGCCGAGCGCCACACCCGCACCGAAGATGTCAGGGTTTGGTCTCATCAGCCTCTTATTACATTCATAAATATGTATATCTGATTCTTTTCACATGTATAAATCTATATACAAACTAAAATGATTGTTTTTTTACTTGCATAGATATTTAAAAATGCTAGAATAATTAATTCTACATAAAAAATATGCATACTTTGGTAATAATGTGTAAAACCATTTAGACCACATTAATTCATTTATACACTATCTAGACCGTTTAAACGCTAAACAAAGGGTGACGGACTGTTTAGCATTTAGCATTTAGGATAGAATTGCTTTTTAGTCATTGCCGGAGGTACCCAATTAACAAAGCTTTGTCTCGTGGATATATGGTCTTGCATGTGTTTATCTCTTGGGGATTGAATTTGGGATAATGGTCTAAGTTTTCGGAAGAAAATTTTATTTAGGGCTCCCATTCACTTCTCCTCTTGTCACCGTTTTCAGTCCTTCACTGTAACATCCCAAAAATCCGAACACCAAAAATACGAACTTTCAAATTTTTTTTCTTAAGTACCCAATGTTTGGTGAGTGTCATATAAGAACCCCACTAGATGTTGCACAAATAGCACCTACTCATAGTTGAGCATCTGCATTTTAATCCAGAGTTTGGTTTGCATTTTGTTGATTTTATGTATCGAATAATAAAATCAACAACATCTTTATCGTAAGTATAGATATATATAAGTATACTAACCTCGGTATGGTAACCAAATCATCATGAGACCCTAGTGGACCTACCATGACACTCGTGTCATGGTCACTAACTTGGAGAGATTCATTTGATCATGGCACAGCTTGAAAAAGGAATAGAAAAGGAAATAGAAAATAGAAAGAAAAAGAAAAGGAGAAAGCAGCCCAGGCCACCAGACCAGCCCAGCAAGCCGTCAGGCCGGCCCGCCTTTCTCTCCCCCGCACTGGCCCAGTTCGGCCTGCTTCACCGGCCCACCAGCTCGCCCGCGCACGCCGCCCGCTCGCCCGCATTGCTGCGGCCCAGCAAGGCCGAGCGGCCTAGCAAGGAGGCCTCCCCGCTCGCCCGCGCGCTCCGCACCGCCTCGGCCCAGCTGGCCTAAGGCCCAGCAAGAGCCCGCTCAGCGCCGCGCGCGCGCACAACCCTGCTCTGCTGCTGCCACCCGGGTCCCGCATGTCATAACCCTCCTTTTTCCTCTTTTGGGAGCCGCGCGTCCCGTCCGAGCTTCCCGAAATGGGAACAGCCGCACCCCGCCGTCCGCCCGCTCGCCCGTGACTCGCTGCCGCGCTCCGGATGCCGTCCATCCCGTTCGGCCGAGCAGCGCAAAGCCCTAACCCTAACTTGCGGCCGCGCCCCGCCCTAGGATTGGCATCTGCCATCCTTGCCGTCCGCCATGGCTGCCGGCCACTATAAGAAGGGGAGCTCAGTGCGCTAGGGTTTCCCAGTGCCGCGTAGCCTTTTGACACCGGCCGCACCACCACGCACCTGTCCAAGTGAGAAGAGGAGGAGATGAAGGAGGGAAAGGAGAAGGGGTAGGAGTCATCCGCCGGAGCCAAGTGCGCCGTCGCCACCGCTGCTGTCCGCGTGCCGGAGGAGGACGCCAGGGCGCCGCACGATTGGCTCGACACCCCGACTCTGCTTCCCCTTCACCGAGCTCGCCACCTCGTCATCTTCTTCGCCCACGTCCATGGCCGCGCAGGTGAGCTTCCCGTGCTCATTCCCATGGCCGCCGGTCAGCTCGACCCCCACGCTCCCGTCTTCCCATCCACCGATTCTTCTCATTAGCTCCATGGATAGGTTCGCCTCATCCTAGAACGCGCTTCAGGCAACATTTCGTGGGCTGGCAAGAACCGCAGAGGAGCTCAGCACCTTTTCCAGCTCTGGTTCACCCGGACCCCGGCCGCCGGAGCGCCGCCGCGACGCCTGTCATCACGCGCGCCCGCCGAGCGTCGTTACCGCGTAGCCGAGAAATTCGAGCTCCGAGCTGCTCGAGACAGGAGGAGAGGGAGGAAGATGGTGTCCAGGGTGAAGTAATCGGCCCGAGCTCGCCGCCGACGCCGTCCGCTATCGCCGCACCTTACCGCCTCGCTAGGAGACCGCATTTTCCAAATTGAAGCCGTCAACTCGTTCGCCGTGACCTCGGGACCCCGTACCGCTAGTCCATGATGAGCCTCGCACGCCGTAGCACCCTGCCACCACGTCCCTACCTCTCGGCGCCGCCATTGCCCGCGCGCCGACGAGGCCAAGCCCCGAGAGGCCGCACTGACCGCGCTGCTGCAGCGGCCTGGCCACCACGCCCGCTTAGCCTCGCCTCAACCTAGCCAGCATCATCCGCCGCCGCTGCTCGCCAGCTCGCCGTTGGCCGAGGCCGCCGTGCTGACCGCGTGCGCGTGAGGCAGAGAAGGGGGAATTTTCCCTGGCCCGCAGGACCACGTCCACTGGGTCCACGTGGACCCAGCTAGACCAACCGCAGCCTGCCACCCAGCCGCTCTGCCTGCAGTCCACTATGGACCGAGTCCATGGACTGGCCGACCATGGACCAAGCCCAACAGAGGACCAGCCCGCCACGTGGCCTGTCCATACACCGACACGTGTCTAGGTCGGGCCAGCCCAACCCGGCCTAGATCCAGCCCTACCCAAGCCCGCCGAGGCCTGGTCGAGGCCCGGTCGACATTGACCGTTGACCGGTCAACATTGAACGTTGACCGGTCAACATTGACCGTTGACCTGGCTCCACATGTTAGTGACCAGAGCAGTGGGTCCCACCTGTTAGTCGCTCAGCCGTCGGACTCGCGCTGACGTCACCCTGACGTCAGCCTTGCGTCAGCCCTGCGCCAGCTCCACTGTGCCCGCGCGCCACGTGGACCAATCAGAACCCGCCACGTGTCGCGTCCAGGTTTACTGCCCTTTTTCTTTTTCAGAAAATATAATAAACTTCAAAAAATTTATAACTATTTCATACGAACTCTGAAAAATATGAACCAGGTGTCCAAATTTTCATAAAAATGAGCTCTACGTCATAGGCTTATGTATGAGTGCATTTAGAGTTATTGAATTTTATTGATTCTTTGTGTTGACTGTATAGGAGTCGCTAACGCGGCTATTATGTCTTGTTTTAGAGGAGGACAGTTTGAGGAGGACGACTACGAGTACAAGGAGGAGTTCGGTGATGACTTCGCAGGTGCCACACCCCACCCAACCTCGTAGATCCTATTACACATGGCATAATATCTAGTTTGCTAGTGCTTTAGTTATGAATATCACCTGATGATAGGTTGCATTGTAGATTTGCTTGATGAGGATTTACCTTGTCGCAACCTTACTCCTACACACCCGCTGATAGGCTAGACGCATGCTTATTTACTTATGATGCTTTACTTCTACTATGCTTATATCTGTGTGATGTGATGCGTGGTGGAGAGTATGGTTATATGGTTAAGGCATGTGGTGCCACTTTACTCGGGGAGAGTGCTGCGTGCGTCTTGGGTGTGTGGTGAGGGTTGAGTTGATCGGATAGGATTCTACGATGAGCCATGTGGGCGAGTCTTGCCGGGGGATGTGTTCTGGGCATTCCCGTGTGAGGTGCTTGTGGCGTGCACATTGTGAGGTATATGATGATCCCGGGGGTGAGAACCTTCGTGGAGCAAAGCCTCGGGTAGGAGGTGCTGTTGTAGCACGGACTGTTGTAGTCCCTAAGAGAAGATAATCCTGTCTGATCCCCCTAGGACCTGATATCTCTTGAGAACCGAAACCTTGGGACTTACGTGCTCACCACTCGCTCTTGTATGGGCGGGAGACGGATGTCTGACTACCTAGGATGATGCCACTACTACTAGGTTGTTAGCAGATAGTGTCAGGAGGTACAGGGTTGGAGACCCTTACCCTCCTTAGATAGCATAGTAACCACGGGGGCCTGGTACTATGTCTCACAGTCTCAGTGTGCCGGTGGTACCTATCCAGGATGTCCCAGTACTGAGTGGTTGGGTGGCATCGCAACAGTTAGAAAGCAGTCAGAATCAGCTTAGGCGGGGCACCATCGATGATGGTGATCTTGTGGTTACAGGAGTACATGCTCTGCAGAGTTTATGAATCTATATATATAGTCCACGAGCCACTGGTATGGCTTTTTCCTAAGGCCCACGCTTCTCGGGAGTAGTGAGAGGTGTCCTTCTATTCTCCCCTGGTGATACCCTTCCGGCTGTGAGCCGCTGAGACAGGCTCCGAGAGGGAGTTGGACCTGTCGACTGAGCGCGAGAGGGTGAGATGTGTGTGATGGTGATGGAATGGGATGGATATATGGATGAGATGGGCTAAAACTTGATGAACTATATTATATAATATTGGTCACGACTTGCATAGGAAACCATATCCATATATTAGGTCGCTTGATTATATCCTTTGCATCCCACCAAATACTACATAGCAAAAGCAAAGCATAGGGTGGGAGATGTGGCTAGTACAAACTGTACTGAAAATTATTTGGGAGGTGAGCCCAACTATGACTTCACCGATGTGGAGTAGATGTCTCGTTCCTACGCTCAGGCTTCTTTTGGAGATTTATTGTACTTCCGCCTTTGCAGCTATCCCAGCCGCTGCAGCTACTCTGATGATTCCACCAGTGTGGTGACGAACTATTTATGTAATTCCCGCTAAGTGTACTCTTTTGTTTGAAATATGGATTTCTGTATCAACTATTGCTGGATAATATGATGGTTTGAGCTTTGAACTATTGTATTATTCGCCATTCTGTGTACTTTCCCTTCGTGGAAAATTGAGGATGTTTCAGTTGGTACCAGAGCCATGCTTGACCCTACGATGAGACCCATAGGATTGGATGATAGAATTAGGAGAATCTTAAAATCTCTCGGTTATACACCGACCACTGCATACGCTTTTATGCATGGCTTACCTCTCTCTACAACTTTTCTAATTCCATTCTCGTGTCAACTTGCAGATGGACCCCAACTTGTCGCTTGGTCCGTTGCCGCCGATGGATGTCATTGAGTACAGACTCAACGGGACGGAGTATGGAGGCTACGCTCACATGCTTCGTGAGGGTCTCACCGAGCTTGGTGTTCCCGTGGAGAACGTCGAGTACCTTTGCCGCGGCAAGCCTGCCCTTGGAGGAGGCTTCGAGGGCTACAAGGCAGTCCACATCAATGTGCCTACAAGCATGAATCTGTCTGGAGTTGCTACCTTCACCGACTTCGCCTTCGACAACGCCACCAGCATGTGTGTTCAGACCGTTTCGCACCAGGCTCTTTGCACTGTGCTGCGCAACGGAGCTGACTACCTAAAGGAGAGTCGCTTTTGTTTGCTTCCTCGTGCCCTCGACGTTCAATAGGGTACTTGGGAGGAGGTCATCTACACCGAACAGAATACCAGAGTTGACCGCAACCCTTGCCACCGCACCTCTGTGATGTACATGCAGTGTCAGGAAATGTACATTGCCAAGTTAGAGCAAAAGGGACGCCGTGATCGTCGCTACCTGATGGAGGTTGACGAGAGAATCCGCAAGTCGGAAGATAAGGAGGCAGCATGGAAGCAGAAGATTGCGGACCTAGAGCATGAGTTGGCGTGCAAGGAGCACACTCACCAGGACCAGATCACCAGTCTAATGAATGAAATGGATAAGCTGCAGATCCATAACAGTGGTCTCATCAGGAAGATTGGAGAGCTTGAGACCACTATAGCTGAGAAGAACGAGGATATTACAAGGAGATTCCAGGAAAAGAATCAAGATGCCGCCTACAGGGACAAACTTCATGAGCAGTGCAAGGCTCAACGCGAGAAGTTGCTGCAGGAGTACACTCTTGCTAGCTACAACCAGGGACACCTGATCAACTACGTCCATAAGACAACATACCTCATGGACAAGCTCAAAAGCACCATGGTGGCTTGGAAGAGGTCAGATCGCAAGAGAGTCAGAGAGTACGAGGAGTTGCAGGACGAACTTCCCTTATGAGTCCGTAAGAAGGTCAGAGTTGAGACGTTCGAGCTGGGGCAATCTCACTTCAACTTGAGAGGGTGCCCCACCACTAGACTCAGCGGATAGTCAGTGTCCACCCCTCAGCTCGAGGAGGCCCGTCGTTACGTCTCTTGCCTTCGGATGACCGATGAGAAGATCCAAGCCTCTAGCATCGGTATTCCGCCCGCAGCTTACCGTTTGGACCAGTCCCTAGGGATGATTTAGCATAGTGCAGGATCAAGAGTTGATGGGCCCAGTGTGGCCAAATGACCAGACTCACCATGTTGTTGACTAGTTGTCCATCCCGCTTGCTAGAACTGCCTGCGTGTAGTACATTTCTCGCGAGTCTCCTAGCGTAGCTGCTAGAGATATCGCAATGTACCCACTTGATGTAATGGATGATTCAGATTTTATCGCATCTTTTTGGATCTTCATGCTTCTTTGTATGAGTGTTGGATAGATTTAAATGTTTTTAAATCATTTAAGCCAGTTCAATTATTACATCCTTAATATCAAAGTTATATCACGTGCACATGTGCCCTAATCTAAGGTTTATGTTAAGTAGGATGTCCACTCGTCGTACCAGCCGCCTGAATAACCGCTCCCCTTCACCTGTGCCCGCCAGGGGCCGTGGACGCAGTCGTGGTCATGGTCGTGGACGCATTGGTCACATACCCATTGACCTTGAGGAGCCACCTCGCGCTGCCACCCCACGGCCTGCACACCCACCACCGCCGCCGGTTGTTGAGCCGGAACCAGCCGCTGGAGGCACCGCTGGAGGACCGCCATAGCCTGCTACTGAGCATGAGCCTGAGCCTACCGCTGGAGAGATGCAGCTCCGCCGTCACCTCCCGTGCCACTTTTGGCAGATGTGATGGCTCAGCAGACCGAGCTTCTTCGAGTCTTAGCTAAAAACGTGCTGCACCCCCACCACAGGGAGCCACACGATGACTTCTACAAGAAGCTAGAGTTCTTTCTTAAGCTGGGACCTCCGACGTTCGATGGCACCAATGTCGACCCCATCGCTGCTGATGACTGGCTGAGGGAGATTGAGAAGAAACTGGACTTGACCACTTGCATTAACGAGGAGTGTGTTGGCTTGGCAACTCACCAGCTTGTGGGTGCTGGGCGATCTCGGTGGGACAACCTCTGTGAAACCCACCGGGACCCTGCCAACATCTCCTGGGATGAGTTCATGGAGGAGTTTTGCATGTTCTTCATCCGCGAGGGCGCGCTGGAGAAGAAGGAGAGCGAGTTCTACAACATCTCCATGGGAACTGAAAAGGTGCATGAGTACACCACCCGCTTCACTTACCTGCTGTGCTATGCACCTATCTCAGTGGTGAACTCTGAGAAGGAGAAGATGTACTACTACCACAAGGGCTTGTCTAGCCACATCAGGCTCTCCCTCTCAGGCACCAAGAGCCACACCCTGCGTGACTTGATCGATAGGTGCATGGAGATTGAGAAGGACCGCGATGAGGTTTTCGCGGAGAGGGAGGCGCTTGGCAAGACCAAGAAGCACCGTGCTGAGGGCACCTCCCACGCACCTGCCCCACGAAGGTCGCGTGGTGAGGCTTCTCAGCCTCCCTGCTCTCGCTTTGCCCAGGGAGCTGCTCACGGTTCGAGCCGAGGCGGTGGTACCCACAACAGCAACTTCCCCGCCCTGCTCAGGACCGCCAAGCGTACGCTCGTGCCACACCAGGAGGTACCACGTGGAGGTCCGCCGCGCCAACCCCCACAGGCGCTGTGACCTACACTTGCTTCGCTTGTGGCTAGCCGGGGCAAAAGGCAGCCGAGTGCCCGAACAAGGCTGCACCGGCTACACCAGCGCCCGCCAGGCAGAACCAGGGCACCCCGCATAAGCAGGTGCCATCTGGAGCACCCCGTGGCTGCCTCGCCCACATCACAGCAGAGGCTGCCCAGGCTACCCCCGATGTGGTGTACGGTATGTTTTAGTGCATGGAGTTAAGGCATCCATGTTGTTTGATTCAGGTGCTAATTGTTCTTATATATCCACCAAGTTTGCACGAGAGCACCATATACCTATCACTCCACGAAAAGAAGCCTTATACACCATTTCACCTTTGGGCAATGTTTGTTGTACCAAAAGATGTAAGGGAGTGAGTATCATGATCGAGGGTCTTACCTTTCTTGCTGATCTTACCTTGCTACCCTTTGAAGGCCTAGACATCATTCTAGGGATGGATTGGTTAACCCAGAACAAGGGAGTGATATCTTGCTCACCTAGATTTGTGGATATAACCCATCCAAGTGGTCGCCGGATCAGATGTGAGCCGAACAAAGGGACAAATGTTTCCATGATGTGTGCCCTTGAAGAGAAATCACTTGAGGATGTGCCTGTAATTCATGAGTACCCCGATGTCTTTCCTGAAGAGCTACCAGGGATGCCACCGGACAGGGATGTTGAGTTTGTGATCAACCTGTTGCCTGGTACAAGTCCTATTTATAAGAGACCCTACCGTATGGTAGTTGATGAGCTTAAGGAGCTTAAGAAATAGCTTGAGGAGCTATCTGAGAAAGGGTTCATTAGGCCCAGCACCTCGCCCTGGGGATCTCCTGTTCTGTTTGTTAAGAAGGATGGTACGCAAAGGATGTGTATTGATTACAGGAACCTGAATGCCGTGACCATAAAGAACAAGCACCCCCTACCGAGGATAGATGACCTGCTAGACCAGCTGTGCAATGCCAAGTATTTCTCCAAGATTGATGTCAGATCAGGCTACCATCAGATGAAGATCAGAGAAGAGGACATTTCCAAGACAACATTTGTCACCAGATATGGGCAGTATGAGTACACCGTCGTGTCCTTCGGTCTTACGAATGCACTAGCTTATTTTATGAACATGATGAATAAAGTGTTCATGTAGGAGCTGGATAAGTTCATGGTGGTCTTTAATGATGACATTCTTTTCTATTCTGCCACCGCTGAGGCGCATGAACAACATTTGAGGATAGTGCTAGAGAAGTTGAGAAAGCATCAGCTCTACGCCAAGTTCAGCAAGTGTGAGTTCTGGCTTGAAGAAGTCTCTTTCCTAGGCCATGTACTCAATGCTGACAGAGTAGCTAATGATCTGTCCAAGATTGAGACAGTGAAGGGATGGGAGCAGCCACAGAATGTGACCGATGTGACAAGTTTCTTGGGATTGGCTGGTTATTATCACCGATTCATCGAAAACTTTTCCAAGATAGCTCACCCCATGACCAACCTCCTGAAGAAGACCAATGAGTTTGAATGGATGCCCCAATGCGAACAGAGTTTCCAGACCCTGGAAGAGAAGCTCACCACAATGCCTGTTCTTGCCTTGCCCGATATCCACCAGGACTTTGTGGTCTATTGCGATGCATCTCGCCACGGGTTCGATTGTGTTCTGATGCAGAATGGGAAAGTCATTGCCTATGCTTCCCGCCAGCTTAACGAGCATGACCAGCGTTACCCCACCCATGATCTCGAGCTTGCAGCTGTGATCCATGCATTGAAGATTTGGAGACACTACCTAATTGGGAACAAGTGTGAAATCTACACCGATCACAAGAGCCTGAAGTACTTTTTCACCTAGGAAAATCTGAACATGAGACAACATCGTTGGCTTGAGTTGGTTAATGACTACGATGTGGAGATTCTCTATCACCCTAGAAAGGCCAATGTGGTCGCTGGCGCTCTTAGTAGCAAGAGCCATTGTCATGCTCTGTTCACCACCACCTTGCCCAAGGGGCTACAAGAGGGCATTGATGAGTTACAGATGGAAGTGATACCCCATGGCCTATTGAATGAGCTTCGTGTACACTACACCCTCATGGATAGGATCCGTGAAGCCCAGTGCCATTGCCCAGAGATTTGGGAGATACACGAGCTCCTGATGCGAGGCAAGTGCCCAGAGTTCAGTGAAGATGAGCAAGGTACCTATTGGTATAAGGACAAAATTTGTGTGCCTGCATACCCAGCTATCCACAATGGGATCCTATCAGAAGGGCATGATTCCAAGTATTGTATCCACACAGGCAGTACTAAAATGTATGCTGATTTAAAGAGGAAATTCTGGTGGAAGAACATGAAGTCAGATATCACAGGACATGTTGCTAGGTGCGACATTTGTAAACGCGTCAAAGCTGAGCACAAGAGACCTGCAGGACTGCTGAAGCCACTTGATATACCTGAATGGAAATGGGATAGCATTTCTATGGACTTCATTTTGGGTTTACCTCGAACCTCGAAGGGCCATGATGCTATATGGGTGATAGTCGATCGTTTAACTAAGGTAGCTCACTTCCTAGCCATCAAGAATAATGCCCGAGTCGGCCAGCTAGCAGATCTGTATGTTGAGAACATTCTCAAGCTGCATGGAGCCCCTAAGAGCATAATATCCGATCATGGGCCGCAGTATACGTCCAAGTTCTGGAAGGCCTTAAACAAGTCAATAGGGAGCAAGCTAGACTACAGTACCGCTTACCACCCTTAGATAGATGGTCAGACAAAGAGAGTGAACCAGATCCTTGAAGATATGCTCTGAGCTTGTGTTCTGAAATATGGGACTGACTAGGAGAAGAGTTTGCCCTTTGCAGAGTTCTCCTACAATAACAGTTACCAGGCAAGTCTCAAGATGTCACCATTCGAGGCTATGTATGGAAGACCATGCAGAACACCCCTAATATGGTCCGAAACAGGTGAAAGATCATTCTTTGGCCCTGCCACCATCAAGGAGGACAAAGAAGGAGTCTCCCAAGTGTGAGGGAATCTGAGGATTTCCCAAAGCCGTCAGAAGAGCTATGCCGACAAGAGACGTAGAGATCTCGAGTTTGAAGTCGGGGACTATGTCTATCTTAAGGGGTCCCCGCTTCGAGGGACCATCAGATTCCATGTGAAAGGAAAGCTAGCACCAAGGTATGTGAGACCATACAGAATCTGTGAGAGAATTGGTAAGTTTGCCTACAGAGTTGAGTTACCCGCGTAACTAGGCGGAGTGCACCCAGTGTTCCATGTGTCGCAACTGCACAAGTGTTTGCAGCCGCCAGAGCATCTGATACCTGGAGAGGCACTTGATATTCAGGACACCTTGGAATACAGAGAGCACCCCATCCGCATTATGGACAGAACCACCAAGGACACCAGAAACACCAACACGCCATACTTGAAGATTCAGTGGAGCAATCATACCGAACGAGAAGCAACTTGGGAGAAAGAGTCAAAAATGAGGAAGCTCTACCCCTACCTATTTGAAGAGTAAGTTACACTTTTGAATCTCGAGGACGAGATTCTCATAAGGTGGTAGGACTGTAACATCCCCAAAAATCCGAACACCAAAAATACGAACTTTCAAAATTTTTTCTTAAGTACCCAATGTTTAGTGAGTGTCATGTAAGAACCCCACTAGATGTTGCACAAGTAGCACCTACTCGTAGTTGAGCATCTGCATTTTAATCCAGAGTTTGTTGATGTTATGTATCGAATAATAAAGTCAACAACATCTTTATCGTAGGTATAGATATATATAAGTATACTAACCTCGGCATGGTAACCAAACCAACATGAGACCCTAGTGGACCTACCATGACACTTGTGTCATGGTCACTAACTTGGAGAGATTCATTTGATCATGGCATAGCTTGAAAAAGAAATAGAAAAGGAAATAGAAAATAGAAAGAAAAAGAAAAGGAGAAAGCAGCCCAGGCCACCAGACCAGCCCAACAAGCCGTTAGGCTGGCCTGCCTTTCTCTCCCCCGCGCTAGCCCAGTTCGGCCGGCTTCACCTGCCCGCCAGCTCACCCGCGCGTGCCGCTCGCTCGCCCGCGTTGCTGCGGCCCAGCAAGGCCGAGCGGCCCAGCAAGGAGGCCTGCCCGCTTGCCCGCGCGCTCCACACCGCCTTGGCCCCACTGGCCTAAGGCCTAGCAAGAGCCTGCTCAGCGCAGCGTGTGCGCACACCCCCGCTCTGCCACTGCCACCCGGGTCCCACATGTCATAACCCTCCTTTTTCCTCTTTTGGGAGCCACGCGTCCCTTCTGAGCTTCCCGAAAGAGGAATAGCCGCCCCCCGCCGTCCGCCCACTCGCCCATGACTCGCTGCCATGCTCTGGATGCCGTCCATCCTGTTCGGCCAAGCAGCGCAAAGCCCTAACCCTAACTTGCGGCTGTGCCCCGCCGCAGGATTGGCATCTGCCATCCTTGCCGTCCGCCATGGCTGCCGGCCACTATAAGAAGGGGAGCTCAGTGCGCTAGGGTTTTCGAGTGCTGCGCAGCCTTTTGACACCGGCCGCCCCACCACGCACCTGTCCAAGTGAGAAGAGGAGGAGAGGAAGGAGGGAAAGGAGGCGGGGTAGGAGTCGTCCGCCGGAGCGAAGTGCGCCATCGCCGCCGCTGCTGTCCGTGCGCCGGAGGAGGACGCCAGGGCGCAGCACGATTGGCTCGACACCCCGACTCTGCTTCCCCTTCATCGAGCTCACTGCCTCATCATCTGCTTTGCCCCCGTCCATGGCCGCGCAGGTGAGCTTCCCCTGCTCATTCCCATGGCCGCCGGTCAGCTCGACCCCCGCGCTCCCGTCTCCCTGTCCACCGATTCTTCTCATTAGCTCCCTGGATAGCTTGGCCTCATCCTAGAATGCGCTACAGGCAACATTTCATGGGCCGGCAAGAACCACAGAGGAGCTTAGCACCTTTGCCAGCTCTGGTTCACCCGGACCCGGTCGCCGGAGCGCCGCCGCGACGCCTGTCGTCACGCGCACCCGCCGAGCCCCACAAAGAAATTCGAGCTTCAAGCTGCTCGAGACAGGAGGAGAGGGAGGAAGATGGTGTCCAGGGTGAAGTAATCGGCCGGAGCTCCGCCGCCGACGCCGTCCGCCGCCGCTGCACCTTACCGCCTCGCTAGGAGACCGCATTTTCCAAATTGAGGCCGTCAACTCGTTTGTCGTGACCTCGGGACCCCGTAGCGCTAGTCCATGATGAGCCCTGTACGCCGTAGCACGCCGTCGCCGCATCCCTACCGCTCGGCGTCGCCGTCGCGCGTGCGCCGGCGAGGCCAAGCCCCGAGAGGCCGCACTGACCACGCTGCTGCACCGGCCTGGCCACCGCGCCCGCTTAGCCTCGCCTCAGCCTAGCCAACACCACCCACCGCCGCTGCTCGCCCGCACGCTGCCGGCCAAGGTCGCCGTGCCGATCGCACGCGCGTGAGGCAGAGAAGGGGGAATTTTCCCCGGCCCGTAGGACCACGTCCACTGGGTCCACGTGGACCCAACTGGACCAACCGCAGCCTGCCACCCAGTCACTCTGCCTGCGGTCTACTATGGACCGAGTCCATGGACCGGCCGACCGTGGACCAAGTCCAACAGAGGACTAGCCCGCCACGTGGCCTGTCCACACACCGACACCTGTCCGGGCCGGGCCGGCCCAACCTGCCCAGGCCCGGTCAAGGCCTGGTCGACGTTGATCCTTGACTGGTCAACGTTGACCTGGACCCATATGTCAGTGACCAGAGCCGTGGGTCCCACCTGTCAGTCGCTCAGCCGCCGGACCCGCGCTGACATCAGCATGTCGTCAGCCTTGCGTCAGCCGTGCGCCAGCTCCACTGTGCCCGCGTGCCACATGGACCAATCAGAACCCGCCACGTGTCACGTCCAGGTTTATCTGCCCTTTTTCTTTTTTAGAAAATAGAGTAAACTTTAGAAATTCATAACTAATTCATAGGAACTCCGAAAAATATGAACCGAGTGTCCAAATTTTCATAAAAATGAGCTCTATGTTATAGGCTTATGTATGAGTGCATTTGGAGTTATTGAATTTTATTGATTCTTTGTGTTGACTCTATAGGAGCCGCTAACGCGGCTATTATGTCTTGTTTCAGAGGAGGAGCGGTTTGAGGAGGACGACTACGAGTACGAGCAGGAGCTCAGTGACGACTTCGCAGGTGCCACACCCTACCCAACCTCATAGATCCTATTACGCATGGCATAATATCTAGTTTGCTAGTGGTAGATTTGCTTGATGAGCCTTTACCTTGTCGCAACCTTACTCCTGCACACCCGGTGATAGGCTAGACGCATGCTTATTTACTTATGATGCTTTACTTCTACTATGCTTATTTCTGTGTGATGTGATGCGTGGTAGAGAGTATGGTTATATGGTTAAGGCACATGGTGCCACTTTACTCGGGGAGAGTGCTGCGTGCGTCTTGGGTGTATGGTGAGGGTTGAGTCGATCGGACAGGATTCTATGATGAGCCATGTGGGCGAGTCTTACTGGGGGATGTGTTCTGGGCATTCCCGTGTGAGGTGCTTGTGGCGGGCACAATGTGAGGTATATGGTGATCCCAGGGGTGAGAACCTTCGTGGAGCGAAGCCCCGGGCAGGAGGTGCTGTTGTAGTACGGACTGTTGTAGTCTCTAAAAGAAGATAATCCTGTCTGATCCTCTTGGACCTGATATCTCTTGAGGACCGAAACCTTGGGACTTACGTGCTCCCCACTCGCTCTTGCATGGGCGAGAGACGGATGTCTGACTAGCTAGGACGGTGCCACTACTACTAGGTTGTTAGCAGATAGTGTCAGGAGGTACGGGCATGGAGACCCACACCCTCCTTAGACAGCATAGTAACCACGGGGGCCCGGTACTTTGTCTCACAGTCTCAGTGTGTCGGTGGTACCTATCCGGGATGTTCCAGTACTGAGTGGTAGGGTGGCATCGCACTGGTTAGAAAGTAGCCGAAATCAGCTTAGGCGGGGCATCACCGATGATGGTGATCTTGTGGTTATGGGAGTACACGCTCTGCAGAGTTTATGAATCTATATATATAGTCCACGAGCCACTGGTATGGCTTTTTCCTAAGACCCACGCTTCTCGGGAGTAGTGAGAGGAGTCCTTCTATTCTCCCCTGGTGATACCCTTCCAGCTGTGAGCCGCTGAGACAGGCTTCGAGAGGGAGTTGGACCTGTCGACTGAGCGCGAGAGGGTGAGATGTGTGTGATGGTGATGGAATGGGATGGATATGTGGATGAGATGGGTTAATACTTGATGAACTATATTATATAATATTGGTCACTACTTGCATAGGACTCCACAGCCATATATTAGGTCGCTTGATTATATCCTTTGCATCCCCCAAATACTACATAGTAAAAGCAAAACATAGGGTGGGAGATGTGGCCAGTACAAACCATACTGAAAATTATTTGGCAGGTGAGCCCGACTATGATTTCACCGATGAGGAGTAGACGTCTCGTTCCTACGCTCAGACTTCTTTTGGAGATTTATTATACTTCCGCCTTCCCAGCCGCTGCAGCTACTCTGATGATTGCGGCAGTGTGGCGACGAACTATTTATGTAATTCCCCCTAAATGTATTTTTTTGTTCGAAGTATGGATTTTTGTATCAACTATTTCTGGATAATGTGATGGTTTGAGCTTCGAACTATTGAATTATTTGTCATTCTGTGTACTTTCCCTTTGTGAAAAATTAAGGATGTTTTATTCACAGTTACAATTACACTTTGTTTTCTAGGAAGCAAGTCAATGTCCAATTCGTTTAAAAATTGACTCAAGATTTACAAAGCCCAAACACAAGGTTGCCTATAAATTAGCTTAGATTTAGCATTGCGGTATAGCATAGCAAGAAAGTACTAGATCATTACCGAATTAAACAATATGGAACCAGTATTTCTTTCATTACTAGATCACGTCTTTCTAAAAGAAAAAAAATCCTGATGTGTTGGGCTGCAGTTTAATTTAGAAAAGCTACCGCTATCATGGACGCATGGTCCAAACTAAAACAGAAGAACGAGGTCATCTGTTGAAATGCTTCGCCTGTGGCATTAACATATATATTTTAACAATTTGTTCTTTGAACAGAATATATGGCATTTCAGGCAAACTACAAGCTAGGGATGGTAACTTAATTAAGCACTCACCACAACTATTTTATTCACTATCTAATGCAAGACAAATATCAACAGCATACCTAGTCTCACTGCGCATAATGATTTGTGTGCTCTTGATAGAAGAAAATTATTTTATTTTTTAAATTTTAAAATTGAAACACATTAAAACTTACAGTCGATCTAAAACTAAACATCAAGATCAAATCATGAAGAAAGACCAGACTGCATTCGACTGTAATGTCATCAATTTGTGTCAATTACTATATTAAGGCAGCAAATTTGTGAGCATAACTTAGAACCTTATATTTCCTTGTACCAGTACTATTATTCAAAGGTCATGCAACATTCGGGCACTGTGGACACAACAAACGGCCTTTGGACCTGCATTTTGTGCACTGAACTAGTTGTCTTGGCTTCAGCTGCAAGTGAGTCGTAGAGATCATCTAGCATGCCCAAACTAAGTATGCCTCCCCTCCGAACTAAGTCCATTCCTATGCACTGTGACCAGATCACTGCACCAAGTGATCAGTGGTTGGTAAGGATATGCATAGTAGAAAGCAATGGTCATAGTGAAATCACCTCGATACTCGAGGGCGGCCAGCACCGCAATTCCGAGGCCTTGGCACCCGAGGAATGCTAATAATTGGGACCTAGGTACCCAAAAACTATTGGAGATTATGGCACCCGAAGGACAAGGCTACTCGATTAGCTTATTATTAAGTCCTAAAAGGGCTACTGTCAAATATATGGACCCGGGATACCTTCATTTGCCAAATGTCTGATCCATGTCTGTCTACCGGGCTAATAAAGACACGACGAGGGAGAGACCCATGAAGGTTAGGCGAATGCACCAACTTGAAGAAGTCATTCCGAGAATATCCAACGCTATTATATTAGGCGATAGCCAATAGGATAGAATCATTATGTTGCACATTTCATGTCCATGTAGCAAACTAGGAAATTCATCTGTTAGCCGATCAGATTTGTAACCCTACCCCGGACTATATATGGAGGGTTATTAGCCGCCCGATCGGTATCTCATCTTCTACATCCTAGCGCATAGCTTCAAGCAACAACCCCTATAATCAAGCAGTGCTACTTTAAACTGAACACAGGGAACCATTTGAACGAACAAGTGTAATCCATATGTCTTTTATGATGCCCCCATCTGATTCGTCTTACACAAATAGTTGATAGATATTGCCGGAGCTAATTCTTCCGACAATGAGGTTCCAAGTGTAGATTGCACAAATACACCCTGCAGTCCTACAATACAGACTATATAAGCTTGGAGTAGTAAGGCTAACACATTGTATGAAAAAAGATGCAGGGAGAGAAAAAAAGTAGGCCCTTGTTGCCTTCCTCATTTGCTAGAGCCAGGATGGACTGAGCCTGGATAGACTATACAACCGACAGGTGGGGTCAATGCATCTTGCAAGAGATTGAAGCTTGGCAGGGCGGTACCAAAACCAAGAAACGGAAGATTCCACTCGAACAAGCGGAGGAAGAAGGCTGGTAAGGGATACAACCTTGTCTGTGTGGGTCTCTTCACTCTGGTACGAGGCATTCCGACCGGAACGGTATTTTGAACCACATTTCTACAAGTGTACAGCCCTGTGCTCTCTTCCCCCTCGTCCCCTCGCGCCACCGCGGCCTCCGCGCACCCCCAGCTCCCGCAACCCACCAGAGACGAGGACGACGACGTCTTCCCCAATGAGGTAGGTGGTGGCGTGAATCTGAATCTAAGGCCTGCTCCATGACCTGTGGATCTAGGTCATCCTTCCCTCCTCCCCGCTCATCCTCCCTCTCTTCCTCCTCCCCCTCTAAGGGAATGCCGAGGTGGCTAGGCTAGCGAGCTCTCGGGGGGTCAGCTCTTGCAGTGTTTGCAATGGGTTTCTTTGGATGTTGCAGTATGTCTCAGTTGGATGTTGTAGTAGTATTGTTTTTTGACATGTTGTAGTATGCTTTAATTGCTTGCAAACTCATGTTGCACTAGCTTATACCATGTTGTTGTAGAAGCTTGTTTCGGTGTTGTTGTAACAATTTTCTCATGGTGTTCAGCTGTTCTTTTTGTTGTTGCAACAATGTCTCTCCATGTTTTAGTGGACAATCTCTTTTTAGGGGTATGTTACAGTTGGAATCATATGGATGTTGCAAGTTTAAATTAGGAGAAGTTGCACATGTACGCCCACCATCCCAAAATAAATGTCATTCTCGCTTCCCGAGAAGTCAACATTTTTAAAATACCGGTAATTATATATTAAAATATATAAATATTTATGTTAAGTGATTAGTATCATCAGAAAGATCTTTAAGTCTATCTTTTTAACAAATTTATTTAGAGATATAAATGTTGTACATATTTTTTACAAACCTAGTCAAAGTTGAGAAAGTTTAACTTACACGCGTCCCATAGCATCCTTCTTTTTGAGACGGATGGAGTACTTATGTACATTTCAAGTGTTTCGTTGGCATGTTGCAAGCATTTCTTCAAAATGTTTTCATGTTTCTAGACGCATTGTTGCAACAGTTTGATTTTTAGATGTTGTATATTTTTTGCACATATGTTGCAACAATATACTCTAAATGTTTTCATTTGTTTCAGGCGTATGTTTGCAAGTAATCATTTGTATGTTGCATATGATCCACACATATATTGCAATGATCTATTCAAATTGTTTTAATTGTTTGAGCATTATGTTTCAGAAGTGTTTTATGTGTTTTATGTCGCAACACTGTCACGCATAGGAGGCGTGCCAAGGCGGTCCCCTGTAGGCAGCAGGCGATCCGCACATGAAGCAATGTGGGGATGTGTAGTCGCACCTGCACGCGGTGTGGAGAAGCATGCGACAGCTGCATGTGGGGCGCAGGCGCTTTTAGGGGAGGGGCGGGGTGTGCATGTGATGCTGCAGGAGCAAGTGGCAGGCGGGGAAGGAGCTGGCCCAAGCGCTATTCGGCACACGCGCGCTACTTGCGCAAGCGCCAAACGTGGCGGTTGCGGCCGTTGCGCGGCGGTTGGGGGGCGCATGCACGGGCGCGGTCGATGCGGCGCATGCGAGCGGGTTGTGGGCGGAGCGGTCGGCGGCGAAGGCGGGGGGCGGGGGGCAGCTGGGCGGCGGGTGCGTGCAGGGGAGAAGAAGAAGGGGTGGTGTGGGGAAGAAGAAGAACAGTGCATGCACTCTTAGAGGGGTTGCTGCGTACGCCGGTTCACGTCGTGGCGCGCGTGCGCCACGTAGAACCCCCCCAGGAGCTGGCATGTGTAGTTTTTGAAGTGGGCAGGTGTGCAGAGTGGGAGTCTGATGGAATTCATCCCCATCAAAAGTCCTAACGCCAGCACTGCCCATATATATTATACCTACTGGCCCGAATGCTGCAACCCACTTGTTATGTGGCAAAGGATCTCATCTAAATAATACAGAAAAGCTAAATTTCACTCGCGCAAATTTAACCGCTCTGTCACACGAATTTTTGCGCCGTCATATTTGTGTCTGGCATCATCTGCTTCGTCGAGTAAATTTGCCTCCACCCGCCTGCGATATGTGTCTGACGGTTTGGTCCCACCGACTTGTAATTTTGTGTCCGGCGCCCTTTTTGGCTTTTGAACTGTTCATTGCATTCCCTCCTCCCATTTTGTCGGAATCAGATCCTCTAAAGTTGCCGTGGCAACTTCCCTCTCCAGTCGATAATCTGAACCCTCCATTATGCATCCAATTGTTAGTCCCTTACACCAGCAAACAAAGCATGCGTTAAGGCTGTAACCGGCCCATAGTGGCTACCAAGTTTGGCAGTTCCTGGCCGCAAGTCTCCGAAAGACTCAGCCGCCGCCATCGCCGTCAACCCGGCCTGCCCCCAATCGTGCGCCACCGCGAAGCTTCGACTTCTGAGCTCCCTACCCCGTCGGCGCTCCCTCCCCTCTCTGATCCGGCAGCGTGGCACGTCAGCAGGCTCCTACCTGGCGCCCTCCCCTTCGCCGCCCCCACCATCGTGGTCAAGACATGGAGCGTTGTTGCCGCAGACGCAGTGGGCCCATGGCTATTTATGGTAGCAGCCTTCCTCATCTCGCCGGCGCTCACAACCACCGCGACGCTCTGACTTCGTGCCGCAGGCCCTGTCGCCTCACGGAGAAGTGTGTCCGTGGATTATAATAGACTCAGACTGTTGCTATCTGTTCTGTAAAATGTGCTACCAGTTCTTCTGTAAATTGTTCAAGTACTACCAAACATATTGTAACTACCAAACATATTGTAACCTCTGCGAAGTCTTCCGGGGACTTGTGGCCAGGAACTGCCAAACTCGGTAGCCACTATGGGCCGGTTACAGCCTTAAGGCATGCTGTTGGATTTATTATGGGCTAGGCCCATTTATATACTCAATAAATCAATAAACTCTATGGTATGTAATTATGGGTATTATTATTTGTACCGGATTAGAATTTCAAGGGTCGTCGACTTGACTTATATGGTGGAAATTATTCCACTCAATTTGAGAAGTTAAGAAAAGGACAAAGGAGTGCCACACACGCGCACGTCGTCGCCGCTGCCGCCGTCAGTGGCCGGCCAGGCTGGGCACAGGCACGGGCCCGGGCTCGAGGCAGGCGGCGAGTGGGCGTGGCGTGTGTTGACGGTCATGAAAAAGGACCTAAATATAATTACCATCTAGATATAAGGGTTATACTAATAAAATTTTATGAGTTTTGGTGAATGTCTGTTTCTGTAGGGTGTCAGCTGAAGAGGACCAAGAATGGCCCACATGTCAGGTTTACATAGAGATAATCAGGGTCCACACACTTTTCTGTAATCTGGAAGGTTCGAGAAGGCTCTCGATCAAAGGGGAGCCAGAACTGGCTCAGTGGCCGGGCAGGCGCCCAAGCCACGTGGGCAGGCTCCTGCTGACCTAGACCAATCAGGTCCAGGCTCGCGGATCCTGCCCCAACTGCCTTTGAGATCTAATCTAAGTCGTCCATTAAGGTCGGTTTGATTCGAGGGCTGCAGTGCATCCTAGGAGGCTATATAAGCAGGGCCCCTGACCCTTGGAGGAGGAATCCCTTTCAAATCCTTGAAACCCTAATTCATTATTCAGAGAGAGGATCAGGTGAGAGAGATCCCTAGAATGGATCTCCTCCCTGGAGCGTAGCATTCAAGAGAGGTTGAGAGAGTATAGGGTGGAGGTAGAGTTGGAGGAAGCCCGGCATGTCGGTGTCTCCTCTCCAGTTGTACTTGCGGGATCAAGTCTCCTAACCTGAGGCTTGGTTCTAGGATCATTCGGCACTTCAACTTCTAATACTAGTATGTTCATTGTTATTATTGCTCTTTGGTCTATGAGTTTACTTTATTCGCTAGCGCTAGGGAATAGAGTAATCGTTCGTAGCGTAAGCGTGGTGCTTGGGCTAGGAATACTCGTAGATACTCCCTGTCTAGCCGGAGTTAAGTGGTGGCAATGGGGGAAGTGATAGTTCCCTTGTTGAATCAGTAATCCACCTCCCGTTAGAAGGATTGGTAGGACATAGTGAGCCGGGGTTAAGCATTCTCTGAGTTTTCTTTTTCCTAGGTATCCCCACTTTGAGCAATAGTACACAGCTTACCCTAGGTTAGAGGAAGACTGACGGAGTAATCCTCTCTATATCGCTCATATCTCGCTATCTTGTCTGTAGCTCAGGGGTTAAGTATAGACTTGGGTTAGTCAGATGCACATTTTCTCCTAGCGGATAAATAAATAACGATACTCAGGAACTATCTCCCAGGTGAAGTGCTCACCGATATCCGTGTGCTTGCGTACTTCTCTTATCTTTCGTGTGCATATCAACAAGCATTTTTGGCGCCGTTACCAGGGAGAAAGATGGCCTGCTGAGATAACCTTAAGTCATGCTTAACCTTGTATTATACTTTTATCTTTCTCTAGTTTTCTTTTGCCTTTTCTTTTCTATCCTTTTAGATAACCCAAATTCCACACTTATCCATTTCTTACACCCAGAGCGCAAGCTTAGAGCCACTAGAGCCCATAATTCTCACATCTAGCTATGAGCTGCGCCCATGCTTGGTTGTAATAGGTCAAAGCGAACCCTTTTCTACTGCTAGAGTCCTTTGTTCTAATCAAGAGGGTAATGTACCCAAGGTCCTATCCTCTAGACCAGAGGGTAATGAACCCAAAGTCCTATCTTATGATCAAGTAGGTAATGAACTTTTGGCTATACTTAGGGAATTTTCTAATCTTCCTATCTATTTAGGCTTAGACCTAGCCTTACAAGACCCTCTTCTTCTTCAACATCTTTATATAGGTCTTGATAACATCACCTTTGGAGGAGTTTTCCTTTCTTTATCCATTAGTGAAGTGAGGTTTGTCCTTATTATTAGGCACTCTCCTTGCACTAGCCTTCATGATGACATCCTAGAGGTAGAGAAGGAATCATCCCCCAAACTAGAAGAGGAAGTTTTCATAGCCATTTCACAAACATTCCAATCCCATGATTTGGCTATCCATCCTAAAATAGTAGTACTCCAAAATTGCCATCAAAAAGATTTTGGGAGGAGCTTAAACTTCCTGCTTTATAAGAGATCTTTTAGTGCATACATTATAAATCTTCTCAAGAAGAGGTCTCTTAGAAAGCCTCTCAAATCCAATCCCTTTGAAGGATACTTAGAAAGAGTCAAGTATGGCATGTCAAGTAATACCATAGGAGAGCGAAGCCATTTAGAAGCCTCTCTTATCTTCTCCCCTTCTATGCCCACATCAGAATTCAAACCCATCTTTGAACCCATCCTTGACCCCTATGACTCGTTCTATGCTCTTTCTCCTGAACCTCGTGATGATCCTCAAAATCCATCTAGATATCCCACGCGTAGGAATCATCAAGACCATATAGAATATCGAGAGGAGCAACATCCATGGCTAGAAAAGCCTATATGCTATTGCCATTGAATGGATGGATAAGATCAATTCAAGAGATGATCCAAGAGAATTTTTGGACATTCATGGAGAATCACCCTTGGAAGTCAAAAATGTTGGAGACTCAATGAGTAAGGGCTTGATGAGGTGTTTATGAAGTAGCTTCCTTGCTCATATGAGAAATCTCCTGATTCACTTAGTCTCTCTAACATTGCCCCACACGAGATCCTCAATCCCCCTCATGCTCCTCATTCCTAAATCTTTTGAAAGGGTGGTTGTAGACACATATGCTTATATAGCAGATCTCATTGTAATTAGAACACATAGATTGGTGTTGGAAGGGAAACCAGTCCACCAAATCACATCTTGAAGGTTTCCCAAGGATAAGCTTAGTGTCCTAAAATAAGCACTGTTCAGACCATGACATGAGTGTCACCTTCTCGCTGCGCTGCCCTTGTTGATTGAGCATAGAATTATAATTATGAAAATATTCCTTCGGGTATTCCTGTCACTAATCTTTCTAGGCTTGGAGCAAAAAGATCGAAGGAATGACAAATGCAAGGTATGTCCAACTAATCATTATGCAACATTGAATTAGTTTCATCCAATCTTGATTTTGCAAAAATTCAAGCTTGGGGGATATACTTCCATACTTACATCTTTTGCCATGTTGCTATACTCTCTTGGTTGTCCCTACATGCTCAATTTGTTAAAATAACAATCATGCTCTTTCATCACTATTTGAGTAAATCTCTATCATGCTTTCATGCTACCTTTGTTTGCTATAGTATGCATTGGTTTTGAAGTATTTTGATACACCTTTAAAAATTAGGCATGGTGTTTAGTTTAATCTATTTTCTTGAGTTAAGTTAGGCAAGGAGTCTAGTTTGATTATTGAACCTAAAGGTGTGTTGATTCTACTTAAAAAGGCTTTTAAATTAAGCGTGGTGCTTAGGTTAAAATGCCTTCCTAAATCAATTTAGACGTGGTGTCTAGGTTGATCTTTGAACTGATAGTATGCTGTAGTAGATGTTGGATATTTTGTTGGACTAACTCCTGCAGGAAAACTTCTAATACCAAATTGGGAAAGTCCTGAGATGAACTCACACTAGAGATAAAGAGAGACATAACAATTTTGCACAAGGGAAACACAACTCATTCATAGCCAAGGAGAAAGAAGGGTGCCACAAAATAGGATCCACAATCAAAGCACTCACTCCATGGAGTTGCATTCTCTTGTCAACCACTAATTATCAGGAATCAAGAAATGATTGATAAGAGAAGAACATGCAATGTTTTGCACCCTCACCTCTGAGATTGAGAAGCTGAGACATGAGGAAGAAAGGTCAACTCCTCCAGGTGATCTAACCAAGTTCTTCCTCATCTCATGCTCCCATCGCTCCACACGCTGGTTTGCAATCTCTAAATTCACTGTTGCTTTATTTCTATGAGTTTGAGTTAATTCATAATGCCTATATTTGATAATCAAAACATAAGATGGGAAAATAAAACCAATTCTTTAGCAAGAAGTAATTGTGAATAATAAATGTGCTATGCTAAGTATGCTCAAGCAAGCTTGTTTGTAGCATAGAAAGTGACCCTTAGCTGTGTTACAACAATTCCCTTGTCATTACTTGTATATTCCTTCAGGTATGTGTTGTCCACTAACGATTTGCAGGGATAGAATAATAAGAAGAGCTAAAGTTCCAAGCACAAATTAGATAGAGAATAAATAATGGCATAAGGTAAGAAAGGAGTATAACAAAGGGGACAAGCTATTCATGAACAAGACACGTGACTAGCCAAGCAAGAAAAGCTTCCATAAGATGTTATGGCCCCAACATGCTTCAATACTCATGATAACATCTTTAGGTAAGTAATCATTACTTCCAAAATATCCTTCTTGATTCTGGCATGCACATAAGTAGAGAACCAAACATGCTTTGAGTTACAACCTCATTTGATCTAATCTAATTAACTCAACATGTTTAGTTCTTTATGCTTGCTCCTAGCATCACTTTCTTGTTCTCATAGCCTTTAATTCAATAATTCGAAATGTTGTGCATCTTATCCTTGGAAGATAGTCATAATCATAAAATCATTACACAATATGCATAGGTAGACTATCCTTCCTTATGGTTGAGTAATCTGATTTGCCAAATGTTTAAATATCATATTCTTGCTCATTGTTTGATGTTATCACCCATGTTAAGATTAAGCAACAGACATGAATACCAACTTTATCTAGTTCAATGTGCATAAGGCAAGAGAATAATGAACAAACCTTTTGGTTCTGTTGGTGCTTTTCCACCAACAGAGCCGATGCACTTGATCTTTGCCTTGTCTGTATGAGCAGGACATACCTTGAGCAAGGTCAAGGAATCTTCCCCAGTTCCTATAAGTGAAGATCCTAGACCTATGAATATGCACACTGAGCAAAGATGCTGCCAGCTTCTAAAACTAGTACTTGACTCCATCCTGCTGGAAGAGCAAGGGAAATGGGTGACACCATCTCAAGAAGTGCAACTATCATGGTATCCACCTTTGGGACCAGATAAAGCACCTAAGGAATTAACATGGTAAGAGGTCCTATTCGGAGGACTTAAAAATCACCGAACACCGCGCCAAGAGGTGACTTGGTATTTACCCAAATTTTCCTTCAGCATTGCATTTCCTTTCTGCATTTTTTAATTTTCCTTAAATGCATCTTTTTAGTTGCACATCCACTTTACAATTTCTGCAATAGAAAAAGAAAATAAATATATCATGCATTGCATCTAGAAAATGCTAAGCCCCATGTGCATAAATGTGTGGTGTTTCCATTCACACCATTATCCACTGTAGTGGCATAAAAATAAGTTTTTATCTTAGTTGCATTTTTTCTATCTGCATACCATAAAATATAAAAGAACAAAAATATTAAAGATCCTGCCAAAAGATATATGTGTTAAGGAAGGTTCTAGACATCCAAGGTTTAGAGGTTTATCACTAACGCTTAATTAGTTTCACAAGCTTTGCTATCTATTTGAGCTTCAGAGAATTCAAAGGATCAAGAAAAGCTAACAGGCAGAAGGACGTCCTGTCTCCTGTCGGAGTGCTGTCTTCAATAGTCAGAATGCTGTCTCATGAGCAACCATCCCTACACACTCCAGGAGAACCAGTACGCCTTCACTGCGAGTCAGCAACACCAACAGACTACATCAACATCCAGCTTGGGGGAGAGCACCCCCGCGTATCCAGCTAAATATCACCAATTTATTTATTTATTTATTAAGTGTGCTATGTTAATCTGAAATAAATAAAAAGATGCATAACCATAGAAAACCCAAATAAATATTTCCCTATTTATTTATATCTGTATTTATCTTTTTGTTTGATATTAAATTTGCTAAATAAAATTAGCAGAGTATTTGAAGAATTTGCCTGCTAAAATGAACCCCACAGAGTAAGCTCTTATATGGAAATGATGAATAGTTGCTCTGCCGTAATTCCTTTCAAGTACCTAGTTTTTAACCTTGAACTTTCCCGAGTTTTGGACACAACTATTTTGATTTGAGATCTGCTCTGAACCTAAAACTTGTGGGTAGCAAATGCTTGACCTAAGTCTAGGTAGTTGACGGATATGATATGGGAAGGTTTTGAGCTGCTGTCCATCTTGTTCCTAGAGATGCTAGAGTTTTGGAGAATTTATCTTTGAAAATCTTAAATTGCTGCAAGATGAGTTCCTGTATGACGAGAGTTTAAAATTCCTACCACAGCCAAATATACATGCTTACTAGATTAGGAAAGCCATCCACTTCCATATTTTGCTTGTAGGCATTGCAGGTAGTTAAGCTGTGCTGACCCTACTATGTGCTCTCCATCCATGGATCTATGCTACTTCTATCCTCAGGAGTAGGCACCCACTTATATCCACTATGCCATTCACTCTGTGCTACTTCTGTTCCTAGAAGTACCACCCACGTATATACCACTCATACCTCTGTGCTGTTTCTACCCTGGAAACACGCACCTATGCTGCTCCTACCCTGGGAGTACGCATCTGTCCATTCACATACATCTTCCCTATCTAGATCCACCTAGAAAATGTTCTAACTCCTACACTGGGAGTGAACATCCAAAATATTCGCCGCCAACATATCTCTTTCTATTGTGCAATAAAGCTCCAGCTGTCTCAGTTAATACTCCTTATTGTTATAGTTGTATCATGAGGATTGGTTGCTCTAAAAAGAAAGAGAAGAAGAGAATAAAAAGAAAGAAAAGAAAGAGGACAAAAGTCCCAAGAGAATAAAGCAGCCAATTCCTCCTCTTCAAAGAATTTCAAGGTTACTCAATAATGAGGATTATTATCCCCAAGGAGCAAAGTGTGGAATTAGATATTCACCATCATTCCTATCTTCCCTTCATTCACATGCACATATGACATGATTGTATGACTAGTTCCTCTGGATCCATGGTTTAACTGTGCAACACATGTTTGCAAGTATGTTTGAGCTATCTCCCCACCTATGAGCTCCACATAAGCCTATTAGATGTAGGGTGAGAGAGAGAAGGCATAATGCCACTATGCCTTAATTCCACAAATACCACATATTTTGAGAGTAGAGAGTAGGCATACATCATACATGCCTAGGAGAGGATCCAGAAATACCACAAATGCGAGACTTGAAAGGGTCATACAAGGAAACTCTGAGTTTTATTTGAAAATCTTGCAAAACCTCTAGAATAATAGTTGATCAAAGAGCGAGAAACATGGCGCTTGACTTGACCGTTCTGTCTTTCAACCGCTCAAGACCCAAGTGACGGTTACAAGCCCCATGGTGGAAGGTAATATGAGTGAGTTTCAAGTTAGAATAGTTCACTCTGATCCGGAGGTGAGTTTTTTTTGAATGCATGTGTACTTTTGAGGCGTGAAAGCATTGAAGCAACTCCTGATCCATCACTGAGTTTAGCTTTGCTCAGGGATGAGCAAAGGTTAAGCTTGGGAGAGCTTGTTGACGGTAATTAACTCCAATTTTTAACCATCAACAAGACATTAAAAAGGACCTAAATATAATTACCATCTAGATATAGGGGTTATACTAACAGAATTTCATGAGTTTTGGTGAATGTCTGTTTCTGCAGTGTGTGAGTTGAAAAGAACCAAGAATGGCTCAGATGTTAGGTTTACATAGAGATAATCGGGGTCCAGGCACTTTTCTATAATCTGGAAGGTTCGAGAAGGCTCTCGATCAAAGGGGAGCCAAAAACAGCTCGGTGGCCGGGCCTCCGCCAAGCCACATGGGCGGGCGCCACTGACCTGGACCAATCAGGTCCATGCTCGTGGATCCTGCCCTCACCACCTTTGAGATCTAATCTAAGTCATCGATTAAGGTCGGTTTGATCCAAGGGCTGCGGCGCATCCTAGGAGGCTATATAAGAAGGGCCCCTGACCCCTGGAGGAGAAATCCCTTTCAAATCCTTGAAACCCTAATTCATGATTCAGAGAGAGGATCAGGTGAGAGAGATCCCTAGAATGGATCTCCTCCCTGGAGCATAGCATTCAAGAGAGGTTGAGAGAGTATAGCGTGGAGGAAGAGTTGGAGAAGCCCGACATGTTGGTGTCTCCTCTCTAGTTGTACCTGCGGGATCAAGTCTCCTAACCTGAGGCTTGGTTCTAGGATCATTCGGCACTTCAACTTCTAATATTAGTAAGTTCATTGTTATTATTGCTCTTTGGTTTACGAGTTTACTTTATTCGCTAGCGCTAGGGAATAGAGTAATCGTTCGTAGTGTAAGCGTGGTGCTTGGGCTAGGAATACTCGTAGATACTCCCTGTCTGGCCAGAGTTAAGTGCTGGCAATGGGGGAAGTGACAGTTCCCTTGTTGAATCAGTAATCCACCTCCCGTCAGAAGGATTGGTAGGACATAGTGAGCCAGGGTTAAGCATTCTCTGTGGTGTCTTTTCCTAGGTATCCCCCCTTTGAGCAATAGTACACAGCTTACCGTAGGTTAGAGGAAGACTGACGAAGTAATCCTCTCTATATCACTCATATCTCGCTATCTTGTCTGTAGCTCAGGGGTTAAGTATAGACTTGGGTTAGTCAGATGCATGTTTTCTCCTAGCAGATAAATATATAACGATACTCAGGAACTATCTCCTGGGTGAAGTGCTCACCGATATCCGTGCGCTTGTGGATTATACTTCTATTATCTTTCGTGTGCGTATCTAGTATCAACAACGTGCTATCTTTTTAGCACTCACTTACTTTGATGATGGGAGTTTCAACTCCAAATCAAACTCTTCACATGCCCGTCTCCTGAACCGCCGTTGCATGACCCTTTCTTTCCCCTTCCTGCACGCAAGGATAAAGGGGAGACCCCTGTCTCTTCGGTACATGAGAGAGAAACACAGAAGCACATTCCAGCCACAAAGAAGGTATTCCCATCTCGTAACTCCACACGCACAGAGGAGCGAGAGGGCAGGTGCCTCCGAAGCCCTTGCCATTTGAGACCTTGCACGGGGATCGGCAATTAGGTTTTTAGGGAGCGTCTACACGACTGCCTGAACCGCCACCATCGTCTGTCGTTGTCTTCTTCCTCAAGCGCCGTCGGTGGAATTCATCATCTTCCTTTACTTCCTGGCGGAGAAACCATCTTCATCTCCTATGGCATGATGATGGAAGTTGGACAAGAATCTAGATTATCGGAGTGCATGGGAGGGTATGATCGATTCATCTTCTTACTGTTTTTTGTTTTCCTATTTCTACATGTTTCAGTTATTCATTGATGTTGTTTCATATGTTGTCACGAGTCTATTTCCCAAACTTTGTTATGCCGTATCATAAGTTCTCTGGTGTTTGTTTCTGCTATAAGTTATAAGCCATGTAGCATGTTTTTGTGGTTCAATCATGTTGTTTCGTATGCTGCTACTTATATATTTTAGTAGTTCTATCACGTTGTTTCACATGCTATTTTTTGTCTGTTACTGTTATGAGATATATGTCATGCTTTTCTGTTATGCTACATGTATCATGCTTTTATGCTTTTGATATTCACATGCTTCACATGTTCATTGTTCACATGTTCCATATTCTTATGGATATATTTGTTATCATGCTTTCAATGATTAAATATCTTTTGTATGTCATCATCATAATGTTAATTTATGGAATTAAAATGACATGGAAATTGCTTAATTATCTAACATTCCAAAAACCTAATTATAGGCATTTTTCTATCAGAGGTTTTGCTGTTGTGTTAAAGCCTGATCCTTTTGATGGTAAAAACTTCTTGATTTGGAAAGCTAAGATGGAATTGTGGCTTACTGCAATGTCTTGTTATCATGCCGCTGAGGACAAGCCTGCTAACTTACCTTCTGAGGATGAAGCTAAGTTTAAGGCTAATGACAACCTCTTTCAAGGTGCAGTGATTAGCACACTTGATACAAAATTCTAGAAAAGCTACATCATCCTTCCTGTGGGAAAGTTTAGAGTTATTGATGCTGGTAGTGAGCTGTATCTCATGAAGCAGCTGTATAACTACAAGATGGTTGAGAACCGATCTGTAGTGGAACAGGCTCATGAGTTTCAGGCACTAGCTAAGAAACTTGATCTTTTTCCTTGTCTTTTGCCTGACAAGGTTATGGCTGGTGGTATAATCACCAAGTTACCACCTTCTTAGAAGGACTTTGCCACCTCCCTCAAACATAAGAGACAGGAGTTCAATGTGGAAGAGCTCATTGGTACTCTTGATGTTGAGGAGAGGGCTAGAGCAAAGGACAATGGAAACGGTGTTGAGACCTCTACTACTAATGTGGTGCAGAAGAGACACTTTCATAAGTTTAACAAGAAGAAAAACTAGATCAAGCAAGAGAACATAAATAAACCTGTTCAAACAGCACAGTTTGAAAAAAGAGAAACAACAACAAGGAAAAGGGAGGATGCTATGTTTGTGGCAGTGATCAGCATTGGGCTAGAGAGTTTCCTAATCGCAAGTTTACGCAGGACAAGAAATCAGCAAATGTTGTAATTACTGAAACTAGAGATGAAACATCTGGGTATGGTAATTCTTTACCATTAGTTCTTTCAGTTTGTAATTTACCTGAGTGGTGGATGGATAGTGTGGTGCAAATATTCATGTGTGTGTTGATGTTTCTTTGTTTTCTTCCTACTAGGTTGGGAGGTCTGGCGCCTTGTTGATGGGAAATGGATCATGTGCTCATGTTCTTGGTGTTGGTACGGTCATTTTGAAGTTTACTTCGGGAAAGATGGCGCCATTGAAGAGCGTGTAGCATGTGCCCTCTATCAAGAAGAATCTTGTTAGTGCTTCTATGCTATGTCGAGATGGCTACAAAGTTGTTCTTGAGTTAAATAAATATATTGTGTCAAAATATGGTACTTTTGTTGGTAAAGGATATGATTGCAGAGGCTTGTTCCGCTAATCACTGCATGATGTGTGTAATAAAATAGTGAATTCTATTGATATTTCTGATGAGCCGGATTTATGGCATTCACATTTTTGTCATGCAAGTTTTGGCTGTCTTATGCGGTTAGCAAATCTAAATTTAATTTCTAAATTTAACTTGGTCAAAAAGTCTAAGTGCCATGTGTGTGTTGAGTCAAAACAACCCCGCAAGCCTCATAAAGCTGCTGAGGCGAGGAATCTAGCACCTCTAGGACTTATTCATTCTGATTTATGCGAGATGAATGGAATTTTGACTAAAGGAGGTAAAAGATACTTTCTCACTTTTATAGATGACTCCACCAGGTCTTGCTATATGTATCTCTTAAAAACAAAAGATGAAGTGTTTAATTATTTTAAGACCTATAAAGCTGAAGTTGAGAATCAACTGAAAGGAAAATAAATGGGTTAAGGTCCGGTTGAGATGGAGAATATTTCTCTAATGTTTTCGATGAGTTCTGCGTGGAACATAGTATTATTCATGAGAGGACACTGCCATTCTCAACATAATCAAATGGGATTGCTAAATGGAAAAACCACACTCTAACAGATTTGGTGAATGCCATGTTGAGTACAGCGGGATTATCTAAGGAATGGTGGGGTGAGGCGATATTGACAGCGTGTCATATCCTGAATAGAGTTCCAACAAAGAACAAAGAGATCACACTATTTGAGGAATGGGGAAAGAGAAGATTAAATCTCTCATATTTACACACTTGGGGTTGCTTGGCTAAGGTGAATGTGTCAATCAATAAAAAGCGTAAACTTAGGCCTAAAACTGTTGATTGCATTTTTCTTGGCTATTCCTCTCATAGCGTTGGGTATATGTTCTTAATTATAAAATCTGATGTGCCAGATATGTATGTTGATACTATCATGGAGTCAAGAGACGCTACATTTTTTTAGAATAAGTTTCCCATGAAGAATACACCTAGTGAAAAAAGTCATAAGACTATAATTTCCCGTGAGCAAGAATTGTCTATTTCTATAGATCATGATGAGGATTCTCACGTGCACATTCCTGAGGAGGATGACACTATAGTCACTCTAAATAGCAAGAGACAAAGGGTTGCAAAATCCTTTGGTGATGACTTTATAGTGTATCTTGTGGAAGACACACCATCCACCATTAGAGAGGCATATTCATCTCCTGATGCTGACTTATGGAAGGAAGCAGTAAGGAGTGAGATGGATTCTATTATGTCTAATGGAACTTGGGAGGTCGTTGACCGTCCTTATGGTTGTCAAATTATAGGTTGCAAATGGATCTTCAAGAAAAAGCTTAGGCCTGATGGTACAATTGAGAGGTACAAGGCAAGGCTTGTGGCCAAAGGATATACCCAAAAGAAGGGTGAAGATTTCTTTAATACCTACTCACCAGTTGCTTGATTGACTATAATTCACACATTGATTGTCGTGTCAGCATCTTATGGTCTTATCATTCATCAGATGGATGTTAAGACAGCTTTCCTAAATGGAGAGTTCGATGAGGAGATCTATATAGATCAGCCAGAAGGGTTCATTATGGATGGTCAAGAGAACAAGGTGTGCAGGTTGTTAAAATCATTGTATGGCCTAAAACAAGCACCTAAGCAATGGCATAAAAAGTTTGATAACACTTTTACAGCTGCTGGCTTTGCTATGAATGAAACAGACACATGTATGTATTATCAGTATGGTGGGGGTGAGGCTGTTATGTTGTGCCTTTATGTTAATGACATCTTGATCTTTGGATCTAATCTCAATGTGATCTTCTATCGAGCAATTTTGAAATAAAAGATTTGGGAGAAGTTGATGCCATTCTAAACATCAAGCTTATTAGAGAAGGTGATGGTGGTTACAATCCCATTATGTGGAAAATGTATTAAGTCACTTTAGTTTTAGTTACTGTGATCCTGCTCCTACGCCTTATGACTCTAGCATGCTATTGAGGAAAAATCAAAGAATAGCAAGGGATCAATTGACATACTCCCAGATCATTGGTTCACTCATGTACCTTGCGAGTGCAACAAGGCCTGACATCTCATATGCTATGAGCAAGCTGAGCCAGTTTGTGTCAAACCCAGAAGATGATCACTGGCATGCTCTTGAGAGAGTATTGTGTTATCTGAAAGGTACAATGATGTATGGTATTTGTTATACTAGACACCCAAAAGTGCTGGAAGGCTACAGTGATGCCAACTGGATCTCTTATGCTAATGAGCTTTATGCCACGAGTGGATATGTGTTGTTGCTTGGAGGTAGTGCTGTTTCCTAGAAGTCTTGCAAGCAGACTATCTTAATGAAGTCTACAATGGAAGCAGAACTCACTGCATTAGACACTGCTAGGGCTGCGACCGAGTGGCTATGTGATTTCCTATTGGATTTATCGATAGTTGAAAAACCGATACCGGCTATTTCCATGAACTGTGCAACCAGACTGTGATTACAAAGGTCAACAGTTCTAAGAATAACATGAAGTCTACAAGGCATGTTAAGAGAAGATTAAAATCTATCAGAAAGCTAAAAACCTTCTGAGTTATAACGGTGGATTATGTCCACATGTCGAATAATCTGGCAGATCAATTCACTAAAGGTCTGTCACACAATGTCATAGAAAGTGCATCGAGAGATGGGTATGAGACCCACGTGAAATCTACTATAGTGGTAACCTGTTCTATGTGATCGAAGATCTCATGAAGTAGAGTGGTGAAACAAGCTAGGAGTAGATTGAGAGGAAAGATCTCTTTCTTGACTCATCTCTGATGCACATCTTTCCTATCTGTAAGGTAGGAAGGTAATTACCTTAGTGTATTCCAAGAGTCTTATAAAGATGAAATGTTGTTCTACAGAACATATTTTGAGGAGTACACCTATATGAGTCAGACTGCTAATCACAGTCTATGGAACTTGGGTAATCCCTAAATACTCATGAAAGGCACTGAATTGTAACTTACATGCTTTAAAACATCGAGGATGCCTTTTGCAGCCTAGTATCAACAAAGGACTTGAGAGAATCTCATCTCCCACAAAACTGTCAATTCAAGACTTAGTCCATTGTTCAGTTATGAATGAGTGAAACTCTTGTTCTAGGTGGATGTTCAACTTAACAGTCTCCATCAAAATACTGGTATATCAAATGATTATGTGTCTGATGCTTCATCATTACAAACCCTAGAGTTTGGTGGGGAACCCTAGAGTTTGGTGGGGATTGTCAGATTTATTATGGGCTAGACCAATTTATATATTCAATAAATCAATAAACTCTATGGTATGTAATTATGGGTATTATTATTTGTACTGAAATGGAATTCCAAGGGTCGTTGACTTGACTTATATGGTGGGAATTATTCCACCCAATTTGAGAAGTTAAGAAAAGGACAAAGGAATGCCACATGAGCGCGCGCCGCCGCCACTGGGCACGGTCTCGGGCTGGGCTGTGGGCGTGGCGTGGCATGGCGTGGCGAGGTAGGCAGGCAGGCGGTGAGCGAGATTGGTGTGCTATCTTTTTAGCACTCACTTACTTTGATGACGGGAGTTTCAACTCCAAATCAAATTCTTCACATGCCCGTCTCCTGAACCGCTGCTGTGTGACCCTTCCCTTCCCTTCCTCCTTCCTCTTCCTGCGTGCAAGGATAAAGGGGAGACCCCTGTCTCTTTGGTACATGAGAGAGAAACAAGAAGCACATTCTAGCTGCAAAGAAGGTATTCCCATCTCGTAACTCCGCGTGCACGGAGGAGCAAGAGGGCAGGTGCCTCCGAAGCCCTTGCCGTTCGAGACCTTGCACGGGGGATCGACAATTAGGTTTTTGGGGAGCGTTTACGCGACTGCCCGAACTGCTGCCACCGTACGTTGTCATCTTCTTCCTCAAGCACCGCTGGTGGAATTTATCATCTTTCTCTACTTCCCGGCGGAGAAACCATCTTCATCTCCTACGACATGACGATGGAAGTTGGACAAGGATCTAGATCATCGGAGCACATGGGAGGGTATGATCGGTTCATCTTCTTACTATTTTTGTTTTCTAGTTTCTACATGTTTTAGTTGTTCATCCATGTTGTTTCATATGCTGTCATGAGTCTGTTTTACATGTTCTATTATGCCGTATCATAAGTTCTCTGGTGTTTGTTAATGCTATAAGTTATATGCCATGTCTGCATGTTTCTGTGGTTCGGTCATGTTGTTTCATATGCTGCTGCCTTATATATTTCAGTAGTTCTGTCATGTCATTTCACATGCTGTCCTGTGTGTGTTGCTGTTATGAGATATATGTCATGCTTTTCTGTTATGCTACATGTATCATGCTTTTATGCTTTTGATATTCACATGCTTCACATATTCATTATTCACATGTTTCATATTCTTATGGATATATTTGTTATCATGCTTTCAATGATTAAATATATTTTGTATGTCATCATCATAATGTTAATTTATGGAATTAAAATGACATGGAAATTGCCTAATTATCTAACACCTGCTTTGTTTGCTGGTGTAAGGGACTAACGGTTGGATGCATAATAGAGGGCTCAGATGATCGGCTAGAGAGGGAAGTTGCCACGACAACTTTAGAGGGTCTGATTCCGACGGAGGCGGAGGCGAATCCATGGCGGAGGTCTATTCGTCGTCGATTCGCCGTCATTTTGGTGAGTTTTTTTCCCATTTTCTCTGTGATTTTGTAGATCCCATTGCTCTGGGCTTGATTTTGTATCTCATTGCTTCTCTGGTCTCATTTTTCCCTATTCTTATGGTGGATTTGGTATTGATGGCGAACTCCCCCTTCTCATGTATTCCAGGAGTGCAGTTGTTGGCGGTGGCGACCTCACGACGAAGCTCGGTGTTTTCTCTTGTTTTGGCATCGTTATAGAGGTTATTCTTCCATTTCTATTGTATGAGCTTCTAGGTCCTGTTGTTCTCTTCTATGATTTTGTATGATAGGCTTTGATGTTTTAGGTATGATTCTCATTAGATTTATTTGTTCGAGTATAGTGTTTGTGTTTGATTATGAGGATGACCACCTTTTATGTTGCTGTCAGATCTGTCTGGATTGGTTAAATTTAGTCAATCATACATGCACTATCTTTGCATGCTTAGGTGATGTTGCCCAGTTTGAGTGGAGGCCTCCAGGCACTT
>CM041630.1:19208011-19229907 GCA_023333625.1 Bothriochloa decipiens
ATGCTTAGGTGATGTTGCCCAGTTTGAGTGGAGGCCTCCAGGCACTTCCAGATCTGCCCGTGCGAGTGGAGTTTGAGCAAGGCGTCGGTGGTGTCCAGTTCTAGTGTTGTTTACCGCGGGTGGAGGAGGTGTGTAGGGAGGTTGGTTGCATTGATGTTCTGTCAGATACCAAAATGTCCTCTAAAGGCTGCTGTCTGCATGACCAGTGCAGATTAAGTTATTTTGTGTAGTGGAGACCCTTTTTTTGCCTTATCCCTTTTGGTACAAGTTGTAGTATCTAAACTTACACACAGACACACACCTGACGCATGCACACCACACACTCACACCACCCCGAATGCAAGCTAGATCCTACAACCTATGTCTAGAGAACTCACGCGGCTAAGAAGTACCCCAAGTCATCAGGCTTCGAGCACACACCTGACGCATGCACACCACACACTCACACCACCCCGAACGCCTAGATCCAACAACCTATGTCTAGAGAACTCACACGGGTCAGAAGTACCCGAAGTCATTAGGCTTCGAGCGTGACGAGCACATCACCTAACTATTGTGGAACATCTGCGTTGAGGCAATAGGAAATTATTCTGCTTGCATGAAGCAAGCGGTACAGAACCGGGGTTCGAACGCCGGCCAGCCAGCTCCCACCCCTAGAGCTTAGCCACTGCGCTACATGCGCACCTGCTTGTTTAGTGGAGACTAGCTGCATATGTATGTGTCTGTGTGTTTTTCCTTTTTGCTTGTTGAGTTGTGTTTGGTTGACCAAGTCACTCCACTAAATCAAGTTCATTCGTCGCTAGTTTGTTGGTGCATGTAACGCCAATGGTGTTTGAGTGGACTGAATAATTTAGAACGGTTGAGTAGTTTCGTTTAACTGGATTGTGCATGTCTGGCCATGAATTTAATTGGCTTAATACATCTATTTGTCTGGATCCCATTGTCCTATTTTGGATTGTGCTTACATTCTGTTTATTCATGTCTTTATTCTAATGCTGAAGTTTAACAAGTACACATGGCTCCTGTTCTTGCTAGGGTTATGTTGATGTTATTCATGGTTCTATTCCAATCGCATCTGTTGATGTTATGGATCTTTATGTCTAATGTCTTAGGAATTAAGTGTGTACTATTGGGCTCTGTGACTCTAGCTTCTGTTCTAGTTTTAGCTCTTTTGCTTTCACTATATATATGTTCTAATTATTTTAGTTGGGATAGTAGTACCCTAGTGCCCATGAACTTTTTTAATTATAAATTTAGTTGTTTACCTGGATCTCTTACTTTTTGCTTTGGCACCCTTGATGCATTTCCAGTGCTTAAGTTTAAGAGATAGTTATTGAACATTTATATGGTTCTTGTGCTCCTTGTTTTGGTTCTTGATCGACATGGTTATTTGCTAATGGTCCATGAGTTGGTGCCAAGTTTTGGATAATGATTGTTTGATGATGAAGCTTAAGAGGTATTTGTCATCAGAAGTTAGTGCTCCGTGTTTTCTGGATAACTTTTTTTAATAGATAGTTATTGATTGTGCAATTTGATGTATTTGCCTTATATTATGCTTTTCCAAATTTACATGTTGCTTACTGGTGGTTCAGGGGACTGTCAAGGGTTTGAATGGACGACCAGCTGCTTAGAGAAGGAGCCAGGCATGGCCAAGAAAAGCAGAACCGGTCAGTTAAAGCATTTGGATCATGCTTCCCTCTCCTTCTCTGTCTTCACGCATCAAAGATCGTTGCTACCTCCCTTTTAGTTTTGCAAGAGTTTTTGTTTTTGCTAAACTGATTTGATTGTGTCCTTAGTCTGTGTTTTTTATCGGTTCATCTGATTATTGTTTGTTTCTTTTCTTCCTTAATGGCATTTACACCGGTTGAAGTGGAGTAGTATGGAATGAATCCATTCAGGACAAAACGTTTTCAATGTGGCATGCCTGACATAATGTCAGAATTGCATGTGGAGTTTTTTCCTACTCCATTTACATCTTTTACCTTAGTTGCGACGACTAAGGTGTGACCTTTCTGAGTTGTAGAATAAGCTGCAGTCTGTTTTTTATTAGTACATGTGGGGGTTTTTTTTTTTCCAGTTTTTATCCTGTTATAGTTTTCTATGAATGGTGATTGCATTTTCTTCAACAACAACAATAACAACCAAGCCTGTCAATTCCAAGTAAATTGGAGTAGGCTAGAGTTAAAACCCAACAAGAGCCCCTAGTCATGGTTCAGGCACATCGATAGCCGTTTTCCAAGCACTCGTATTCAGACAGACATCTCTAGGTATATCCTATTTTTTTAAATCTCTTTTTATTTCCTCCCTCCATGTCAATTTCGGTCTTCCTCTGCCTCTCCTCACATTACTATCTTGACTTAGAACTCCATAATACACTGGTGCCTCTGACGGTCTCCTTTGGATATGGCCAAACCACATCAACCGATGTTGGATAAGCTTTTCTCCGATTGGTGATACCCCTAGATGATCACGAATATCATCATTCCGCACTTGGTCCATTCTCGTGTGATTACAAATCCAGCGCAACATATGCATTTCTGCAACACTCAGTTGCTGAACATAATGTCTCTTTGTAGGCCAACATTCTGCTCCATACAGCATAGCGGGTCTAATTATCGTTCTATAAAACTTGCCTTTTAGCTTTTGTGGTACCCTCTTATCACAGAGAATGCCAGAGGCTTGGCGCCACTTCATCCACCCTGCTTTGATTCTATGGCTAACATCCGCATCAATATCTCCATCCCTCTATAGCATCGATCCTAGATATCGAAAGGTATCTTTCCTAGGCACCACTTGACCTTCCAAACTCACATCTCTCTCCTCCTTGTAGCAGTGCCAAAGTCGCATCACATGTATTCGGTTTTATTTCTGCATACTCTAAAACCTTTAGACTCAAGGGTCTGCCGCCACAACTCTAGTTTCCTATTTACTCCCACCCGGCTTTCATCTACTAACACTACATCATCGGCGAATAACATACACACTACAAGGAGACCTAGCATTAGTGACAAAATGATGTGGCGAAATTTATGTTTGCCACTAATGCTTGTACTATTTGTCACAGCACTAGTTTTTATCACTATTTGTGTCGGTTATTATTGACAAAATACTAATTCGCCACAGGAAATATCTTTAGTGGAGAATGGAGTGGCGAAACATTGTTTTGCCACTATTTAGCAAGATATTTGTGGCAAAAGAATATTTACCTCACTAATATGTCATTATCAGTGACAAAATAAATTATCGTCATAGGAGACACAATTAGTGAGAAAATATTATGGAAAAATTTAAATTTACCACTGGCTACAACAATATTAATTTGCCACATAAAACATCTTTAGTGGCGGATTTAGTTATGCATTTATTGTGACTATATTTTTTTCCTACAAGATATTATATTGCCACATGGTTCAAGGTTAGTGAGAAAACGTCATGGTAAAATTATATTTTGCCACTATTTATATTATCTTTTTATGGAATATGGATGCATGGAGAAAACCAAAACTTTTGGTCTCAAAAAGATAAGAAATATGGGATTTGAACCCACGCCCTCCATCCTCAAAAGCACGATCCCACACCACCCAAACCACAAATCTTTTTGTTCATCAGGGCTACGCAAACATATATATCTATAATTAAAAGTATAGGAACTTTCCATACCATTCACGCTTGCGGCCTGGAATGCAAAGCCACGTGGCGACTCAGCCTGGTCCGTTCATGAGGCCACCCATCTGTAAAGACACGGTAATTTTTATTCTTTAATCTGTAATCAAATTCTGTGACGAGTATTTCTTTCTCGTACTAACTCCAAATAAGATGATTCTTTTTTCTATTTTCTTATTAAGTCATGATCTATCAATTGGTGGTCAGGTTGACATCAATTCTGTGTCAAATTATTTTTTGGTGGGAAAATTTGATTTCAAGTTCTCATCTTTTGAGATTCAATTTTTTTAAGTGTTCACGTGATGTTGAAAGGATAACTGAACAATAATAAAGTTGTATATCATGATGATACCTATAAGGTTTTAGTTGACAATATCTTTATTTAAAATCATCTACTACATCTTATTCATAAATAGGCACAACTCTCACAATGTTATAAACAACTATGTGAGGAAGTATCGGTTTGTGAACAATATATAGCTACACATCATTAAAATGATTTGAAATTTTTACCACAAGCTTTTACACCCATAGTGCACCCACAAGGCAATTTTTAGGATTTTTTGGCCACTTTACTGTATTATTACCATTTTACAAAGCCACTCAGAAAATCACTTAAATCTTAGCAAATAACAAATCACGTCAAAAACCATGCCAGAACCACCAGATCCCATATCTACGGTCAAGGTCACGCGAGCTGACATTTATATCCACCCACCGTGTATCCAAACCCTAACTCTTTCACCTCCTCCCATTTTCCTCCCTGTTACACAGCAGATGTGGTAGCGGCGGTGCACACCCCACGCTCCCGTGGGCTCCTCAGAGGAAGAGCTGGATCAATTGCTGACATCGCCACTCGCCGCGCGGCCATAGTCTCTGTGGGCGGCGGCGCAGTCCTCGACAGTCAGCTCGGGAGCGTCGTGGGGCCTCCCGGCCTCGATCCGGGTGGCATAGACCGCTGGCCCGGCTGTTGGAGCGCGGGGCTGCTAGGCTCTCTTCCCCTTTGCGCCGCTCCAAAGCTGCCCGCCGTCCGCGAACCAGGGCCATGTATGTAGGTGTGGTGGCAGCCAGCCGCGACGGTCGAGCAGAGATTACTTCGTGTGCGCGCTGCTCGGGCCTTGCTTCCGTTCTCCGCGCAGCCGTGGGTGGTGTGGCTCAATCGCTCTAGAGCCGACGCATCCAGCTCAAGGTGAGGGAGGTCACACCATGCTCCTCAACTGTTTGTTGTTCTTCCCAAGTGGAAATTGCAGTGTTAGCTACTGTGTAACGAAGGTGTTAGTCTTAGCCAAGTGCTAGCTCTGAATATTGCACATCCAGTGTGTGTTTCAGTTCAGATTCAAACCTTCGTTTAGTTTTCCTGATTTAGTATGAACTGAATCATACTTGCAGTTATGTGCCTGACCATCAGTTCTCAAACATAAGGATTGTTTATTTACTCGTAGATTGATCATCAGGATCGAGAGATGTTAGCTGGGAGGAGTATCTGAACAACAATTGGGACAGGGCTATTGTCGTTGAGGAGACGGCTAGGTTCTCTGCAAGTTGTAGTGATGGTAACTGAAAACAAGAGTTCCATTCAGTTTTCTTCTTTTCAACATGAGTGTCTTGTGCGTAGGGCCATAGTAGACCAACTAGTAGTCTTTTCTTAAATCATGTTTAGCTGTGAGCCTGAGACTTATGTGTCTGATTAGTTTTTCAGTTTCCATTCAGTCTATTCTCAGTTATCTTCTGTTAAGAGGCTTCACTATTAGAATGAAAGGATAGGCATGTTATCTGTAGAGTTGCGGTTTCACATCACAGATGAGATGAATTTGAAACAGGCTCTTACAGTCTTGACTTATGAATTTTGTAACATTGAGTGATACTATGGTGACCTGGAGACACCATGTTGCTTGTTGTTTGTTGTTTGGGAAGGCTCATGTGTTGATAAGCTAACTGTGATTTGTCATACTTATGGTTCTTTACATGAACTCTTTTGCCTGCTGACAGTTTATGGGTCCTTAATAGTTTGTTGTTTCATGCTTTGCAGACCAAACTACATGAAGTTGCTGGGAAACACCAAGAAAAGATTTCTTCTGCGCCAGTGCTGTAAACCGAGTGGCCAAGGAAAAAAATTCAGATTGCAGGTGCAAATTGAGGCTTTTGAACAGCGTGAAGTTGCAGCTGGAGCATGTGCAGATGCTGCTGAGCAACGAGCACAAGCTTTGGAAGGCCAAGTCTCGACGGTGGTCGAAACAAATGCACAGTTACAAGAAGAGCAGCAATCCCCACGTGATGAGTTGAGTTCTGTGTCAAATACAAAGTGGAGAAGTTGCTCATCTAGTGATAGAGCAACTTGATCAACAAGTGGCTGATTTCTTGCACGCATTCAGTCTGGTGCTTCATAGTCTCCACCATAGAGTTTAATACCTATAGTTGAATAAATTATTTGGGATTTGAAAGTAGTGTGTGAGTTATTTTGAGAGTTCTAAGTGTTATTATTTTCGTGTATCACTGGATTGCAACATTATCATGATTATTAAAGAATTATTGAAATAAATATGGTACACATTTGTGAGAATTGTATTGTACATATTTGCTGATTCATTTTTTGTCACTACAACATGGTTTGTGGCGATCAACTAGACACAATTGCAACGAAACAGTGAGAACAAATTTTGACATAGTAAACCTATATAATGGCGAAACATTGGTCACTGGTACGTAGTCTTTAGTGACTACAATTTGTCACTTTTACAATGGTAACTGAGATAACCAAATTGCCACAAATTCTATATAGCTGTGGCAATTATTATCACCACTAAAAATATTATTAGTGGCATTTATTTTGACACTAATACATATGTTTTTGTGGCAACAAATGGGGCCACAAATGGCCACGCTACTAGTGGCAGTGCAATTCGTCACTAATGAGTACGGTCATTTGTGGGGAACAAAAATTCATCACTAAAGTATCTGTGAGGCCAGTATCTGTGGCGACTTGTAGCGATTTAAAAAGTCGCCACAGAGACTGATTTGTGATGAAAAAATAAGCATTTGTGATAAAATTTTTCGCCACAAAAACCCTTTGCCCTTGTGGTGACACCAAGGGATATCCCCTTGTATGTCCCTTGTAACTTTATCCATTACCAAGGCAAAGAGATACAGACTCAAGGTTGACCCTTGATGTAGCCCTATCTTAATCAGGAAGTAATATGTGTTACCATCATTTGTTCGAACACTAGTCACAACATTGTTGTACATGTCCTTGATGAGGGTAACGTACTTTACTCGGACTTTATGCTGGTCCAATGCCCACCACATAACGTTCCTTGGTATCTTGTCATAAGCCTTCTCCAAGCCAATAAAAACCATGTGTAGGTCCTTCTTCTGCTCCCTAAACCGCTCCATAACTTGTCTTATTAAGAAAATTGCTTCTATGGTTGACCTTTCGGGCATGAAACCAAATTGGTTCATAGATATTCGTGTTGTTCCTCACAGGCGATTCTCTATGACTCTCTCCCATAGCTTCATGGTGTGGCTCATCAACTTGATTCCCTGATAATTAGTACAACTTTGGATGTCTCCCTTGTTCTTGTAGATTGGTACCAATATGCTTCTTCTCTACTCCTCAGGCATCTTATTTGATCGATAGATAGTGTTGAACATCTTGGTTAGCCATACTATAGCTATATCCCCGAGACATCTCCACACCTTGATTGGGATACCATCGGGGCCCATCACTTTACCCCCTTTCATCCTTTTCAATGCTTCTCTGACCTCCGACTCTTGAATTCTCTGCACAAAGCGTCTATTGGTGTCATCAAACATGTCGTCCAACTGAACGTGGTGTTCTCATTCTTACCATTGAACAACTTATCGAAATACTCTCACCATCTATGTCTAATCTCGTCCTCCTTCACCAAGAGCTGCTCCCTCTCATCCTTAATGCATTTGACTTGGTTGAAGTACCTTGTCTTCTTATCACTAGCCCTAGCCATCTGTTGGTGTTTCTTAGCGCACTACTAAAGATAGATTAAAAACCCGTCCCTAGTAACAACACTAGAAACGTGTGTTGGCATTCCTAACCACCATTACATCAGAAGAGTAACTCTCGGCCCTTAACGATGCCGGCCGAGGTAATGCAGTCTGGTAGTAAAAGTTAGAAGTGCCTGATTGGTCTTCCTAACCGTCATTACTTACGATATGCAAAACTGAAGCACGGCGCCTTGGGGTGCATAAGAATTACAATCCTTAAGTAATGGTACTTAGGAAAACCAATCATGATAGCTCATTATGGATAAATCCGCAAGCGCACGGAACTATCATTGTAGCATTTCAACCCGTGAGTATTCAGGGTTGTCGTATTTATAATTCCCGTTGGAGGGCAGGACGAATGCATCTAGCTTTGGTATAAACATGATCACTTATTGAGTGCATAGGTAGACATAGCATAGGCAGGGGTAAATCATGGTTCAAAGATAGTGGACACACATCTGAGCCAACCTCAAGGATAAAAGAGAAATAAAGAATAAAAGAATATATCTAATTGAGCAGGCATTGGTCATATATAGCTATGCAAATAACTGTTAGTAAACATCTAACTAGCATGTCTAGCGTCAGGACTAAGTCTGGGATGATAGGGAGATCCCCGCAGCTGGTCTGCTAGCCGATAGAGACTTTATGAACTCCTACTCAATACCCGAACGTGGGGGAATGCTAGGGATGGACAGGGTTGTCACCACCTTTCCAACTACACCTTTGCCCGTGGGGTACCGACATATCCGCCGATCTTCGCATACCTCGGGCACCACGCCCGTGTAATTGGAAACAACTCCCTAGCCCCCATGGACCCCACCCCTTCGAAGTGACAGGCTAGGTTAAGAGCAACCGAGAAGGCATGACGAACCGTCACCTCATCTCTAGTTCTTCCTCTATTCATACTAATTCAATGAATGATGAAGAACAACGATGAACATGTCAAGAATATAACACATAAACTATATGCTAGTTCATATATCATGATCATAACATGAACAAGACTATAGTCTAGTTCATATGCATTGCTATATAAATAAGACAAGAACTTGAACTTTGGAGAACTGCATAGTATTCATACCAAGGTGTTCTTCTTCTTCCAAGGAGACAAGCTCTCCGTGCTAGCTCTTGCCTTGCTCTACTACTACAACTAATCTAAAGAGTACAAGTGAGGAATGTGAGGTGAGTGGCTCCAAATGGTGGTGTGTGTATTGGAGGGGAGCTCTCCCTCTCTTTTATAGCCCAACATGGTCGGTTTGAGTGCTAACAAATTTGGAAGTAAGTGGAACCGCCTTGAGCGCCCCGTCCTATGCACCGCCTGAGAAAACTGGGCCCAGGAGGCCCCACCAGGGGACCGATCGCCCCCGGGACCGGCCGCCCCCCTGGTGGGTCCATTTGGCCGCCGCCTTCGCGTGGTCGGTTCGTCTCTGGGCCTGGACTTCTCCTGTGGTTAAGAAAGGGCCTAGAATGCTAATAAAGGTGAGCTTCTCTTCTTCTTTTGGTTGCGCATTCCTGAATTTGTCTTTCTGCTTTTGTGCTTTCTTTTAGTTGTTGTGCATTTCCACGTGTTAAAAATGCAAGTCACATATACACCAAAGCTTGTGGAAATGTTAGATAAAAACTCTACCTTCTATTTATTCTAGTATCATATTGGCAGTTAAAAATAGACTTTAAGGACCGCCAACACCATCCTATAGAGTCCTTCTCTCCTTCCTTCATACTCAAACGTTGGTAAAGATCCTCGTAGGCCTGTCCCTTTGCTTCACTCACTGCTCGTTTTGCAGTCTTCTTTGCCACCGTGTACCTCTCTATGTTGTCGGCACACCTGTCCTGGTACAAGCGCTTATAGCATTCCTTCTTTTCCTTAATAGCCTTTTTCATAGCTTCATTCCACCACCAAGTGTCTTTCGAATCGCAACTACCCCCTTTGGTCACCTAAGCACCTTTAAAGCAATCTTTCAAACGCATGTTTCCATCTTCTCCCACATGTCGTTTGCATCATCTCCATCTTGCCAAGGGACCTCTTCAATAAATCTTTCCTTGAAGACCTTTGCTGTCTCTCCTTCCAATTTCCACCATTTCGTTCTTGCAATCCTAGGTTGTTTAACCCCTCAAGCTTGCACCACAAAGCGGAAGTCAGCCACCAACAACTTGTGTTAAGAAACCACGCATTCTCCAGGTATTACCTTACAATCGAAGCATGTCCGTTTATCCCTCCTCCTTGCAAGGATGAAGTCTATCTGACTAGAGTGTTGGCCGCTACTAAAGGTCACTAAATGGGACTGTCTCTTCGTAAGGAAAGTGTTGGCTACCATCAGATCAAAAGCTATAGCAAAGTCTAAGATTTCCTCTCCCTCCTGGTTCCTATTGCCATATCCAAAGGCTCCATGTACCGCCTCATAACCTGCCCTTGATGTACCTACATGGCCATTAAGATCCCCTCCTATAAAGAGCTTCTCGCTACTAGGTACAGCTCTAACCAATTCATCTAAGTCTTCCCAGAATTGCCTCTTATCACTCTCATCTTGGCCTACTTGGGGGCATACACACTAATTACATTTAAAACCATATCACTAATGACAAGCTTAACTAAGATGATCCTATCCCCTTGCCTTCTCACCTCCACCACACCTTGAGGCTCCTGTCAATCAAAACACCTACTCTATTTCTATTTGAAGTTGTCCCTGTGCACCAAAGCTTGAAGCCGGTGTTGTTCACCTCCTTCGCCTTCTGACCCTTCCATTTAGTCTCTTGGAAGCACAAGATATTTACATGCCTCCTAGCCACTGTATCAACTAACTTTCTTAACTTACCCGTTAAGGACCCTACATTCTAGCTACCTATCCTGATCCTAGTGGGCTCGACTAGCTTTCTTACCCTTTGCACCCGCCGAGAAAGGTGTGAAGACCCTTGCTCATTTTTCACCAACCCGAGCGCCGATGTGGCGCGCCACTGAGGATATGACGACCCGATCCTTGCTCTCTTGACACCGTGCCCAGATCATGACACGGCGCGTCACGGGGGTGACGACCCGACCCTTGCTCATTTAACACCATACCCAGGTTCTGGCATGGCGCGTCGCTAAGAGGTTTAGGCCCCAACGGGAGTCTTTTGGGTCTCATCTCCATACTAGAATCTAGGGTTTTACATCCGGCTCGCCATGTCTAAACACAACCCTCCTCCTTTACCGGGGCTTGGGACATGCTATGCTGAGACACCATAGGCCCCCCAACATAGGCGGAGTTATTGTATTTTCTTCAATCATTATTTTTAATTTTATCCTACATATATATATATCACTTTGATAGTGCTATGTGATCTGTAATATATTGCTAAAGTTCATGTAAGTGGTAGAATTTATGATATGTGAGACTTAGTTCATAGTTATTTTTAAAATTAATTTTTTGGCTTTTTTGCTTTGTAATTTTGTTATATGTTTATGGTTCCTGGAATGCAACAAGTACCTAATTTTTGCCCTTTGGAATGCATAGTAATTTTTTGGTTTTCGATTTTGGGCTTTGGGGTTTTGGAGTTGGGGGTTTTTTGTTTTTGGCTTTGGTGTTTTTGTTTTTGGGGTTTTGGGGTTGGGTTTGGGGTTTTGGGGTTATGTCTGTGTCTGTGTCTATGTCTATGCTGTGGGCCTGTGTCTGTGGGCATCTGTGCCTGTGTCATCTCTGTGTGTGTGTCTGTGTCTGTGGGCATCTGAGCCTGTGTCATCTGTCTCTGTTTCTATCTGTCACTAGATGTCATCCATCTATTGATCTCAAGATTGTCTCCATTTAAATATAAGTCTGCATTTACATTGTCATTACAAAATTTGTTGTTGCGCAGGTTTTTGTGGATGGGAGTACCACCATGTCCACGCATGAAAGGAAAGCAAGCATCAGGGATTTTATGGCAAGTGTTCTGCATTCTGCAACAACAACAACTGGGGGAAAAGGGAATCTGTTTCCTTGTGTGTAATTTTGATGCACATTGTTTCTCGTTGTAGATGTTATATTTCCCTCTCTTATGCAACTGCCCAAGGGGATCAGCGACGTCGACGACAGGAGGCAGAAGGCGGTGTGCACAGAGAGATACCGGAGGAGAGATGAGGACGAGGGCAATAGGATGGTTTCAGAGATCGACATCGAAAGGGAGGAAGAGTGTGCCATTTGCATGGAGATGAATAGCAAGGTGGTGCTACCAAGCTGCAGCCATGCTATGTGCATGAAGTGCTACTACAGACATTGGTGAGAACTGAGCACATTTACATGACATTAACAGACTAAACAAGCTAGTGTATATTCGTGTTGGATCGAATGTTCCTGCTAACTGTATACTCTTTAGAACCAGTGATCAGATAAGGCCGGAGTCAGCCAATTATTGAGTAGTTTCATTGTCTGATATTTAAGGCTGCTCTGATCGCTGTATGATATGAAATAATGTGAATACAACCATATGCTGAACTATCTGCTGCAGAGATATACTATTAGATACAGCAGCTGTATTGATTGGTCCATGTGCTATCTATCCTTGTTTTTGCAGGTGATCAAGATCTCAATCCTGTCCCTTCTGTTGGGACAACCTCAAAAGAGTAAACTCAGGTGACCTGCGTATGTTCATCGACTGCAGGGACGTACTCCCTCCGTTCCAATTGTAGTTCGTTTTGACTTTTTTGGTGCATACATTTAGTTATGTATCTAAATAAATAATATTTCTAGATACATAACAAAATGCATGCACCGAAAAAGTTAAAGTGAACTATAATTTAGAACGGAGGGAGTAGTTGACATGGCGACAGTGACCAGAGAGAACATCAGGCGCCTGTTTATGTACATCGACAAGCTGCCTCTTGTTACGCCCGATAACATCTTCTACACCTATGATTCTCATGTGAAATAGCTGGAGCTGTATGTAGTACAAGATGACTTTGGTCAGCATTGTTTTCTCAGAGTGATGACGCATGGCTTATTGATTCATGCAGAGGATGTTCCTCGTCCCAGGATGTGGCTAAGCTCAGGTTTCTGTAGAAGTTTGTACATATTTATGGTGCAATGGAAATTCTTTTGGGAAAACCAATTGTGTTCTGGAGTATGCAGGTTCTGATTGTGACACACGTTTGTGCATTATTGGGTTCAATTTGAGGCTTGAAATGCTCTGTTGTTTCAGTTAGATATTTTTTGTGTTTTCAAACTGTTTGCTTTTATTCCTTGCTTCCCTGTCGGTGCAATGCAAAGCTATGATGCTGATCTTTTTTGGTTGGAATAGTTTACTGCAGTGACAGGATGCCTACCGTTCTGGGAAATTGATTAGTGGGACCATCACATGCTGCCATTGGTTACTTCAAGTTCTGGGGCACGGTCCTGGAATCCATGTTGCTGCTGGAGCTGCTTTGTTCAGACAGACAGCAATTCTCATGCGAAATTCAGACAGGCAGATCAATGCTCATGTTGACATTCAGACAGACAGACCAATCCTTCCTTGTTTGCACACAGCCTGCTATACCCAGCCTACTTCGCTCCTCCCCATTCCCACAGAGAACTTTTTTTATTTTTAATTTTTTTTTAAAAAAAATTTACTAAAATAGTCTCCCGTTTCAAAAAATGACAGAACTAGTCGCCTGCAGTGGGCGTTTTTTAAAAAACGCCCACTGTCTGGGCGTTTTTTGTGACGTGGCAACCGTCCGGCCGGCGCGGGTGCCGGCGTTTGCGGGCGGCCCTCTGGCGGCCAAAAACCCCCCACTGGGTGGGCGTTTTTTGGCCGCCAGGGGGCCGCCTGCAAAAGGGCCGGCCTGTTTTGCGGGCGGGCCCCGAGCAGTAAAAAAACGCCCACACAGTGGGCGTTTTTTCCTGCCCAGGGGGCCGCCTGCAAAACAGGCCAGGCCGGCCGCGCTGTTTTGCAGGCGGCCCCCTGGAAGCCAAAAAACGCCCACACAATGGGCGTTTTTTGGCCAGCTGGGGGCCCCCTGCAAAACAGGCGAGGCCGGCCGTGCACTTTTGCAGGCGGCCCCCTGGCCACCAAAAAACGCCCACACAGTGGGCGTTTTTTGGCCGCCGCCTATATATACCCAGCCCCCCCTTCAGATTTTCATTATATTCACTAAAATTTTCAGAAAAAAAGGGAGAAGAGAGGAGGGAGGAGAAGGAAGTAACGGCGAAGCCCTGCCAGTTTGAGACCTCGGTTTTTAGGTAAGTTTCTCATACATTACAAGTCTGTTGCTATGCATTAGTAAAATATAATGTGTACTAGAGTTGTTTAGTTTTTAGTTGACTCTGGGTAGATCTGTGAGTAGTATGTATATTAGATCTATAAATAATGATGTTAGAGCATTGCAGTTCGTGTTAGAAATAATGATGTTTCTTTTATGATTTAAACAATGGATTGCATGATTTGAAATGTGACGAATATCGTATTTTCTCTGAATAGATATGCAAAACTTATGGCGGACGGAGTTTTGGAAAAAACGAGGTCGCCCTAGAGAATTGTATCCCGACGTGTCTAGCAAGGATGCTCCAGTTCCTCCTGCAGTCCCTGTCCCAAATTGTGACTGTGGAGAACCGGCTGATATTGGCCAATCTCGCCATGAGGACACAGCTGCCCGTTGCTACTACACATGCGGTGGATTCAATGTAAGTAATTGCACCTCTGTCATTGCGCCTTTATTCATTGCTAGTAATTGCGGCTCTTGCATCTCTAACAATGTCGTTAGCAATCATGTTTTGTAGGCCCATGAGCGGTGCTTTTTCTTTCAGTGGATTGACGGTCCAGACAAATTCGACCCAAGGAATCTCCAGTTTGACGAATGGTGGAAAGGGAAGCATAATCCACCCGATCAATTCGAGCGGTGGGTGGCACCTCCCCCTGACCCCCCCCAATGACAGACGAGGAGAAGAAAATAGCCCAATTGAGACGGCTTGGATCTCCGCCTCGTTGCAAATACGGAGATTATTCTGTAATAAGTTCAGATAGGCCTAACGAGTTCGAATGTCCTAACCCTGCCGGAGTAAGTGCAAATTGTATGCGGTCATGGCTTTCTTAGTATTTGTGCATGTACTAACATTTTACATTGTAGGGTGGCTATACCTTGTTGCGGAAGTGTAACTTCAGGGAGTGGCTGTGGGGTCCAAAGAACAAATGGCCGGATCCGAAGGTGGACAAGAAGAGAAAAGTGGTTACCCCTAAGCCTCCTGTGTTGTGCAAATGTGGTGTCGAAGCGCAGTATGGCCTACTACCATCGGAGCTTGGAATAGGCTATTGGTGCGGCCATATGGTTGATTACGATGAGGTCCTTTTGTTGCATTTGTTGCTCACTTGATATCCAAGCTTTTTGTATTTGCTGACTTTAAATTGTTCCGTTTGATCACAGAGTCTTAGGAAATGCAAGTGGGAGGTTTTTGCCCATGTTGAAGACCGCAGGGAATACATGGATACACTGAAGCAAAAGCAAGTAATGGACCTGAAGTTCAGGTCTGGTACTCAGCTTGTGGACAACTATATTAAGATGCGGAAGCGAGCGCAGGTTGACTATGCCCGACGATTGCGTGTCCAAACCCCAAGTGCTGCTCGGTGGAAGAAAGACTGTGATGCATGGAAAAAGAAGAGAGAAGAGGAAGCATCCTTGCATGCGAGGGAGAAGATGAAGGAGGCCGAAAAAAGGAGTGCTGATGCGAAGATGAAGCAGAAGATGGCGGAGCCGGAGATGCCGATGAACGACGAGGACGAGGAGTATGATGAAGCGTTCACCCAAGCCCTCGATGACTTGGAGGCCGCTTACTATAAAAAAAGGAAGAAGAGGAGTATGATGAAGCGTGCACCCAAGCCGTTGATGACTTGGAGGCCGCTTACTACAAAAAAAAGAAAGAAGAGGCCAACGCAGCTGAGCGTAGCCGTACCAATGAGTTTGTGGGAGAGGATAGTGGTTCTGAAGATGAAGACTTGCTTCCCGGTTATGTTTCGGATTATTAGGGTCGTTTTGTTAGATGAATTCGGATTAGTAGCTCATCGCCCTAGCGGACCTATAATTTTATTGTAATAAACTGTTTTCGTGACTTTTAACTGTGCTGTAATGGAATATTATAACGGATGTAATGCAAGCATGTTAGGGTTTAGGGTAAATTATTTAGGGTTTAGGGTTTTTAGGGTTTAGGGTTTAAGGTTTTTTGGGTTTAGGGTTTTTAGGGTTTAGGGTTTACGGTTTAGGGTAAATTTTGACAAAAGAATAGTGCGTATCATACATGAAGACAGTAATTACATCGTACAGGGTACTACTGTCCCGGAGCCTGTCCCTGCCCCTGCCCCCTACCCCTCTTCGGCCTCCTCGGTCACACGTGCCCCGATGAGTAGGTGTAGCGATCCGGTGGAACACCTCGAGTCGCGCGGACGTCCTGCATTGGAGTCATCTGTGATAACTCCTGCGTGTAGGGCGGAGGTGCTCCTGCAAGCTGTGAGGGGCCGATCTCAACCTCCTCGTCGCTGATCGATGCGTCAGTGGGGGGGTCATTAGGTAGTCGGTAGGTCCGCGACGAGGTGCCGGCTCCCTGGCCCGATGTCCAAGCTGCTCCCTGCGCGGAGGTACCCAGGACTCCCCAGGCTGCTCCCTGAGCGGAGGTACCCACTCCATGGGGCGAAGGCCAGGCTTCCCAGCCTGCTCCCTGAGCGGAGGAACCCTCACCATGGGCCGACGAGCTGGGTGGAGCATGAGTGAAGTGCCTAGATGCCTCTGCTCCGTGCACCGAGGACCCCCCTCCGGAGGAACGAAGGTACGGCGTAGTGAACGCTGTGAAAGGTGTCGTCGTAAGTCACACAGTCATCCATATTAGAAAAACATAGGTAGACGAGGTGGGGCACACGGAGTTACCTCTGGTCTGGGGTGCAGGAGGACGTGCTGCGGGTGCTGGTGCAGGAATTTGAGGCGCTGCGTCGTTGGTCGAACAAGTGAGAGCCCTCATCACGGATCTAAGCGTCGCACGCATCCGCGTGTACGAGGTGCGCTGCTCGTCGACTGTCAACGCCAAGCCACCCTCCAAGCGGCGACACACGGAGTCCATCTCCGTGTAAAGTAGTTGCGTACCATCGACCTAATTTCAGTTTTAAGTTACATGAAAGATATACGTAATGAAGTACTGATATATATGACAGATTCAAGTACTCACCGCACGGAAGTAATCCTGATCACGGTGCACAGGGTAAGTGTCACGCACGGCGGCGACGTGTGGCTGCTGCTCTGGAGGAACGAAGGTGACACGTGTGCGGGTACGAGGCTGATACCACCGGAGGTACATCATGTACGAGTCCTCGGTGTGGGGGCGGTACTCATCAACGACGTCCTCTGTGGCAAGCAACCAATCGTCCACGTACGACCGCAGACGTGGAACCCATAAGTTGCCGCCGACCTGTCCCCTCCGAGTCAGCCTGAACACAAATTTGAGTAAGACATGTCTACTGCGATTAATTTTTCAAAGTCAGTTGTTAGTAGTACTTACCTATGAGCATCTGCAGGGACGGTACGGATGATAGGGACGGGGGACGGCTGCATGAGACCGAACTGGCGCAAAACACGCCCTGGGCAGTGCGGTTCGACGAAGATGTCGAACACCATCAGTCGGAGCGTCAGCCAGAAGGCCTGGTCACGTGTGCACAACGTGGACAGCCCAAGGGGAGCTCGTGCGTGGATAGCCTCCTGGCTGTAAGGCTCCCAGATCACGTCGGTCGGCTGTATCCTGTCGAACTCCAGCATAAACTCGTTGTACGACCGCGTGACCTGCATATGTGCCCATCGTCGCTGAAATATAACAATAAATGGGTTAGAAGGTACGATACGAATTAACTATATACGTCAGCTAGGAACACGAACCTGACGACGGCACCAGACTGTACCCATGGTGGGGAAGTCCTCGGGCGGACGCTGCAAGTACAGGTCCTCCTCGTAGGCGGTGTGATCCACCACAGGTCGACCAATCGTGAACCGTTCAGCTGCCCATAGCTGTAGAAGGAGGGGGCAACCAGTGAGCACAGAACCTGCTTCTATCTTGGTACACGCTTCGCAAAGCCCCCTGTACGTCACCGCCAGTACGGCAGATCCCCAGCTCCACTGTGGCACTGCTCCCTCGTCAGCATCAGCGATCGCGCACGCGTAGGGGATCATGACCTTGTCGACTGCATGTCCCGCGCTGCTGGTGAACATGACCCAGCCAAAAAGCCACAACAAGTAGGCCTCCAAGCTCCGTTGCACAGAGTACACATCAGCCTCTGGGTGTAGCTGATCGGACTGCAAAAGATATAGTTAATAAAGTTGAGTAGAACTGTAAATTGATAAAATTCTTTTAAATTAGGCCTTACGGTAAACTGCATGAGCCACTGCTGCGACGGGCCCATGGTCGTGTACGGAGGGAAGCTGCTCAAAGCTGGAAGTGCAGGGTGACGCTGTACATGACCGAAGCGGGCCATCATGTCGTCTCGCCAATCATGAAGTCCGTCGACTGGCCCAACGGCATCGCCAGCGAGGGGAAGGCCAAGCAAGAAGGCAACGTCCTGAAGCGTCGGTGCGACCTCCCCGCACGGCAGGTGAAACGTGTGTGTCTCCGGCCTCCATCGGTCGAGCAGGGCTGCTAGAAGAGACCTATCGAAACTCCACCTCCTCGTCTCATCGGCCTCACCAGCTCCAGCCTCAATAAGACGACACAACGGGAGGAGGCCTGCCTCACGTAACCTGCACATAAAAATTTTATGTTATTAAGAAGCCATGTGTACTTAATTGGGAGAATTGAAAGAGTCAACGGATACCTGGAACAGAACCGAGGGTCCACTGGAAGTAGACGTCTGGACGGTCGCGGTCGAAGTACGGGCAGATTGGCGTTCTGCACCGCAATACAGTACGAGCGGTGCTGCAGATCGATCCCTCGATCTAGCAGCTCCGGTGTGTCGTCCGCCATCCCTGCATGACAATATCACAGTTAACACATATGACACATGCAAATAGAAAGTGAAAAAGTATACAACAATAAATTTAAGGTACAACAACAAATGATCGAATTTAAAACATAAAGACTGCACATACAACATGTAACAGAAATATATTCAGATACAAGACTGAGATTATGAACATTACATCCGGAATATAGGTTGAAACAATAAGTTTGTTCACTCCAGTTACAACAAAGAAAAAACCGTACATTACATAATCTTAACCAAGCTCTCTACACATCACAACACGACCGAACCACGAGGCACGCGTGCACGCCTTGGCCTGGTGGGCCTAGAAGTTGTCCCTTCTCCTGATGGCGGGGTACCATCCAATCCGGATCCGAATGGCGGGGCTTCTGTTGTTGTGGCCATGTCTGAGTCCTTGGGGCACTTCTTGTAAGTATGTCCTTCCTTGTCGCATTTGCTGCAACGTGTGTACCTTCCACCTGCTTCGGACTCATCCATGGCGTTTCGAATACGTCTTGTCTTCCGACGCCCAGCCTTGTCTCTGATCTTACTTGGGTCTGGAATATAGGTAGGTTGCGGTACTGTACCTGTAAAATTCCCCGCTATGCCAAAACCATAAATTTTATGTGACCATGTATGCAATATGGCTTCCTTGGTGAAATAGGGAGATACAAAAGTACGATCAAGTATTCCACACTCCGAGCTCGCTGCAATAACATGGGAACATGGTTTGTGGTACAGTCTTGGCTTGTGGCACGTGCATGCGCAATACCCATCCTCTCTAAGTATGCATTCTTGCACAACTCTTCTTCTATATATTCCACGCTTGGCCTTATCAGCACACAAGATTTCAAATCGGTGCTCTCTAGTACCTTGAGTTATAACTCTATGCTCCTTTGCCTTCTTACGTTTTTCCTCCAGATAATTTGTCAGCATTTGTCCGAAGAAAACACCTCGCACTTGCATTGATAGGGCAGCGACTTGGTACCGGTCTCTGAAATATCTGCATGTTCCATGCAGGATGAACTCAATAATGGCAACCAAGGGAAGGTCTCTAACACCACGCATCACCCAGTTGTAAACTTCAGCCAAATTAGTTGTCATAATACCAAACCGCGCTCCGCCGACATCATGCAGCAAAGACCACTTCTCCTTAGGCTCATTCTCTATCCAGTGCGAAAAATTTCTCACAGCAGATGCCGATCTCCTTCTGATGTTTGGACCATCTGTGGGCAGCGGTCCTAAGGACTCTGGACCATCCTCACCAACAGGTGCTGATCGGCTTGAGTGTTCTTCCATATGCTTCATTGTGAGCTCGTCCAACCTCCTCCAAAGCTCGTTGAATTTTTTCTGTTGATTCTGTCCGCACAGCCTCTTGAATAGATCCATCAAGCTCTTGCGCTTAAACTGCTTGTAAAAATTAGCACCCATGTGACGCATACACCACCGACTTTGAACATCTGGCCAATCTTTACCATATCCCATCTCTGCATCACCGTGCTTCAGATATTCAATTGCCCGAAGAAGGCCAGCGTGACGGTCATGAATTAGGCATACACCAGGCCTCATACCAACAATGCTAACCTTCACCTGCTTGAGAAACCAGTACCAACTATTGGTATTCTCGCTCTCCACAAAAGCGAATGCCAGTGGTAGAACTTGATTATTCCCATCAACGGCAATTGCTGTTAGTATCTGACCTCTGTATTTACCTGTCAGAAATGTCCCGTCAATACAGAGTACTGGACGACAATGCACAAAAGCCCTGATGTAAGCACCTAGTGCAAAGAAAGCTCGTTGCAAGACCAATACTGTACGGTCATTCTCCATGGTTGGGTATGTTATAAGATCTGTACATGTCCCTGGATTTCTGGCGGCTATGCATTGAAGAAGAGATGGTAAATTATCATATGAGGCTTTGAATGTGCCAAACCTCATCTCGATAATCTTCTGTTTCGCCCTCCACGCCTTAGCATATGAAATGGTGTATTTGAATTTATCTTCGATATGCCTTATTATTGACCTTGGCTCGTATCTCAGATTATGCACAACATCTGAATACATCTCTGTAGCAATAAATGCAGATGTCATGTTTCTGTGGTACTTCTGTACACCTTCCAAGTGACAGTTGTGCTGGGTGACTATTGACACTTTCCAATAATCCTTCCACTTTCCCTTGAATGCATGCACCCTCCACGGACAACCATCGCTGGATCTCATGCACTTAACTTCGTATACACACTTTGTGGACTTTGCTACCCAGAACTCCCTCTGCAGTGATACAGCCCAAAGCTTGACTGCCTCCATCAATTCTTCCTTCTCTGCGTACATCGCTCCCTCGATTATCTCATTCTCCTTATACTCCCATGGAACATGGTATCCCTCTGAAATAGCAAGTCCAGAGAAGTCTTCATTAGACCACTGCCATGGATTCACATTGCATCCTTCCTCATCAGAAGATTCATAACCCTCCACTTCCTCATTCGCCGCATCTTCGTTTTCCATTTCCTGAACAATGGAGTTGATCCTCTCGCCCTCATCTGCCAAGCCTCTCGGCTCACTGGTTTCTTCTTCTCTTTCTGGTTGCTGCACATCATGTCCCTGTTCTTCTCCTTGTTCAGCACGGTCATTTCCCTCTTCTATTTCAGCATCAGTCCTAACCATGCTTGTACCCTCCACATCTTGCAGGGTTGCATTGTCTTTATCGTGCACCTCCATGAAAATGCTGGGTTCCCAGCCCCGCTGCAATGCATTTTCTACGTACCATTTCCATGTTTCGGTGCAATCTACCGACATCAATTCCCAGAAGCATTCTTCGTTGCCACGGTTGACTACTACATTTACTTTTATTGTGTTCACCTCTGGATTGATACGAAATACCCTCATTAACCAGTTACACACTGACCAAAAATTTCTTTCCGCTGGCCTATCTATCCCCTTTAGTGTTGACCCAAATTCAGACAGATCTATACCATACGGCCCATATCTGACAATGCCACTACCATGGAACAACCGAAAAATCACTTTGGTTGACATATCTATTCAGAGAAAATACGATATTCGTCACATTTCAAATCATGCAATCCATTGTTTAAATCATAAAAGAAACATCATTATTTCTAACACCACATTTGCAATGCTCTAACATCATTATTTCTAACACGAACTGCAATGCTCTAACATCATTATTTATAGATCTAATATACATACTACTCACAGATCTACCCAGAGTCAACTAAAAACTAAACAACTCTAGTGCACATTATATTTTACTAATGCATAGCAACAGACTTGTAATGTATGAG
>CM041630.1:19234907-19255842 GCA_023333625.1 Bothriochloa decipiens
ATTTTTGGACCTAGAACCGAGCTAAAATTTTGGGCCTTTATATATAAACATGACAATACTGCTGGTACCCGTTGCTATTATATATACATTACACATGTACCAAATATAGTTAACTCACTCCAAAAGCAATATTCATATAAAATAATTTGTATGCATACTAAATTAATTACTATAAAAATTTTCTTCTAACATTTCTTGATGGCAAGTCAACGATGACAGTGTCCATATCAATCTCATCTACCAAATTATTGTTAAGAAATTTATGAAGAGAGCCCCTCTCCAAGATTCTACCAAATTATCTATTCTTTTTTCTTCATTCTTTTATCATTGCCAGAAGCTTAGTTTCTTGGTCCTGTTAATTAATGTTTTAGGGAAACAATTATTAACTGCAGTTTCATAAAATACGGTAGCATCGTGTGTCCGCTGTACATCAGTACAGGTATAGGTCATAGGACAGAGAGAGAAAAAAATACGGAGTAGGAACCTGATTGCTGCCGCGGTGCCGCCTGGCGGCGCCTGATGGTGATGGAATTGGAGTGCGGTGTGCAGATGATCGCCGGCTCGCCCTATGCAGAATTGCAGATGAGCAGGGTGGGCGCAGTTGTGCGGACGTGCCCGGCCGGCGGCCGGGCCGACAGGCCGCGACATCGTCGTTGCCTCGTGCTGTCGTGCAAAAGGAAAGGCCGAAAGGAAGTCCAATAGTCAGTCGCATAGAAGTTGAAGGAAAGGAATCAGGGAAGTCGCCTACTCGCCTTGCGTTGTGTGATCGCCGGGAACATCGAGTGCTCAACGTCGAAGGAGTCAGCACGTGTGCGCTGGTGTAGATCGTGCATGTGTTGTATCGGCTATCTCTCCTTGCTTGCTTGGCATAGGGAAAGTCGACGAGCTGCCGGCGGCTCTGGCGGCGGGTGAAGCGTGGAGCGATGGTGAGGGGGCGCCATCTTCTTTCCTCCGCTGGAAATTAATCATGGTATAGGGAAAATAATAGATTTGTTTTGGAGGCATCGTGAGGTGGCGCTCTCCTGTTTCCTCAGGTGGAAATTATGGTAGGGGAAACAACAGATTTTTTCCATCTTTTTCTCAATAATAATAATGGTAAAATTGGGTAATTTTCTATAACATAGGAAATCTAATGGTTACGGATTGCCGGAGTCTATAAAATTAATGGCTAGATGTTTCTGATTAATATAGAAATTTGTAGCATTTATCTTTTTTTCTAACGCGTCTGGTGAGAGTTTAATGTGGAGCCTCTGTTAAAGCTTTTAATTAGTAATAATAAGACAAGACAGTAAGATTTACGGGGCACACGTACAGCAGCCGGCCAGCCCTAGAGGCTAGAGCTTAATTTGCACAAACTAACGCCGTGATCCCTTGAGCTTTGCACAAAACAATCGCTCGAATTCCTTCATGTTTTCAGCCTCCAAGCACACGAGAACACGGATGCCGCTATCTGCCTCCGTCCCACTCTTGGTGAGGTGCACGTACCCAGCGCGGACTGATCCTGCACGAGAGACCCCCCGTGGCTTCCCCCACCAGAAATCTGCGTCGTAGAGCGGCATGTCAAGCCAGCTCACCAGCCGCAGCTCCGTCTCTGCCATGGTGTCCCCCTGCAGCTGGTAGCCACTCTCTGCCGACAGCAGCTCGTGGTAGTAGTCGATCGCGGACCGCACCAGCTCGTTGTCCACCCGGTTCGTTGCGGCCTGGATGCGACGGGCCGCATATTCCAGCGGCTCCGAGCAGATATCACGGGCCACACCAGAGGCGCACAGCGTAATGATGCCGTTGCCGAGGTAGCGGTCCGGAAGGGGAGGCCTCATCGCGCCGCGGCGGCGGACGTCTGCTGAGAAGGAGACGCGTGCCTCGGCGTCCGGCGGCAGACGCCGTGCGGCACAGGCGCACTGCCACACGAGGGCACCAACGGCGCAGAACGCGCTCGTGCCGCCGCAGATGCGCTTGAGCTAGGCGACCTGGTCGTTGGAGATAACCAAGACACCGGCTGCGGTGGTGGCTGCTGCGGCCGGCGGCGGCTCCGAGCCCGAGCTGCTGCTGCTGCTTGCCGTCATGTTTGGCCGGTACAGTACTGATAATGCATCAGGGTGGACGACAGGAGGGCACCTCGCGCGGAGGAGAGTGCGCTGGTGGCAGGGGAGCTCCACTACGGCGGCGGCGCCATCGCCGTCCCTGTAGAAGGCCGACCACGTTTGCATGAAATGGAAATCGCCCATGGCATCGACGGCCACATGGTGGAAGGCAGTGCCTAAAACCACCCCTCCACACTTGATAAGAGTCACCTGGACGTACGCACAGGCAGCAGCATGAACAAAATGATGGAACGAGAACGAAATACATGTCGATCTTGTCATGTTCCTGTGAAGGAAGAAGCGAATTACCTGTACGGCTAATATGATGGACGAAGGCTCAATGCAAGGAACAAGCAGCCTCCGCAGCTCTGGCGACGGTTTCAAGTCGTCCAAGTCATCAAGCCTAAGTTGAGAGCGAGCGACCACAAAGAGGGCCCCCTCGCCGTTGCAGTTGATCTGTATCCGGCCATTGCCGTCGACGCCAAGGCGGCCAGCGAGGGGGTAGAAGGACACCAGGGCCTTGGCCAAAGACTCCTTGAGCCTGCTCGGATCAATGAAGTTGTCGTCGGTGGAGCTACTAGGAGGATCAAAGAAGTATACTAGCGGCGTGTGGCCTCTGTTTGCACGCTCGAGGTCCAGGGAAGAGACCCACAGGCCCTTCCTCGGCGTCTCCATGCTCGGTGCCATATATATAGAAAAAGCTGACGGATGTAGTTACCAAGTGAGAGGGGATGTATAGTTACGAAGTGAGAGGGGTATCAGTAGTTAGTAGTACATCACATTATTGATTTTTTTTTTTTTTTTACATTGCGGAACATCACATTATTGGTGGATAGGGCATCTCCATCAAAAGAGGGCGGCAAGGGAATCAAATAAGAGAGATAGGGCCAAGACCACTCTATACAGAGAAGGGCCTACCATAGACTACTTAAGAAGACAGAGACCCACATGGAGTAAGACTATGACCCATTTAAAATTATACTACTTGCCAGTCCTCTCTGTACGAAGAAAGACCCACCAGAGGCTAGTCAATGAGACATATACAGGGAAATGTTATGTTAGACTGGGAAAACAAAAGATAGAGTCCATCTCCTTTGAAAGTAGATTTTTTGGGTCCATAAACCTTTTGTCATATCGCTTGGGTCCATACTCTCCACGTGAGATTCTCATGCTGATGTGGCTTGCGTGTTTGTCCATTTAAAACAGCTTTTGGCTAGTGCATTTCAACAAACAAGTGGGAATGACGAGCGCCACTACCTGTTTGAACCCACTGGCAATCGTCGTGGCAAAGCGGCTAGCCAAGCATCGCCAAGGACGACTCGCCGAGCTGGAGGTAGGAGAATGACGTGATGGGGTGCATCATAGGACAGGAGTCGTTAGGCCAGCGCGTGGGAATCCTGGCATGCACGCTAACGCCCCTCCACGTGCACCTCCCCCAGATGGACCTCCACCGCATACACACATGCACCCACTCCCCATTGTCTCGTCTGCCATCCCATCTCGTCCTCTCCGCCATTTTTCCTCCCCGTGAGCACAGCGGCCGCGGCTTGAGCTAGGGCGGGGAGGAGGCCGCCGGCACGGGGAGGAACTGTGGCATGCTCTCTTTGCCCCTCCCCTCCCTCCTGCTGCTGCTCCATCCGGGGGGCGTGTGGGTAGATCTGTTGGCTGACGGTCAGGGGGATTGGGCGTGCATAGAGGGGGCGGGTGGGTTGGGTCATGCATGATATGGGGCGAGACTGGGAGGCTCGTCCGAGCGATTGTGCATGCATGTGGGGGCCGGCGGTTGAGCGGGGGAGGTGGGCCGGGCCGCTGCTAGCGTCGGCGTCCTCTGCATTTGACGCCCTAGCGCTGCCAGCACCCCAAATCGTAAGAAAGTAATTAGAAGCAAGAAAATCATAAAAAAAAAAAGTAATTTCGAACACAAAACCAAAAATATGAATTCGTGTCATACCAATAATATGCAAATAGAGTAACTGTTGGCCGTAGGCTTCGTCCTAACGAAAAAATATCAAGGAAAAAAAGTGATCGTGTAGGCCATTCGTTGAATAGCCCGACCTCCACCCACCCCAACCACCGTCTGCATGTGGTGTTAAATTTGGTAGGTACTAGGAATGAGCATGATTTGCCCGACCTCCACCCACCCCAACTACCGTCTGCACGCGGTGTTTAATTTGGTCGGTACTAGGAATAATGCTCATGGTGTCATCTAGGGTTGAGGGCAATCTACTGTGAAAATCTCATCCATCCACACAGAAACACCTCCCCACCCCCCCCCCCCCCTCCCCTAAAGTTAGTTTACAGCTAAATTACTAATTAGAGGCTCAATTGAAACTTTACGTTAACTCTCACCAGATACGCTAAAAAACAATAAATACTATAAATTCTCATAAACATCCGACCCTCTTAATAAAAGTCTATAGCCATCCATAACCATTGTCATTATTAATAAAAAAAATTAAAATATCTTCACCAGGAGGAAAACATTTTGAGAAAAGCCATCAAACCAAGTTGCATACGTCAATGGTTAAATATTTTTCCTTTTCACCTCTGCCAATCTATCCAACCAACTGGTATACGTTCATGGTTAAATATCTTTCTTTTTCTCCTCTACCAAAAATATTTCCATGTTAATTCTAGACACGCTAGAAAAATAGATAAATACTAAATTTTCATGATAATCAGGAAAATCTGGCCGTTAATTTTATAAAGTTTAATCAACAAGAGAAATAATAACCATCGGATTAATTTGGTTTTCTAAAAAAAATTATTGTCCACCATCGCTATTATTAGAAATATAATTAAACTAACTACCTAAATCAATCAAGGTGCTTTATGCGCGTGTGTTCTTCTAATCTAATCTAGCGCATGGCACACAACTTCTTCTCATGTCCCTCTCCCTGATCGATATTCCTATCCCTACCGGCGGCAACATGGTAGTTGGGTATGCGTCGCACGCATTCCGCCATGCCCGAGATGAAGCAGCTGCCCGAGGAGCTCTGCGTGACATCCACCGAATTGAAACGGCAGCGAGCGGCGTTGGTCAGATGTGCCGTGTCTACTTCGTCGGCACCCCTCACGTGTCGCAGCCTCGCAGGTGATATGGTTAGAGCCACACTTACGTATGCCACCCACCACCGATTAGCCCGCATTTAAAGACCCAACTGATATACGTACGCATTGTGAGGTTGGTAGGGAACAATTTTATTTTGTAATTAATTCCCGTGTCCCTATGAAACCACGTTCGACACTGAAACACCACCAACCTTGTCAACTTTCTCTCTCTTTTATTACATGTAACCTTGTCAGATTCTATAAATAAAATAAAACAAGGTTCCGGCCGCGACCATAATACACACCCAAAGCTTGTAATCTTGTCGTTTTTTATAAATAAAATAAAATAAGGTCCCGGCCACGACCATAATACACACCCAAAGATGATAAAATAAAAACATACTTTAATTTGCATGAGAAAACATACTTTAATTTGCATGAGCACGGGATAAACGAGATATCCATGAGGGCCAATGGTCTAAGTTTACAAAAGGTCGAATTATATATTAAAAAAACCTCAATCCGCGATGACTAGCTAGACCCTTTGATTTAAAAGGATCTTCTTATACAGAACGAGAAGATATAGCTTCTTTTTCTGTAACTGAGTTGCTATCACAGCATAAGGCCCTCCACAATGGTGGAGTAGTGCTTAAAAAAATGGGTCCCATGTCCTGGTTTTTAGCATCGCTCTACAGGAGCCACAACGTGTATAAGCAAACGAGGCAGCACTCCATGGGCTCAGTGAGTCAGAGAGAAAAAATAAAAAAACCAGAAAGAAGCATCCTCTCTAATCTGCTGCAGTTGGCAGTGAGCAGTGAAGGCCAAACAAAATCGTTTTCTATTGACTCGAACAGCAGTAGGAACCAGTAGGAACCGGAGAAGTACTTTGCTTCGCTCCGTGTTTTCCTGGAATCGCTCGAAACTGGCACCGCTTGCTACAATGGGTAGGAGTGGCTCTCAAATCTCTCTCTCGTCTTTTAGCACAACGGAGCTCCCCTGCGCCCCTGCCTGTAGCGACCAAACAAGAACGAGCTCCCCTGCGCCACGCCCGCGCTCACAGAGGCGAGGACGAGGAAATCGCATACCTTCCTAGGCGAGGACTAGGAAGTCATAGTGCTGGTCCATGGGCAACGTGGTGGTGTCCGGCTCCACCACCACCCATGGCTTGAGGTGTGCGTCGCTGATTCCCCTGGTTCTCGATGTGGCAAGTGACGACACAACTCTTCTCCGAGATGTTTGTCACCTGTTCGATGAAATTCCTCAAAGAAGGTAAACTTAGCAATTTAGAGAAGAGGTATCTATCAAAACAAACCAGACAGCTAAACGCATTGTACCAAACAAGCCCAAGCAAGGCTAGAACTGAGACACTAGACCAAACACCCCTGTGTCTATATATAAGTGATCGACGATATAGCTCACGTGTCCACGCCACTTGAAATTTGATATTATTATTGTTGTTATCAACAACGACGTCGGCACACTTCATGGGTCATCAGTCGAAGTGGACTGATGGCGATGTGACGGCCCCGATGATGCTACCTGGGCGCGTGGCCATTGTCACCGGTGGAGCCGGCGGCATCGGCTCCGCCGTGTCAAAGCACCTGGCATCCCTGGGTGCGCGCGTAGCCGTGGCGTACATCGGCGACCCAGCGCCTGCTCTGAAGCTGGTGAGCGCCATCAACGACGACAGCAGCCACCAGCCGCGCGCCGTTGCGGTGGAGGCGGATGTGTCGGACGCAGAGCAAGTGAAGGCGCTCTTCGACGCGGCGGAGGCGGCGTTCGGCGGGGAGGTCCACATCCTGGTGACGGCGGCCGCGGTGCTGGACTTCTCATACCCGACGCTGGCGGAGACCAGCGAGGCGGCGTACGACGCGATGTTCGGCACCAACGCGCGGGGCACCTTCCTGTGCTGCCGCGAGGCCGCGAGGCGCCTGGTGCGCGGCGGTCGCGGCCGCATCATCACCTTCTCCTCGTCGGGGGTCGGGTCGCTGCGCCCGGGCTACGCGGCGTACGCGGCCAGCAAGGCGGCGGTGGAGGTGATGACCAAGATCCTGGCGCGCGAGCTGCGCGGCACCGGGATCACCGCCAATGTGGTGGCGCCGGGATCCACGGGCACGCCCATGTTTTACACCGGCAACACGGAGGAGGAGGCGGAGCGGTACATCGCGGAGGCGCCGCTGGGAAGGCTCGGCATGCCCGAGGATATCGCGCCGCTGGTTGGCTTCCTCGCCAGCGACGCTGGCCACTGGGTGAATGCCCAGGTTCTGCGCTGCAACGGTGGCACCATCTAGTGATCTAGCGGCAGCCGGCAGCGAATTTAGACCGGATTTGTACTACAAGTTCTACAACTATCTACTAGCTTGTACACGTCTTAATTACCTCCGCCGTCATCATCTTATGTAATGCATCATTATCGTCATCATCTTACTTTTTTCATATATAAATAAATTTGGTCTTCTCTCTTCTTATGGAAAAGATTTCTATCACTTCCGATCCATGCCAAATATATTAATGGGGATCGTTCGTTACAGTGATCCAAAAAACAAAGATCGACAGTCCAACGATTAACTCTGAAAATGCATGGTTACAGAGACCAATAATCTCTCAAAGCTTCTGGCAAATCAGCTCTAGCAAGATCGATATCCTAAAAGACTGTTTAGCCTATCAATAGGTTCATCAATCAATCAATCGAATAAAGAGTGTTTTGCTTCATCTATTGGAGTACTGCTTAATAGTAATTGAGTACTACTGCATGTACCAGGCAGCAAAGTCCTTTCCTTCAAAGCTAGAGAGGTCCTAGGCAAGGATATATCAGTCCTTTCTGCTCCTCTGTCTTCTTATTTTTACTAGCAAGTAGCAGCTGACTTGCTTCAGACCGTTGTAATAAATATAAATAAACAAACAAGTAATAAAACAAAAGAAGAAAATATCCTCAACACTGGGATTCAGCGTACAAATGACAACTTGCCGGTGATGGAGGCATCTACTACGTTGCAAATCGTTATGACTCAAATTGAGAAGACACAAATTTAATATAATGCTGCTGGGTACGGAGTACGTATGAAGAAAAAAAAAATGGAGCTGTGGTAAACTGACACCATAATGAGTTGAAGAATACGGTCCCAGCAAAGGTACAACGCAGAACGAAGCTAGTACAACGTACAGCTAGTCGATCTGCGTGATGCTAAGCTAGCTGCCCTGCCGAGTGCTGCCGAAAATAGTATGGAACATGGCCTGTTCTAAACACATTTGCTTGCTCTTTTAACGCTTATCAATCAGTCATTCAGTAATATTTTTCTCTTACAACAAATCAGTATCAGCTAGAATTAGTCAATCAGAAATGATCCAGCAAACAAGATGGACAACGACATGAAACAAATATAAGTAATGGTGTGTGTAACCCCCCTCTGGCTTGGTCGCTGGTCCCATGTCTAAAGCGCCCTGGACCCCTGGTGAAAAGGGATCAGAGGCTCCCTCAAGCTAGCTGTAGTAGTTTCAGAGGGCAGTTTGCTCAATGAAGAGAGCGTCGGTGGCCGGCCGGCATGGATGGAGAACAGTGGTGCTGATGTTTGGGAATGGTCTGGCGGATTGGTGATGGCCACGGCCTTAATATTTGGGAAGAACCTTGGCTCCCGCACGATTGGTCCAATCCAGACGTCCTATCACACCGAGAGGCTCAAACATCATTTTTGAAGTCTCGGATTTGATTAACCCGTTCGTTACAGTGATCCAAAAAAAAGATCGACAGTCCAACAATTAACTCTAAAAATAATGCATGGTCAGAGACCAAAAATCTCTCAAAGCTTCTGGGAAATCAGCTCCAGCAAAATATCATCCTAAGACTGACCGCACTCGTCGATCTCTATATTCATCGTCTAAAAAGAATATTCTAGCCTAGTCATTAAGATTTTCTCCTCTATATTCAGTTTTTCCGCTTCCATCCATACCCTGTACTCTTCCTCTATCCCAACTACCCATTAGGCGGGCCCACACGTCATATACACAGTCTCTCTCCTCCCTTTTCCTCCCTTCTCCCCACCCGGTCTCCCTCCCTTCTCTCCACCGCGGCCGGACCCTGCTCCTCCCGCTCGCCTCGGCCACCGTCCTCGTCGCCTCCACCGTCCTCGCCGCGTGCCCCCTTAGCGACCTCCTCAACCGACGGCGCGTCCCCGTGACCTCCTCGACCGACGGCGCGTCCCCGTGACCTCCTCGACCGACGGCGGCATGACCAGGGGCATTGTCATGGCCAGGCCCTCCCCCACCACCACTGGAGGCGGCGACGGCAATGACCAGGGGCATGGTCGCGGCCCGGCCCTCCCCCACCACCACCGGAGGCGGCGGAGGCAACGGCCAGGGGCATGGTCGCGGCCCGGCCCTCCCCCACCTCCGCGCCGGATCTCTGTCTCTCTGCGCTGGGCGGGTTGGGCAGGCGGACGACGGCGCCCAACCTCCAGCGCGTGCGGCGGCCGGAGCCGAGGCCGGAGGAGCTCGCCCCCGTGGCCTCCCTGTCCTTCTCTCCTTCTCCGGCGCGCGCGGTGGCCGGAGCCGGGGCCGGAACAGGCTGGCGCCTCCCCTACTCCCTCCACCGGCGGCCCTCCCCGCCCCGTCGCGACCGGCGGTGCTCCTCTCCAGCGGCCATCCTCTCTCTCTTTCTCTCTTTAGATCACGGGCGCGGAGAGGCGGTTTGGCGGGCGTGGCGGCGCTGGCGAGGCCACAGTGTTCGGGCGTGGGCGGCCATGAGCTCGCGGCGGCTCCGAGCGGCGGGCGACCATGGGCTCCGGCGCGCCTCTGCTCCCTCCCTCTATCCCTTCTCCTTCCCCTCTCTGCTCGCTCGCTCGGCGGGCCCCACGCGCGGGTAGCGGATGGCCGCGAGTCCGCTGGGAATAGCGGATGGCTGGTTCGTCCGCTATAGGGTCCTGCGGGGTGGTTTATAGGACCCCAGTGCAGGTAGTCTAAGCTTAGCCTTGCTTGGTCGAAAACTGAACGAAGACATGAATAAAAATAATATATGTAAGGAGACACATGCACACATTCGAGAATCACATATTTCATTAATTCTTTCTTGAATATACAAAATACATGATCAACGAAAAAATGTCTTCTTTCGTCTTCAGCGTCATGCTTAAGGAGAGGTCTGACTAATAAGAGATTGCGTAGTTCGCCGATTCCCGGGGCCTATTGGGCGCGACCGGTTAATTACATCCGTAAGATGAGCTTGCAGAAAACCTCCGATTAAGCTGCACTTTATGGTCGTCAAGTATTTGATCATTATGAGCCATATGCGATATATGGCATAATAAATATGAGGGTGGCTTAGTGTCGCCGAAGCTCGGTCATGACATCGCCATCGCCATATCAGAGTAAACGGAATAGATGATAATGAAGGGGATGACTTTGGTCTCGTCGGTGCCCAGTCATGTACGCCGGTCTTCATTAATACGGACGTGTGTGAGTTTCTTTTGCCTCGTCGGTGCCGTTAACTGGAACATTTTGATGGAGTAGTGACCTCGCCTCATCGGCAGTTAGCCAGAGTTCCGTCTAGGCTCGGCGGCACTAGAAGTATAATAATGATATAGGATATGTGGAAAATTAACGAGTTGCTTGAACGATGCTTTCTTAAGAAATCAAATCAATAGCCTCCCGGCGTAAGAATTTTCATAGCAGCGAGCGGGGTTTTCCCGTCTCGCATGTTGCAACGAGCGGGGCGCTCCCGTCTCGTGCGTCTTGTCTCTTCTTATCATGACGAGCAGGGTTTTCCTGTCTCGCATGTTGCAACGAGCGGGGCGCTCCCGTCTCGTGCGTCTTGTCTCTTCTTATCATGACGAGCGGGGTTTTCCTGTCTCGCACGCTGCGGCGCTCCCGTCTCGTTTATCTTGTTTCTTCTTATCATGATGAGCGGGGTTTTTCCGTCTCGCATGCTATGACGAACGGGGCGCTTTCATCTCGCGCGTCTTGATTCTTCTTATCCTAGTAACTTGACTAGGTCCCCGCGCGGTGAGGGTTATGATGTCAAGTTGCCAGGCTTACATGATACAAGCACAGCAGTAGAACGGAGGTGGAAATCGCTCTCATCAATGCGCCATATTTTAAAGCTTGCATGCACTTGTTAACAGATTTATATAGACCGCTCACCAGGAAACACAACTGCTGAACTTGCCGACGTGATCACGATTCACGAACAGAAAGCACCGACGTTGAGACAAACGCGTGCGTAGATGAGCAGCAGGGCCTTGTTTTGTTGCTTGTAGGCTAGCTTCTCGACGACTTGCTTACTCGGCGAGTTGCTTGTAGGCTTCTCGACGGCTTGCTTGCTCGGCGAGATGGCAGCAGGTTCTCGGCGAGGTGAGCAGCGGTGCCAGACGTGCGTGCAAATATGAGGCGTATGTTTGGCGTGGAGCAGCTAGCAGCCGCCGCCATCTATTCATGATACGGCATCCTCTCAAGAAGCAAAGTCGCCGGCGTGTAATATTATGCATGCTTTCATCCCCTGAGTAGCACGGCATCAGTATTTTCTTCTAGCGATGAGCGGAGTAATCCTGACTCTTGCATGTTGATCTTTGTTTATCCGGCTTAGCTAACTTGACAACGTCCTCGCGCGGCGAGGGTTCTGATGTCGTCAAATTACTGGCCTTTGGCGTAGATGTGTATGGCGAAGAGCACCTTCTCGGCGAGATCGGCTGAGCTGTGGGGTGCTGGCGTGTGTGCATCTTCTCGGCGAGATCGGCAGCGGCAGGGGTGCCGGCGTGTATATGCGTGTATGCGTATAAGCCCTCTTCTCTGGCATATGGCCAGGGTGCTGCTTTATATAGGGATCAGGAAGCAGGTCCATCGACCCCTCAGCCAAGCAAAATACGGCGTAGATCGTATCGAGATACGATTCTTCAACCCAAAGTCCTTGATGTTTACGTAACCGCCTCATGCAAGAAGCTAACGTACTGCACATGAATTTATTTCGAAGAGATACGTACGTATCTTATCTGGAATACAAGATATTATATACATATTATTTGTATATTTGCCAATCTCCAAATCACGAAACTTGACTGTCCACGCCCGGCAAGAAGTCTGGCCAGCCGGACGGCTTAATGATTCATTTTGTGATTATAACTGTGAACACAGTGCCAAAACTTCTACGTATATCCATATATATATATGTGTGTGTATGTATACACATACACATCGTGCATGGGTATATGTACGTATGAAGCCTGATCATGGGACTTGGCCAAAGTCGGTAGCTAGCTTGTAAAACGCAGGTATACCTCAGCACTTCACTTGATAACGAAAATCTCTTTAGATATAACCATATACATAAACAACATTCACCACAAGTATATGCCAAAATTCCATCGTACAATCAACCTATCAATAGGTTCATCAATCAATCAAATAAAGAACAAGAAAATACTGTTTTGCTTCGTCTATCCTGCTTAATAGTACTACTGTACCAGGCAGGCAAGGACGCCCGTCCTTTCTCCTCCTTTGCCTTCTTTTTTATTATTATGAATTCTGAATTTTACTAGCAGTAGCAGCTGACTTTCTTCAGGGCGTTGTAAACAAACAAACAAATAAAGCAAAAGAAGAAAATATCCTGAACACCGGTAATGGAGGGTGCCATCTACTACGCCGGCACAACTGGTATGCAGGCCCTCATCAACACATTTGCAAATCGATATGACTCAAAGAAACAAGTCAATATAATGCTGGCTGGTGATACGTATGAAGAACATAAAAAAAAAAGTGGAGCTGTGGTAAACTGGCACCATTAGGTCTGCATACATACAGAAAGAAAGAAAGAGTTGAAGAATACGCCGGACTTCCAGTCCAAGTGCAAAGGAGCAGATAAAAGAGTGAGGAGGCTTGTAAACGCACCAGTTAAACTTTTCTTACATACATGTAGGCTAGCCAGATGATGCGTTCAGAGGCTCGCTCAAACTTGCTAGTAGATAGTTTCAGATCGGAAGCAGTTTATATGCATGTATGCTCAATGAAGAAACGATCAGTGCCCTGAGTCAACGTGGCAACGGGTACATACTCGACCGGCAGTGGCCACCCATACTCGTACTCGCTAGGTCTAAATTTTATCCGTCGGGTTACCCGTACCCACACACGGGTAAGAAAATAGTTCCATACCCGCATCCGACATCATACCCGAGAATTATATATAAATATGAGACATATACATAGAAAAATAAGTCATTTGAAGCTTCCAAGTGCCAACAAAACTAATGACACCGTTGCAACAAGCTAATAGACATTAGAATATAAATCTAGCATTGTTGCAACAAAGTGTTTAGTTGGATTTAGGCCAAATTCATGGGCTATATGGGCTAAAATATGCAGGGTGACTGGCTGCTTATGCGGGTTTTTCTTACGCATGGGTATGCGGGTATGGGTAGTATACACTCACATTCGTACCCCTTATACCCGACGGGTAAAGAATTTTGCCCAATAACGTACCCACGGTAAAAAAATCATTCCACACCCGCCACCTTAGCGGATAAAATCTAAAACATCCTCAATTTTCCACGAAGGAAAAATACACAGAATGACGAACAATATGGCAGGTTGAAGCTCAACCCATCACATTACCCAGCAACAGTCGATACAGAAATCCATACATCGAATAAAAGAGTACAATTAGAAGAGATTACATAAATAGTTCATAGCCACACTGGCGGAAACATCAGAGTAGCAGCAGCTTCTGGGACAGCTGCGGTAAGCGGAAGTGCAACAAAATCTCCATAAGAAGCCTCAGCGTAGGAACGAGACGTCTACTTCTCCTCGTCATCGAAGTCGTAGTCGGGCTCACCTGCCAAATAAGTTTTAGTACGGTTTGTACTGGCTACATCTCTCACCCTATGCTTTGCTATTGCTATGTAGTATTTGATGGGATGCAAAGGATATAATCAAAGCGACCTAACATATGGCCTTGGTTTCCTATGCAAGTAGTGACCAATATTATATAATATAATTCATCAAGTTTTAACCCATCTCATCCACATATCCATCCCATTCCATCACCACATCTCACCCTCTCCCACTCAGTCGACAGGTCCAACTCCCTCTCGGAGCCTATCTCAGCGTCTCACAGCCGGAAGGTAACACCAGGGGAAGAATAGAAGGACTCATCTCACTACTCCCGAGAAGCGTGGGTCTTAGGAAAAAGCAATACCAGTGGCTCATGGACTATATATATATATTCATAAACTCTGCAGAGCGTGTACTCCCGTAACCACAAGATCACCATCATCGGCGGTGCCCTGCCTAAGCTGATTCCGGCTGCTTTCTAATCGGTGCGATGCCACCCTACCATTCAGTACTGGGACATCCTGGATAGGTATCACCGGCACACTGAGACTGTGAGACATAGTACCGGGCCCTCGAGGTCACTATGTTGTCTAAGGAGGGTGTGGGTCCTAATGCCCGTACCTCCTGACACTATCTGCTAACAACCTAGTAGTAGTGGCACCTCCTAGCTAGTCAGACATCTGTCCCCCGCCCACACAGGGGCGAGCGGTGAGCACGTACGTCCCAAGGTTATGGTCCTCAAAAGATATCAGGTCCTAGGGGGATCAGACAGGATTATCTTCTCTTAGGGACTACAATAGTCCGTGCTACAACAGCACTTCCTACCCGGGGTTTCGCTCCACGAAGGTTCTCACCCCTATGATCACCATATACCTCACAATGTGCCCGCCACAAGCACCTCATCCGGGGATGCCCAGATCACATCCCCCAGCAAGACTCACCCACAAGGCTCGTCGTAGAATCCTGTCCGATCAACTCAACCCTCACCACACACCCAAGACGCATGCAGCACTCTCCCCGAGTAAAGTGGCACCACGAGCCTTAACTATATAACCATACTCTCCACCACGCATCACATCACACAGATATCAGTGTAGTAGAAGTAAAGCATCATAAGTAAATAAGCATGAGTCTAGCCTATCAGCGGGTGTGCAGGAGTAAGGTTGCGACAAGGTAAAGGCTCATCAAGCAATTCTACCATACAACCTATCATCAGGTGTCATTCATAAATAAAGCACTAAAAAACTAGATATTATGCCATGCGTAATAGGATCTACGAGGTTGGGTGCGGTGTGGCACCAGCGAAGTCATCACTGAGCTGCTCCTTGTACTCGTAGTCGTCCTCCTCAGACTCTCCTCCTCTGAAACGAGATGTAAATAGTCGCGTTAGCGACTCCTATAGAGTATCACAAAGAACCAAATGAAATTCAATAACTCCAAATGCAATCATACATAAGCCTATCACATAGAGCTCATTTTTATGAAAATTTGGACACTTGGTTCATATTTTTTGGAGTTCGTATGAATTAGTTATGAATTTTTGAAGCTTAATCTATTTTCTGAAAAAGAAAAAGGGCCAAATAACCAGCAGCCAACACGTGGCGGTCTCCGGTTGAGCCACGTGGCGCGCAGGCACAGTGGAGCGGCACAGGGCTGAAGCAAGGCTGACGTCATGCTGACGTCAGCGCGGGTCCGGCGGCTGAGTCACTGACAGGTGGGCTCCAGTCAACAGTCGCCGACAGGTGGGCCCAGGTCAACGGTCAACATTGATCGGTCAACGGTCAGCGCCGACCGGGCCTCGACCGGGCCTCGGCGGGCTTGGGTAGGGCTGGATCTTGGCTGGGTTGGGCCAGCCCAGCCCAGACACGTGTCGACATGAGGGAGGTTCACGTGGCGGGTTGGATCTCCAACGGGCCGAGTCCGCGGCGTTTGGCTATGTGGTCTTGGTCCACGGTGGACTAGAGGCTCTAGGTCTGGGTGTCATCTCTTCACTGGTCTAGCTGGACCGGCGGTGGGCTCGGTGCACCGTGTGGGGAAAACTCTTTCCCTTCTACTCCCGCACGCAACGGCCGGCTCGGCCGGGCCTCATCGGCTGCGGGCAGTGTGGCGGTTCTGGCCGGGCCGGCTGGCCAGAGCTGTGGCTACGGCTGCGGCCAGGCAAGGCGGGCAGCGGGGTGCTACGACGCGCGGGGCTCATCATCGACCAGCGCAATGGGGTCGCAAGGTCACGGCGTACAAGGAAAAGGCTTCAATTTTGGGGAATCTGCCTCCTAACGAGTAGTCGGTGGCGAAAAGCTCGGGGGCGGCGGACGGCGGCGCTCCGGTCAATTGCCACTCTCTGGACGCCTTCTTCCTCCATCTTTCCCTATTTTGAGCGGCTCGGAGCTCGGGTCACCTTTCTACGCGGTCTCGGGGCACGGCGGCCGCGCGTGACGACGGGCGTCTCGGCGGCGCTCCGACGGCCGGAGTCCGGGGACTGAGCGGCAAGCAAAGCGCGCTCGCGCTCTCTGTGGGTCACTAGCTCCCCTAACCTTGTCGATTAGATGTCCTACGGATTGCGAAGACGTGGGGCGCATGTGGCGGTGGGAAAATGACGGTGCCCTACCGGCGGCCATGGCGAGTGGGAGCTCGTCGAGCAGGGAAAGAGAAGTGTGCCGTGGAGCTCACCATGGGCTTAGGGATGTTAGGTTGGTGATGCGGTCGTGAGGCGGTGCAGCTCGGTGCTCGCGGGGCGACGGCGTTAGAGTAGAGGAAGTGGGGCGGCACGATCGCGGGTCCTCCTCGGCGCATGGACAATGATGGCGACGCACGGCTCCGGCTCTGGCTCTGGCTCCTGCTCCTCCTTCTTGGGCAACAGGTGAGTGTGGTGCGGCCAAGACGACTGCGCAGCATAGGGAAACCCTAGCGGCCCGGTGCTCCTCCCTTTATAGGAACGGCGGCCGGCTACGGACGGTGGGGATCGAAGATCCTCATCAAGCGGCAGAGCGCGACCGCGCGTTAGGGTTAGGGTTCGGATACCGCGGCCGAGGCGGACGGACGGCATCCGGAGCTCGGCGGTGAGTCACGGGCGCGGATGGACGGCGGGGGCGGCCATACCAAAAATGGTGCGGCGGAGGTGACCGTCGGGTGGACAGATATGGGATGGAGGTTGGTGCTGACATGGTGGGCCCGCACATCAGCGGCTCGGGTGGAGGCTTGGGCGTGCGCGGGGTAGCAGTGGCCTTGCTGGGCCGTCTTATTGGGCCAGCGGTGCGGCGAGTGGCTTAGCAGGCCAAGGCGGGCTGTTGCGGGCAGGCCTGGGACGCGGGGAAGGTGGGGCAGGCCGGTGCCAAGCTGGCTCGCTCACTGGACCATTTCGGCCTGGCCTACGGGGGCGGCCTGGTATGGCTGGGCCTGTCGGCGTGTCGGCCAGTTGGGTCGTGGGGCAGCGCGGGATGGGCTGCGGCCGGAGGTGGCTTAACAGGCCGAGCCTGTTGGCTTTGCTGGCTTGGGCTGCTTTCCTCTTTTCCTTTTCTTTTTCTATTTCCCATACACTAATCTATGCCATGATCATGTTAGTGTATGCATGTTAATGACTATTGCACCAACATCATACTAGGTCCACTAGAGCCTCATGGATAAGTTTAGAGCCATGTCCAAGGTTAGCAATGCACGTATGCACATATATATGTAAGGTTATTTGATTTTATTAGACATCACATAAAATCAAATAAAGGGGGAAATCATACTTTGTCGTTAAATTGCAAATGCTCCATCTAACTCTAGCTGCTATTTGTGCAACATCTAGGTAGTTTTCTATATGACACTCACCAACAACGGGATACGTTTAGAAAAATTTTTGTTGGTTGCGATTTTTTGGTGTTCTGATTTTTAGGGTTGTTACAAAACCCATTGGGTTTTTAGGTTTTAGGTACCCATTGCCATCTTGAGCCCTGAGGCATAGGCGGACCCAAAGGCCTGGCTAGCTTGGACCCTTGCTCGGGCTCCTTTCTTGGAAATCTCTTCAGGCCCAGTAGAGTGCCCATTAGCTGAGAATGAATTTTATGGGCTAGAAGCAGAGTAGTAGGGAGATAGCAATTATCTTGCCCGAGATGCTGTAACGCCCAGAGTCCAAACGGCTCAGATTCACTCTGCACGCTGAGCAAACCACACCTACCACCATCCCACTTAAGCTTTCGTCCTCGCTTCGCTTAAAAGGATTAACCCGGGGATGGTGGGATGGACTCTAGAAATCTTATATGTTGGTCTATCCCACCGTCTTATATGTTGGTCTATTCCGCCTTAAACAACCAAGGTGGGATTAAACTCTCCACAACATCTCATAACAACCACATGGGCCACTATGGGCCAAACGGGCCGGGTGTGACATACACCTCCCTCAAAGAACTCGACGTCCTCGTCGAGCCCAACATACCCACAACCGGGCAAACGATGACCAGGAACGTTCTCCTCTTGGCACACGCGACCGTGCTCCCAGTGCCGATACATGTGCCACGCCGTGCACTCCGCAGAGCCTACACGCGCATGAACCCTCATGTCCAGCCCCTGGGCCTCACGCGCCCGTGGCCGTGAAGGTCGGCTCTGATACTATTTGTAACACCCAGAGTCCAAACGGCTCAGATTCACTCTGCACGCTGAGCAAAACACACCTACCACCATCCTACTTAAGCTTTCGTCCTCGCTTCGCTTAAAAGGATTAACCCGGGGATGGTGGGATGGACTCTACAAGCCTTATATGTTGGTCTATCCCACCTTAAACAACCAAGATGGGACTAAACTCTCCACAACATCTTATAACAACCACATGGGCCACTATGGGCCAAACGGGCCGGGTGTGACAAATGCTCCGTTGGCCTGGGTCCGCCTATGCCCTGAGGGGTTTATTCAATTCGGCACGGATAGTTTCGTGCCCTGAGGGTTTTGTGCGGTCCTCACTGTTTGTGATGGTTTATATGTGGTTTGGTCACAAATCTCCTCCTGGGAATAATTTTTGATCATGCAGCATGCCATCTCCGTAAATTTCGACAACAAATTGAGACTGGCAGGAAGCCGTTGGGTTGATTCATATCATACAAGCCAAAGATGCAACTTCAGTGGCATCTATGTAACGTGTAATATCTGAAGGAAAAAAAACTTTAAGAATAAGCACCTCACTCTTGCAAGTCGTTGAAAAAAACAAAATAATTGCTTAGTTCAATACGTACAGAAGAGAGTTTGGTTTGCAGGGTGGATTGGCCTTTTGTTTTTCTTTCCTTTGGGGTTCTCTTTCAGCTGGTTGTCCCTAGGGAGTGTTGTGAGTGTAGATGGGCAACGGGCCGGCCCGGCATGGCACGGCATGGCTCGATAGGCTACAGGCCGAGAAGGCATGCGGGCCCCACGGTGTGCCTACCAGGCACACGGGCCTAGCCTTCGGCCCAGGCACGGCCCTATGGGCTACTTTTCATGCCGGGCCGCCCATGAAGCACGGCAAAAAAAAACAGTCTGTGCAGGCCCGCGACCCATTGCCTGTGAGAGAGGGGAAGGGGAGGCCGGGAGGCAGGGGAGATGGCGGCGACGGCCGGCGTGCTCGTCGCCGAGGAGATCGACACTGGCGAGCTCGCCCCGAGGAGGTCGAGAGGTGCGAGGTCGAGGAGGCCGCGCGGCTCGCGTAGCGCATGAGAACGCTCCAATGGCGGCAGCGCACCGGTGCCCATGCTGGAGCCGGGCGCTCGAGTAGAAGGAATAGAGAGAGAGGAGAAGGAGGCGCCGTCCCCCTCGCTGCGCGTGGCGCGACTCGGGGTCGCGGAGTCGCGGCCTTGCGGCAATTGCGGGTGGAATGGAGAAAGAGGCATGGAGTGTGGGGTTAGTATTTGTGGGCTGTTAGCGGGCCGGTGTGCATAGGATGAAGATTGGTGGGCTGTTAGTAGGCCGGCGTGCACAAGATGGAGGTTGATGGGCTGTTTGTAGGCCGGGGTTTCTTAGCAGGCCAAGGCCGACAGCGGGCCTTTAACGGGCCTTCACCAATTTTCGGGCCTAGGGTGCAGCCCAATCACGACCTGCTCTTCGGACCGGGCTAGCCCAGGCCCGCTCAGCGTCGAGTCGTGCCGTGCTTAGGCCGGGCCAAAAACACGGGCTCGTGCTGGGCCAACGGGCTCAGCCTGCATGCCCAAATAGTTGTGTGGGGGAGCCCCTATGTTCGGTGGCCAACCCGCGATCCTGTACATAAATTGTCTTTTTCTTTTTCTGCTTAATCGAAATACAAAGCGCTTGCCATTTTATTTTTTAAAAAAGTTACTGTTAACATACAATTTTTTACTGTAATTACTTAACAATTGACATTATGTCCTCTGATTCTGATTGATATCGCCCTCTAATCAGTGGCTGGTTCACTTCCATCAACTTTGGACATTTGACAATGCACACTTTTTTTTATGTTTGCAATTGCTTCCTGTCAGATTTTTTTCAAGGTCTTGACAACCGATAATCAGCAATTCCTGGAGGGATACAAGATTATTGCCCCACAAGCGGTCTGGAATGGACACAATGCCTTTGCAATAACTCATCTCAAGTGATTCAAGGGAGGAGAGGTTCTCCAGGAAGCCAGGAAATGAACCGGATAAATCCCCGCAATCATCTAAGAGCAGCCTTTGGAGGGACGATGGTAACACCATCCCATTTTTCCAGTCGAGACTTGGACAAGCCCAAATGAACAAATCCTTCAGAAGAGAAGAACTCCCAAATTTTTCTGCTGGCAGGGTTGACAGGGATCCACATTGGCTAATCTTAATACATTCAATGGCATGGAGAGAGAGGAGGATATCATCAAGAGCTTCCAGCTTGTTGGAGGATCCAATGGTTAAGCGGGTGAGTAACCGGAATTTTGCAACACTGCCTCCAATAAATGTGGTCAGCGATGCATAATCACAGATATTGAGCTGCTGTAGTAATGGAAGATTCCACTTTTGTAGATCGATGAACACCTGATTTTTTTAGACAAAGGAAAGTATATTTTT
>CM041630.1:19264782-19294601 GCA_023333625.1 Bothriochloa decipiens
GCCCCCCCCGGTCCGCCTCGGCCCTCGACCGCCGCCGGCCCCCTCGGCCGCCTCGGCCCTGGTCGCCGCCGCCCCTCCTCCCCGCCCCCCTGTCGGAAGAGAAGATGAAGATGAAGGGAAGGGAAGGGAAGAAGGGAAGAAGAAGGGAAGGAAAGGGAAGGGAAGAAGAAGGGAAGGGAAGAAGAAGGGAAAAGAAGAAGGAGGAGGAAGAGGAGAAAAAAAGAAGGAGAAGGAGAAGAGGAAGAGGAGGGGAAGAGAAGAAGGAAGAAGAAGAGGAGGAAGAAGGGGGAGGAGGAGGAGGAGGAGGAAGGAAGAGGAGGAGAAGGAGGAGGTTCGCCGGCCTTTACCTCGCCGTCTTCTCTGTATGGCATCCCTGTCAACGCACGTGTCGTGACTAGGTATATCACCCTTCTCTGCTTGTCGGCCTTCATGCCACTCTAGTCATTGGCCTACGTGCCATTGTGATTGTCAGCCTTCGTGCCGTTGTTTGTGGATGTCAGCCTTCGTGCTGTTCTTTTTGCAGGTTATTGAAACCTCCCCGTGTAGGGGAGGTTCTGTCGAAATTTTTAATAACTTAGAGTTTTATTTGCAGGACCCGTGGGTAACTTATAGTTTTAATAACTAACCTATTGCCCTTATTTACAGGACCCGTGGGAGGGACTCGGCCACCCTAGTCGTATTCGTCGCCACTGTCCCACTAGCCTCCCTCCACCGCCACCCTAGGTATAAATCACCTCTCTTTCTTACTGTTGTCATACGTAGATCGCATAACCGAGTTAGGTGTCTCGCGTCTGAAAGGGATACGTGGTCGTTGGTATGCGGATCAGTGTATATCTGATGGTATCTCTTTTAGACTGTCCATGTTTTTTGGACAGCTCATGGATGCGTAGATGGGTTAGCTTCCATGTTCCGCTCTCGTCCGAGTTAGAGTTTTGGCAGTACCTCCCTATTGTTCTCTGGATACACACTCTCCCCGCCGGGACGTGTTTTGGGAGAACAGCGGGGAGGTGCTGCCAAAATTCCGTCTTAGATGGGAGCGGAGCATGGAAGCTAACCTCATCTACGCATCCTCGGGTGGGATTAGGACCTATCCTTCACCTATTAGATGGTAGGAATGCCTTGTAGATGCAAATGCTGGTTTTATTACTCGCTTACTTTGGCGCATGACAGAGGATGGCTGATCGAGAGTGGATGTACATGGGCTTCGCAAGTAAGATCTTAGAATGGATTAGGAGGGCTGATGCTTTCCTAGAGCATGCATTTGGCCCAGCTGCTAAAGGGTCGAGTCGGATGCCGTGTCCCTACAGTAAGTGTAAGAACAAGAAAAAGAAACGAAAGCGTCAGGTGGGAGTAGATATTCACAATAATGGATTCGTTCCAAACTATACCCGCTGGATCCACCATGGTGAACACCATCGTATTAGGGAGGAGGTGGAGAGACCCCTCCTCGAGGAGTATGATGCAAATGCCAAGATGGCAGACATGATGGCAGACTTTCACGATGCAAGGTTCGTTGAAGGAATGGAGGTGGAGGAAGATCCAGAGGAAACTACAAAGGCGTTCTACACCATGATGGAGGCCCCTTCATGAGAAGACAATGGTTTCACAACTGGATGCCATTTCACGCCTAATATCATTGAAGTCGCAACTGAGGATTAGTCAAGACGGCTTCGATCTCGTGTTGACAGTTGTTGGCAAACTGCTTCCGGATCCTCACACCCTGCCGAAGAACACATATGAGTCACAGAGGCTCCTTCGTGCACTTAAGATGCCGTATGAGGGGATCCAAGCTTATTCAAAGGGGTGCGTCCTATTCAGGGGAGACAACGAGAGAGCAACACATTGTCCAAAGTGCAAAGCCTCTAGGTTTATGGAGGTAGAAGACAGTGATGGCAAGAAGAAACAACTAAGATCCCCGAGATGGTCATACGACACCTTCCTTTCCTACAGAGGCTCCAACGGCTGTACATGACAGAGGAGTCCATGAAACAGATGACGTGGCACAAGAATGGCAAAAGATATAGTGACAAGATGGTACACCCAGCGGATTGTGATGCATGGAAGCACTTCGATGACATAAATCCTGGCAAGGCTATGGAGGCTCGGAATGTACACGTAGCGCTGGTAACAGATGGGTTCAACCCATTTGGAATGATGGCGGTCCCATACACTTGTTGGCCCGTGTTCGTGATCCCCCTCAATCTTTCCCTCGGCGTCATGTTTGAACCCAGAACATGTTCTTGACACTGATAATATCTGGACACCCGGGCAACAATATGGGTGTATTCATGCAGCCAGTGTGGGATGAATTGCAACATGCTTGGGAAGAGGGGGTACTGATGTACGACCGAGCTACAAAGAGTAACTTCACAATGCATGTGTGGTACCAGTATTCAATGCACGACTTCCTGGCGTATGGCTTATTCAGCGCGTGATCTGTTCACGGGAAGTTCCCTTGCCCAACATGCAAGGTAGATGTGATGTTCACCTAGCTAGCCAAGAGTGGCAAGTATTCTTATTTTGACAAACATCGGCAATTCCTGCCTGAGAACCATGAATTGAGATGAGATGAAAAGCACTTCACGAAAGGTGTTCAAGTCACTGACCCCATTCCTCAGGTTAAGAGCCCTACCGACGTCCTTGCCGATATAGAGGCTCTCCAGATTGATAAAAAGAATGGTGGTTTTATTGGATATGGTAACGACCACATGTGGACTCATATATCGGGCTTGACTAGGCTACCGTACTTCAAGGACCTCCTTCTTCCACACAACATTGATGTAATGCACACAGAAAAGAATGTCACTGAGGCACTTTGGGCAACACTCATGGACATTGGTAAGAAGTCAAAGGACAACATTAAGGCTAGACTGGACGTGGAAAGGATTTGCGATAGACCAAAGCTAGTGATGAAGACCCTTGCGCCAGGCAAGAAATGGAAAAAGGGTCCGGCCGATTACATCCTGAAAAGGCCAGATAGGAAGGAAGTACTGCAATGGATCAAGACGCTACAGTTCCCTGATGGGTATGCAGCGAATCTAAGTAGGGGAGTGAACTTGGAGACTATGAAAGTCTTAGGGATGAAGAGTCATGACTTCCACATATGGATTGAGCGGATCCTTCCTACGATGACCTGGGGATACCTCCCCGAGCCAGTGTGGCGCGTCCTGGCTGAGTTGAGGTTTTTCTTTCGCCAGCTTTGTGCCAAGGAGTTACCTCGGGATGTTTGTCTTGACCTGGAGAAGGCTGCACCTCTATTGCTCTGCAAGTTGGAGATGATATTTCCACCCAGCTTCTTCCTGTCGATGCAGCATTTGATTTTGCACCTACCACGCGAGGCACAGTTGGGGGGCCCGTGCAGGTCCGTTGGTGCTATCCAATCAAGAGGTGTCTAAAATTTCTTCGGAAAAAGTGTAGAAATAAAGCCAAAATTGAGGCTTCTGTGGCAGAGGCATTCATTCTAGAGGAGGTGTCAACCTTCACACAGGCATACTATACTGAGAAACTTCCCAGCGTGCACAATCCAACCCCTTGTTATAACGCTGACAAGAACTCATCGAACCTCAGCCTTTTTCAAGGGGATCTCAGAAGAGGAAGCGCAGGTACCAACAAGAAATTGACCCATGATGAGTGGCGCACTATCATGAGCTACTTGTTGTTGAACCTTGATGAATGCATTCCTTATCAGAAGTAAGTTCTCAATGAGCTTGTTACATACACCGTCACTATCCTCCACCTATCGATCCGACCCCCTTGTCTCTTGTTTTTTCAGGGAATATATTAATGAACACTGGAGAGGCAATAGGGCTCCTACTGAGCAAGAAGAAGACCATCTTCTTAGACATGGTGTGCCCGATTTCATTTCCTGATTCTGTACAAAGGTACCATCCAAGTAACCTCATTTTGACTTTGAGATTCCACTTTGCTCCTAGGAGCGAGTAATGTAATGATTTACCTGTCCTGACCTTGCAGGCCCAGTCGGATGCGGAAATGAGTGATGAATTGAAATAGGTGGGCAGTGGCTTCTCCCATAGGGTCAAGTCATTCACCGTTTATGATGCGAATGGCTATCACTTTCGCACGAGAAGCTACGAGGAGAGTCGGCCCAACCTAAAAACCACGTACTGCGGAGTTCGTACGCCTGGCACGGATGAGAAGGACTATTACGGCATAGTCGAAGAGATATACGAGCTCAAATTTTTGGGTGCCAAAGCTTTTAAGCCAGTGGTATTCAAATGCCATTGGTTCGATCCTGATGTCATGAAAAAAGACCTTAAGATTGGGCAAGTCGAAATTCAACAGGATTCCAACTATAAAGGAGACAATGTCTATATTATGGCTAACCGAGATGACACGCAAGTTTATTACCTCCCATGGGTGTGCCAAAAAGATGAGAAGCTTGCGGGTTGGAGCCTTGTGCACTTGGTATCGCCGCACGGTAAAGCTGTCCCAAATGATGATGATTACAACTTTGACCCAAAGATAGATGAGTTCTATCAACCTGAGGGGCTAGAAGGGAGTTTGGAGATAGACATTCTTTCGCTGATGGGCATGAAAGTAGACAACGACATCGATGAGGATGAGGGTGATGAGGTGCAGGATGCTAAGGACTTACGAATCCTTGAGTGATGGCAGATGCAGCACGATGGAGTTGTTGAGGACGATGTAGATAATGATGACGATGGAGATGATGATGATGGAGATGATGCCCGACACTTAAGAGAGCTCGACAATATTGATAGTGATGACGACAATAGTGATGACGACTACACGCTAGCCATATTGCCGTTCGTGGAGATAATTTCTAATTCATGTAATACTATATTGTTATTATTATTACCTTGCAATTATGTTTCTTTACAAGTACTTGTCATTTATTTATGCTAACTATTTTAATCTTTGTCATTGCAGGCACTCGACAAAATGCTGGGTGGAAGGCGGCAGCAGTTGCAATGAAAGGTCCGCTCACAGTACCAGATCCGCAACGAGGAGCAGGTGATCGCCGACGACGACGAGGACGCGGAGGTGTTGGTGGAGCCGTCGACCAGTAGGGGGGATGCCCCCAGCGGACGTCGCACGTCGACGAGGAGGCTACAGTTCTAGGAGGCCCCGCAAGGGGGATGACGACGACGACCACCGGTGACGGTGACGGCGGCGACGACGACGACAACGATGACGACGGGGGTGAGCCGACGATGACACCAGGCGAGCCGACAATGACACCAGGTGAGACGATGATGACACCAGGTGAGACGGCTTCCTCAGGTTCGAGCAAGCCCTACCAGCGCGGGCCATCGTCGCTCCCTGACCCACAGCCGTTCCGTTCCCGCTGCCTAGTGATTCGACCCGTGGGTGAGACATAAGTATCCATTGTTGATTTCACTACTTGTTCATATGACATGTTGAAAATCAAACTTTAGACTAATAATTGTTTTTAATGACTCGTGCAGTAGCTGGATGTTTATGAGCGAAGGGAGCGGTTCACGGCATATCAATGGCATCTGGGGCCTGCTGATTAGGGAGTACTACCCTGGCTTGGTCACCCAGAGGTACAGGCGCCCATGAGGTGGGAGCACTTCTCCAGTGTCACGGACTCCAACGGTGAAACCCTTGTGGTGAAGATCAAGAGGGAGTTCTGGGTGAGTCTTTTCATCGTACCGCATTTCTCAATACTATGCATTCATTGGACATTCTTGAAACAATGATGAGTTCTGTGTGAGTTCTGTGTGTAGGACTTCTTCACGTGTGAGGAGGGGAAAGAGCAGAATGCGGCGTGAGTGCAGGAGGCGGTCTGCAAAGTTCGTCTCAAGGACCTGTACCACGAGGCGCATCTCCAGTGCGTCATCACCAACTACGCCGACGTGCTTGGCTAGGTGGTGAAGAAGCCGCAAGTCAGGGAGATGCTACTCCAAAGGGTGACCAACCTCACCGAGGCATAGTACATGCAGGTAATTAAGTAGGAAACATTCATTCTGATTTCTTCCGTGAAACATTCAATTCATTTTCTGGCATGTCAAATACTTGATGGCATGCAGATGTGTCCGGAGTGGTGCGACAAGTACCGGGACTACCGGGCGGCCATTGTGCATGAGTGGACCATGGACGCGGCGTACCAGAGGCGCAGAGAGCATTGGGAGCACCGCCTACAGATGTGAGGGGCACCACACCACCAAGGGAACCAGTCCCTCCCAGTGTTCATGGAAAGATGGGTATGCTTCTGTTGATCTATTAATTCTAGCACTCAATTATCATTACTTGTAACTATGTTTGTGTTTTCTTCGTAGTCCCAGTCGCATGGTGGGCAGGCCGTCAACGAGTTCACAGGGTACGCCCTTGCTCACAAGGGCAAAGTGACGGCGGTGGATAACGTCTATGACCCGGTGGATGGGCCAGATGCATACACCAACGCGAGCGTCCACCCCAAGCTCGCCGAGTACACCTCCGCGGCTCGCCAGCGCCATGGGGAGACGTTCGACCCTGCCAATAACCCCCTGGACACAGACCTCTTGATGAGGTTGGGAGGAGGGAAGCAACACGGCCGGTACTGGACGGCCAAGAGCGCCATCGAGTCATCCTCTGTTCCCACGCTGAGCTAGATTCAATAAGACAGGACCAGGAGCTCCTTCGACATCCCCATAGCACCTCGGCTGCCAAGCAACACGCAGATGTTCTCGACATTTCAGGTAAGTGCAGTTTTATTCATCGTTCACTCGTTTCACACATATACCTTAACTTCACATACCATCAACCTTATGGGTGTAATATTGCAGGCCCAGATAGCACAGTTTCAGATGAACCAAGAGAACATGACGGTGGCCCATCAGCAGAGCTGGCGGCTGTCACGCAGCACTGCCAGCGTCAGATGCAAGACTTTGCTGCCTACTTCCAGGGCCTTCAGATCCCGGGAGTGCAGCAACAAGAGCTCCTTGCCTCGATCTTTGCTCCACCACCTTTTCCTATGCCTACTCCAATAGCGACTCCGGTGAGTATATTGCCTGTTGCTTTAGCTTGTGCGGCCATCCTGTAGGTACTAATAAGATCAATTGTCCTTTGTGCAGGAACAGTCGGCAGGTTTGAACCCGACTCCTCCCCGTGCCAGCCCTCCACTAGGCCCTTCTCCACCGCACGGGTGGCCGGCTCACCAGACCTTACTGACTCAGGGCTTCACGTGGCCAGGTACCACTCCTCCTCCACCGACGCAGCAGGGGCATTCCGGGCCTACAAGCGGCCCTCTGCTTCCGCCGCCCTATTGGACGTTCCAGGCGGCGCCACAGTCAGGGTGGTCTCCGTGGGAGCAAGGTGAGGGCTCTGGGGATGCGGGGATGAGCTAGGTACCTCTACTGCCCGCTTATGGACTTGTATCGATGAACTTGTCCCTCTTTTGGACATGTTATGAACTTGTATCGATGTAACGAATGAATTTGAGGACCTTTATGTATGAATTCGTGTTGAGACGTCATGGGTCTGATGAAATGCGATATTTATGTTATATTCTATTCTATTGTCGTGAATATATGTGAAATTGCATGTCTGGAATGGAAGAAAATAGAAAAAAACCAAAAATTTTTTTTCCAGCTTTGTCGAGTGCCAGCTCTCGGCAAAACTGTGTATTTTTTCCAGCAGAGCCCAGCTTTGCTGAGTGCTAGCGAGGCACTCGGCAAAGTGACCATTCCTTTGCCGAGAGCCGGCACTCGGCAAAGGATTTTTAAAAAAATAAAAATAAAAAATCTTTGCCAAGGGCCGGCACTCGGCAAAGGATTTTTCAAAAAAATAAAAAATCTTTGCCGAGAGCCGACACTCGGCAAAGAATTTTTTTGAAAAAAATAAAAAATCTTTGCTGAGAGCCGGCACTCGGCAAAGGATTTTTAAAAAAACAAAAATCTTTGCCGAGTGCCTGCCACGTCACACTTGGCAAAGGGTGCCGTCAGGTTGACGGCGCCCGTTACCTTTGCCGAGTGCTGGCGTGGCACTCGGTAAAGTCTTTGCCGAGTGCCTGCCAGGTGGCACTCGGCAAAGATTCCTGTGCCGACCAATTCTTTGCCGAGTGCGCTTTGCCGAGAGTCGCACTCAGCAAAGGCTTTGCCGATGGCAAAGGTGTCTTTGCCGAGTGCGGCCGGCACTCGGCAAAGGAGACGGATCCAGTAGTGGTGGCCCTCCGGTTCGGCAACGCGAGGCCAATACCGGCCGTGGGCGTGGGCACGGCGGTCTCGGTTCCCATGGATGCGGTGCTAGCGGCCATCGAGGTTGGCTTCCGCCACATCGACACCGCCCCAATGTACGACTCGGAGAGGTCGGTCGGCGAAGCCGTGGCGGAGGCGGTGCGGCGCGGCCTCCTGGAGTCTCGGGAGGAGGTGTTCGTGACGTCCAAGTTGTGGTGCACGCAGTGCCACCCGGACCTCGTCGTCCCGTCCCTCCGGGAAAGCCTCGAGTAAGAGCATTGTCCCCTGTAATTTTGCCTTTTCCACTGGCAACATCTAAACATCATCGTATCATTTCCATGTAGCTCGATAGTGTGATCGGCTCGCGTGATATATATCTTTCGTCGTCATGTCATGTTTGGTATCGTGTGTGTGAGAGCAGGAAGCTTCAGATGGAGTACCTGGACCTGTACCTGATCCACTTCTCGGTGTGCATGAAGCCGGGGTCGATAACGTTCTCCCTGCCAAGAAGGCGAGGACGCCGTCCTGTTTGACTTCGAGGGCGTCTGGCGAGCGATGGACTGAAAAGCATGGACGCGAGTATCAGCGGAACGCTGTGCTTAGTCTGCTTCTCTGATTGGCCGACGGTCTGCATTGCTACAGGCTTTTGCAGGAACCTATTGGCCGGCGTTGACTGCGATGGGGCCCACAGAATATTGAAATAATAAACTGCATGCATGCGCGTATCTTGATGAATCATGGACCGTTGAGATAAGCACCAGCGCTCACTCATAATCACGTAGTTTCCGGTCACGAGCGATGGAGGAGTGCCAGCGGCTAGGGCTTGCTAAAGCCATCGGCGTCAGCAACTTCACAACCAAGCACCTCGATAGGTCCTTGGCCGTCGCCACGATCCCGCCTGCAGTGAACCAGGTTGAGCGAAACCCGTTGTGGCAGCAGCGTAAGGGCGTACTGCGCCGACAAGGGCGTCCATGTCATGGCCTACTCGCCACTGGGAGCGCAGGACTGGGCGCGCGGGGGAAAAGCCAACGCCGTGCTGGGATCCGAGGTGCTCGCGGAGATAGCCCAGCGAAGAGGGAAAACCATCGTACTTATCATTAGAAAGCTTTGATTTCTGACGAAGAAGTACATGCGTTGATCCGGACTAGTGCCGCTGAATTCAGCGGCGGCTCTTGGTTGGTTATTTGGCCATATCCATGGAAGCTGGCTTTGGTAGTTAGCTTGATGTCCCTAATATATCCAGGAGTGTAGAATTTAAGTTGTCTACGGTTGAGTAAAGTGATCTGATACTCCTTATTACATCAGGTGTCGTTGAGGTGGATATATGAGCAGGGAATGACTTGGATCGTCAAGACCTACAATAAAAAGAGGCTCAAGCAGAACCTGACACCCTTTTGGGACGTGCACACAAAACAAAAGTTCTTGAGTTTGTGTGGTCCAATAACAAAACTTCTTGAGTTTGTGTGGTCCAATATAGGACATTATTGTTTCATAGAGTTTTATGGGTATTAAATACACTGACATAGCACTATGTTAATGAAGAGAGATGATGCGAGTTTCATAGGAGTAGAGAGAGTTTTATCCCCATAAAACTCTACTGTGCTATTTTCAAAATATAAGTGTGTTGATAACTGTGGCATGAAATCCCCACTGAGGATGACCTTAGAGTGATTTTCCACGTTCATCCATAATATCGGTTGTTTTTTTGGTTTTGCTTTGAATTTTTGTTTTTTTGTCCTAAACCCTGTTTGTGTGGCAATAAATTTGAGTAGGAGCTTTGTCCCTCCCGTTCTCTTAAAAAAAGCGCCAATTCTGTAGGTATTTCTTATTAGACGAGTTTTAGTGGGAGTATCATTAGAGTTTTATTGGTATTTAATGAGCTGTTACATAAGCATTTGGATAATGTGACACTGTATTTAAGAAAAAAGAGAAGAATTGAGTTTCATGGAGATGAAACTCTCTTAACACGAATACCTACTCTACGTAAGTCAAGAAATTTAATATATATGAAACTATAGAGTGAAACTCTCCACCAAGAGTGGAGGTTTTATGCGTGTTTTATTTCATTCTACGTGACGTGGAAGTACATATACATAGCATGTAAGGAATTCTTGTGTAAAAATGAATGAACCAAATAAAAATAGTTTTTTACCTCTTGTCCTAGAAAACGAAAAAAAAGAAATGATCGCATGAGCTACCATCTTTTACCCTCTTGTCCTAGTCGCAGCATCCTCCGGCGACGCTACCATTGCCATCTCAAATTACTTGCTGTTTGCCAACCTATCAGACAAGCAGTGGCGGATCCAGAAACTGGCCAAGGAGGGCTAAATAACATAAGCCAAAAAATTTTTTTACTCGACACAGTATACTAATAAATTGATAGACCCCCTCTGTGCTCTGGGCCGCCAGACAGTCAGCCCAACTGGCCTAGGCCCATGGAGCCAACAAAATTCAACTCGGTAACTGAATGGATTGTTTGGATTGCCAAAAGATCGGCTGGCATTAATCTCATTCCTCCTGCGCCTGTCATCGTAAATTGGAATGCTCCTTCGTCTTCGGAAGTGGTCCCGTTCTCCTGTTCACTCTCATTGGGGGGTGGCGCCTCAGCTTCTGTGGGGCACCATATAATGCAGACGGAGGCAAATGAAGAGGTTGATCACCAAGAGCAGTTCATCCAAGATACAGACCTCACTCCTTCCCTGCAACCAGTAATCTCGTTGGTGCCTCTCTCCTCAACCATGGCGTATCAACGTTCCGACCCGACGCTCGTCGTGCCTCCAGGAATGCACAGGATCAACGTTCCTGTGAGGGTGCCAATGGTGCGTGCTGTGGCAAGAATCAAGGCCACCACGTCAGAATGAGTTAGTGGCGATTATCACAATCAACCCTTTGCCTGGTATTGCTCTGCACTTTCCCACTGTTAGAGAGATCCTGGAAGAGTACTCTGAGGAGCAGTGTTGGCGGTCAATAACGCATGATTTTAACCGTCAACTAAACATGAAAATGGACATATATGCAAACACCTGGTAGAAATAGGGTTATCACTAACAGAATTTTATGAATTTTGGTGATTGTCTATTTCTACAGGGGTTATCAGAAAAGAACCAAAAGAGGTCCACATGTCAGGTTTACATAGAGAGAATACCACGTCCAGCAACTCAAGAAGATTCTAGAAGACTAGAGAAGGCACCCCTGCAAAGCTGGCCCCACTTGGCAGCAGCCAGTGGGCGGCCGCCTAGCCACGTGGGTGGCCGCCCAGCCACCTGGACCAATCAGGTGGAACCTCGTGGATCCTGTCTCCACCGACTTTGAGGATGAAACTCAGCCACCTATTTAGGTCGGTTTGATTCGAGAGCTGTGGTGAATCCTAGAGGGCTATATAAATAGAGCCCCTGGCCCCTGGAGAAACCCTAATTCATTATTCTTCAATTCATATTTTTCGGAGAGAGTTACCTAGAGAGGGATCCATCACATGGATCTATCTCCTTAGGGTTTTAGCAAAAAGAGAGATTAAGAGAGTATAGGGTGGAGGTAGAAGTGGAGGAACCCCGGCTTGTCGGTGTCTCATCTCCAGCTGTATCTACAGGGTCAAGTCTCCTAACCCGAGGCTTGGTTCTAGAATCATTGGGCAATTCATCTTCTAATACTAGTAAGTTTATTGTTCTTATTGTTCTTTGATTTGCGAGTTTACTTTATTCGCTTCGTGTATGGAATAGAGTAATCGTTCGTAGCATAAGCGTTGTGCTTGGGCTAGGAATACTCATAGATACTCCCTGTCTAGCCAGAGTTAAGTGGTGGCAGTGGGGGAAAGTGACAGTTCCCTTGTTGAATCAGTAATCCACCTCCCGTTAGAAGGATTGGTAGGACCCAGTGAGCCGGGGTTAAACATTCTCTGTAGTGTCTTTTCCCTAGGTATCCCGCCTTGGAACAATAGTACACAACTTACCGTAGGTGAGAAGAGGTCTGACGAAGTAATCCTCTCTATATCGCTTAATTCTTGCTATCTTGTTAGCAGCCTAGGGGTAGTAGTTAAGATTGGGTTAGTCTTTTGCACGTTTTCTCCTAGCGGATAAAAAATAAATACGATACTCTGGATTTATCTCCCGGTGAAGTGTTCACCGATATCCGTGCTTGCGGATTATTTCTCTTTGATTCTTTCGTGTGCGTAACCAATATCAACAAGCATTTCTGGCGCCGTTGCCGGGGAGAAAGACGGTTTGCTTAGATAACCTAAGTCTTGCTCTACCTTGTACCTATACTTTTATTTTTTCTTTTATCTCACCTTTTCTTTTATCTTACCTTTTTTCTATCCTTATGGATAATTTGAATTCCATTCCTATCATTCAACTTTCCGCACCCACGGAGACCAGCCTAGTGCCATATGAGTCATCACTACCTATCCAATCACCTAGCTATAGGCTGAGTCCGCGGTTGATTGCGCTGGTCCAAAGCCTATCCTTTTCAGGAGGAGACGAAAACCCTTACCTTCGCATTAAATACTTTGAGCAAACATGTGACTGTCTTCGCATAGAAGGCATGTTCGACAAAACTCTATATTGGAAGCTATTTCCTTTCTCATTAAAGGGAAAATCTAGACAATGGTATGATAGAGCTGTAGGTAAGCAACAAGGAGATTGGGGATCCTTACGTTCCAACTTTTGTCTTGATTTCTATCCCATCTCCCAAGTCGTCGACCTTAGAGTCAAGGTTCTAACTATTAAGCAAGAACCTGAAGAATCTTTGGCCTCATCCTGGAATCGTTTCATTACTCTCTTAGCATCAGGCCTGGACCTTAGTCTACCAGACCCTATTCTCTTATAGCACTTTTATAAAGGTCTATGTATAGATAGTAGAAAGTTGCTCGACACCACTTTTGGAGGATCCTTCTTGCACGTCTCTTCTGAGAAAGCAAGATTAATCCTAGATCAAATCCTATCCACCGAATTAGATTACCCTCTAGAAGTAGAGCCAGAATCACAAATAGCTGAAGCCAACTCTTTGCCAGATATACCATCCACTTCAGCTAGCCAATGTCTTGAGCAAGAAAAGGAAAAAATTCCGTTTCCAGAATTCATGCTAGAAATAGAACCCGATCTCTTTTCCGATTTTGGAAACGTTATGAATTACTATTCTATGAGAAAACCACAGGGTAGGAAATTTCATAAAGAACTTTCAAATACCTTTGATGATATTCCTTTTGAAAGAACCTTAGGAGAATTAGTATCTGTTATGAGCAATGAATGGTTAGAAGAATCAGAGCTTTCCTCTGAAGTAATCTGTTTGGATTTGTCTTCTCTTCCAATTCATTGGATAATCAATACAGATCACATAGATGCTCTATACAACTAGTGGGTATAAATATCATGTCTATGTCACTTGCACAATATTTATTGGAGGACATGACATTAACCCCAATAGTAAAATTCATGAGAAGTCTTTCAGGATATATCATCCCCAGTTTAGGAATTCTACATGTCCTACCAATCCAGGTAGAAGGAAACCCAGTTCATTTGAGCTTTTATGTCTTTGATACATGGGACTTTGACCTGTTGATAGGATAGCCATTTAGAAGACTTCTCTATGAAGGATAAATGGGGAAATTGAACATCTGCTTAGGCAAGAAACTTCAGTTTCTGCTGTCCATTTCACACTCTTTGAATTCTAAGACTGAACCCTGTCCACAATATGATCCTTTGGAGGAGTTTAGAGCTGCTTCTCTAGACTTTCTAGCCAAACCAGACTTAGAAGATGAAGCTAGATTCTTCATAGAAGAGGAAGCTGACCCTTCTGAGGATGTACCTTTAGATGAGTTTGCAGTTCCACCTAGACCTCCTGTTGAGCTTAAACCTTTACCATCCGATCTTAGATATGCTTTTCTAGGCGTTGATTCAGAGTCTCCTATTATTATAAGTGATAATCTCACTCAGGAGCAGACTCTCTGCCTAATGGCTATTTTAGAAAAACATCATGCGGCCTTTGGCTACTCACTCCAAGACCTTAAAGGAATCAGTCCTCCTCTTTGCACCCATCGCATTCCCACAGATCCTAACATTCCACCATCTAGAGAACCCCAACATAGACTCAATAATGCGATGAGAGAAGTGGTAAAGAAGGAAGTTTTGAAACTGTTGCATGCTAGGATTATATATCCTGTGCCACACAGTGAGTGGGTAAGTCCTGTTCAAGTTATGCCTGAAAAGGGAGGCATGACTGTTGTTCAAAATGAGAGGAATGAGTTGTTCCCTCAACAAACCGTCACAGGATGGCGGATGTGCATAGACTATAGAAAGCTTAATAAGGCAACTAGGAAGGATCACTTCCCCTTGCCTTTCATTGATGAGATGCTAGAGCGGTTAGCCAACCATTCTTTCTTTTGCTTCCTAAATGGATATTCGGGTTACCACCAAATCCCTATCCATCTAGATGACCAAAGAAAAACGACCTTTACATGCCCCTATGGAACCTATGCTTATCGTAGAATGTCTTTTAGGTTATGTAATGCGCCAGCGTCTTTTCAAAGATGTATGATATCTATATTTTCTGATATGATTGAAAAGATTATGGAAGTTTTTATGGATGACTTTTCTGTTTATGGAAAAACTTTTGATAATTGTCTAGAAAACTTAGATAAAGTTTTGCAAAGGTGCATAGAAAAGCACTTAGTCCTTAATTAGGAAAAGTGTCATTTCATGGTTAGAGAAGGAATAGTGCTAGGACACTTAATGTCTAAAAGAGGCATTGAGGTAGATAGAGCTAAAATAAAAGTAATTGAACAGCTACCTCCTCCTGTTAATGTTAAGGGAATTAGAAGCTTCCTTGGCCACGCTGGTTTTTATCATAGATTCATAAAAGATTTTTCATTCATTGCTAGACCTCTTACTTGTTTATTGGCCAAGGATGTTCCTTTTGAATTTGATGATGTATATTTATAAGCTTTTGAAATTCTTAAGAAAGCCCTTATTTCTGCACCAATCATTCAACCCCCTGATTGGTCTTTACCTTTTGAAATAATGTGTGATGCAAGTGATTATGCTGTGGGGGTAGTCTTGAGACAAACTAAAGATAAGAAGCATCATGCAATAGCTTATGCTAGCAAAACTCTAACAGGACCTTAACTTAATTATGTTACTACTGAAAAAGATCTCCTTGCTGTTGTTTTTGCTATTGATAAGTTTAGATCTTACTTAGTGGGAGCTAAGGTAATTGTTTACTCTGATCATGCTGCTTTAAAATATTTGCTCAATAAGAAAGATGCTAAACCTCGTTTGATAAGATGGATCTTGTTACTCCAAGAATTTGACTTAGAAATAAAAGATAAAAAGGGAGTAGAAAATTTTGTTGCCGATCACTTGTCTAGAATGCAGTTTGAGAATCCACAGGAATTACCCATCGACGACTCACCCCTGGTATGTAGATATTGTTAATTTTATGGTTGCAGGATATGTACCACCAGGAGGCAACAAAAGGAAACTCGTCTAGGAGAGCCGTGCCCACATATGGGATGAACCATACCTCTTCCGAGTATGCTCTGATGGCTTACTCAGAAGATGTGTGCCAGCTGAAGAAGGAATCAAAATTATTGAAAGATGCCATTCATCACCATATGGAGGACACTGGACATTTCGTACTCATGCGAAGATTTGAAAATGTGGATTTTTTTGGCCAACAATGTATGAAGACACAAGAGAATTCATTCGAAGGTGTGGCCCATGCCAAAGGCATGGAAATATCAATTCATGAGATGCCATGCCACTCATCAACAATCTTCAGATTGAGCTCTTTGATTGCTGGGGGATTGACTACATGGGACCATTCCCGCCATCGAAGAAATATGAATACATCCTCATGGCAGTGGATTATGTCTCCAAATGGGTTGAAGCCATGCCATGCAAAAATGCTGATAGCATACACTCCAAGAAGATGTTTGAAAAAATAATATTTCCAAGATTTGAAGTTCCAAGGATAGTGATAAGTGATGGAGGATCTCATTTTATTGACAAGCGCTTCGAGCAATACTTGTCGAAACATGGAATACGTCACAATGTCGCTACTCCTTATCATCCTCAGACAAGTGGCCACGCAGAGACATCAAACAAACAAATCAAGAATATCCTATAGAAGACAGTAAATGAAATGGGAACAGGATGGAAGGACAGACTCCATGATGCACTTTGGGCATATCGAACAGCATGCAAGACACCCATTGGGATGTCACCTTATCAGCTAGTGTATGGGAAGACTTGTCACTTACCAGTCGAGCTAGAATTCAAAGCTCACTGGGCCATCAAGAGATGGAACATGGACCTAGAAGTAGTAGGGAATAAGAGGAAGATGCAACTCTCTGAGCTAGAAGAATGAAGACAAAAATCTTACCATAATGCCAAGGTTTATAAAGAAAGAGTGAAAAGGTGGCATGATAAGAGAATCAAGAAGGAGTTCACCCCAGGAGATAAGGTATTACTTTTTAATTCCAGGGTGAAGCTCTTCGGGCATGGAAAACTTCAAAATAAATGGGAAGGACCATTCGACGTAGTGAGCTCATCATCGCATGGAGCCGTCATGCGTCGCAACAACGAAGGTACGTTATTCAAGGTAAATGGTGAACGCCTTAAATTATTTCTTGAGTCCAATAATAATTTTTAAGAAGTAGATATAATTACTTTCTTTCTTAATTAGTTGAGGGTGTTTAAACCTGACACTTTGCTTTAGAGTTTGTAGGGTCCAGTAACTTTTTCCAAATAATAAAAATATATAAATATTTTTGCAAAAAAGTTGAGTCGGGGACGGCTCGAGGGGCGGGCGGCCGCCCAACCCTCTTGGGCGCCCGCCCAGCTATGGTAGGTAATCATCGCCGCCTTTCTTCCTCGCAACCCTTCCATATCCCTCATCAATAAAAAGTAGATGCTCGGCATATTCGCGCATTTCTACTCACGTCATTCCCTCGAAGATGCTCTTTTGATCCTCTTCTTACAACTATATAAAACAGCCCATGCCTTTGGTCAATCTCATTCAATCTTAGCTCTCCTCCTATTCTGCTTAGAAACTCTCTAAACCTCTCCACGCAACCATGGTGAAGGCCGAGAACTTAGATAGGAGGATGATCCGCTATGGAATCGACCTCAACACCATCCCGAAGGACGAGCCTGAGTGCAAAGCTATCATCCCTGTCAATGAGCATAAGCCCCTTGCCACCATTCCATCAAAGCCACATGCCTATGGCAGCTCCTATTTCGCGCAACCTGTCCGCACTGCGCCCAAGCCTCTTCTTTTGGAGGAAGCTCCACCGAAAGGCCCTGTCATCAAGGTGCCGGAAGGGATGAAGACCCTGCCCCCTAAGCACAACAGGGTGCTTATGGGCGTGAAGACCAACAAGAGCGGGGAGATAGTATGTGCCAAGTACCACACTGGGGAACACACCTACATCGAGGGAGTTCGCTCTCACCCCACCAAGGTCAAGTTTGTTCCACCGAAGGAAGCCCCCAAGCACGCCCTTGCTGCATCAGAAGTTCCGCACAAGCATCACAAGACCATGGCAGATTTTGAGAAAGAGCTCGAGGCTCAGCGTGCTATCATAGCATCCTTAGAACATTGTCAGCGCGTTCAGAGCAATAGTATCATCCACACTAATAATGGAGTGTGAGACCTTAGGAAGACCGACAAAACGGTCGAGAGGGTGAATGTCCTAGAGCATCCCAATCCCAATAACTAGAGACGATCTTTCCTAGCACCTGATAGGGCGTGAATGAGAGTGGTGTGCTTAAATTGAAGTTTAGTTAAGTTTGCTTAAATTCAGTTTGAGTCAGTCTATTGTAATCAATATGCCCTACATGATGATGCAATAAATAAATATTATTATTAGATATGTCTTGCCTCTTTTTGTTTCCACCATGTTGTGAATAAAGGTAACAGGAAACAAGTGTGGGGGAGACTCCCGATGAAACGAATGGATTGCTACGCAACTGTTACAAATCTTGAAAATTTATGACACAAGGACCGCGCTCAGTGAAGTGGACTCCGAGAGGCCACCACCAGCGGGCGGGCGCCCAGCACCCTTGGGTGCCCGCCCAAGTAGTGGGCCCTCCTGGCTCCAGCCTCGATCACGGTCAGGTATGACCGCCTATGTTACAAAATTTTATCCTGATCGTGTTATTTCATTTCGCATTAAGATATCTCGAATTAAAACACTTAATAAATATTTTAATAAGGTAGATTATTTTAATCTTGACCCCAAGATAGATTCACACCATGATAATTCCCGGGAATCCCTGTGCTGTTAGGAACTTTAATTTTAGGGACCCCATATTGCTTAAGTTGTTGTGGAAAGTGAGATAGTATGAATCATGAGAACCTTCTTTCTGATGTCTAGTCATTTGGAGAATTTCTTTTCAAAAATTTAAACTTATTAGCTTCACTTCTCCTCTATGGTAATAAATGCCTATAGAGCCTTGTTAATGATTTAAAAACTAGCACATAGGCTACTGCTTTGTGTTGAGTTTGGTCAAACTGTGTGAGACCCTTGTTGAGAGGAGAGTCATGCCCATTAAGACCAAGATCACTTACACCCAGATATATTCTTGCTGCTCCTACACTGGGAGTACGCACAACATGTTTTTTCGCCCTTTATCTATCTCCTACACTGGGAGAAGATTCAAAAATATTTATAGGATTTTAAATAAATGCTCTAGGCTTAGAATATCTCTCATCCAAAGTTTCTATTCTTAGTTTAATTTTATTTACATGAGGCTATGCAAGATACAGTATTGAAAAGAAAAAAGAGAAAAAAGAGAAGAGAAAGAAGAAAAGAAAGAAAGAGGGGAATCAAAAGAATAAATACCCCCAAGGAAAAAATAAATGATAGCCCATGAATCTTTTGAAAGTCTTTTCTGATATCTTTTCTATCTCATATGAGAGAAGCCTGATCAAAGAGCAAAGTAGAATTAGGATTAGCCACCAAAATATTTCCACACACATGCACATCTTGATCTAAGGGTATGAAATTCCCCTCTAAGGATCCCGTTTTAACCAGGCAACATATGCAAGGTGAGTATGCTGTTTCCTTGAAATACCTTCAACTCCATATAAGCTTTTTTAGATTAGGATTCAGCATAAGGCATACATCCTACATGCCTTGGTGAGTTCCACAAATACCACATATAAAGAGTGATTCGAGTGTGCTACATGATGGAGAAGGGTAAGCTAAAGTTTTCATTGCAAAAACTATAAAAACTCCAAGTGACAGGACTGAAGAGAAAAGGAGCTCTACTTCATGCTGTTCCATCCTCAACTTTCTAAAGTCTTATGGTAGACACTTTGAATCCTACAGTACAGGTATGACTAGGGATAATATACTGTTGATGTCTTGGTTTGAGGTTATACTTAAAGTAAATCCATCATTTTCCTCAAGGACGAGTAAAAGATTAAGTGTGGGGGAGCTTGTTGATGGTCGATAACGCATGATTTTAACCATCAACTAAACATGAAAATGGACCTATATGCAAACACCTGGTAAAAATAGGGTTATCACTAACAGGATTCCATGAGTTTTGGTGATTGTCTATTTCTGCAGGGGGTCATCAGAAAAAAACTAAAAGAGGTCCACATGTTAGGTTTACATAGAGAGAATACCACGTCTAGCAACTCAAGAAGATTCTAGAAGACTCGAAAAGGCACCCCTGCAAAGCTGGCCCCACTTGGCAGCACCTAGTGGGCGGCCGCCCAGGCCACGTGGGTGGTCGCCCAGCCACCTGGACCAACCAGGTGGAACCTCGTGGGTGGCCGCCTATGGGAGATGTTTAGGTTTCTTTTACTAGGCACATCCAAGGAAGAAATTGGAGAAGGGTGAATTTTAATCATGAATGCTGGGTCATGTTAATATCCTTTCCTCTAGATTATTGGGATACTGATTACATTCAGGATGCAATATGTTCGTTTGGAAGGGTAGACAATTGGATCAACAATTGGGGTAGCTAGCTAGGCTGATAGCAAGAATCAGGGTTGCTAATCTCTAAAGTATTCCATAGTGGATTGTTTTTTCTGATGGTTTTGGGAATGAATTAGATTTATGGGCAATTCAATGCGAAATCATTAGTCATGACTTTGTGGGGGTTGGTGCTCCACCTGAAGAACCTACTCCTCAGCACCTGGATCACTTAGCTCCTTTTGACTACTATGGACTGGGACAACCTGGTGCTGGTCCTACTAATCCAGGGCCAATTCATGTCGGTGGATAGGGTAACTTTGTATTGCTACAAGGTTAGGCTAATGCTCATGGTCAGGCACAACAGCAAGGACTATTCCAGGGTCCACAAGAGGAAGAACAGGATGAAAACAACCAAGAAGAGGAAGTTAATCCTGATGCACAATGGGATCTATTAGCTGCACAGGCTGCCCCAAATGTGGCCTGGGATCTCTGGCATAATCAACAAGTCAATAATGTGCAGAATGTACAAGGTCAGAATGGTTAGAATGGCAATGTTTTGGGGTTTGATCTCAATAATGCCTGAAATCCTGATATGCAAGAGGTGATTATTAACCCAGTCATGGCGCTAGAAGTAGAGGATGGTGAATTGGTGATGGGGAAAATGAGGAGGTTATTCAACAGCTGAATCAGAATGTGGCAGAGCAGGCCCCCCTGCTGCTATGCTACCAGCCCTCAACCAAGAACCTGATTTCCCACATGTCAACCTGCCAATTGTACTTGTGATTGATGATGAGCCAGTTCCATTTCACATGATGGTAGATGAATACGTGTCTAATAAGGAAGACCCAAAAGAGGTGGAGGCCAAAGATGACAATGCAGCAGCAGACAATGCCTTGATGGTAGATGAGGATGTGCACCTAGATGGAGAGCACCAGTTGGCAGAGGTAGATGAACCTATGGAGGAAAATGAAAATGGAAATGCAATGGCAGATGTAGCTGAGCCTATAGAAGAAGCCATCCCTGTTGAAGCAAATGCAGATGAACTGAATGAAGAAAACATATCTGGTGAGCAGCAACAAGTGGCAGTACTAGGTAATGACAATGAACAACTGCAAGGAAATGACAATAATGGTGTGCACCAGATTCTGAATGTAGGTACTATCATGATCAGAGATGAGATATACCTGAATCACCCCCTGTCTGGCCTACAAAACAAAAGCACCCCTGCTTGTAATGAATTCTGGATGAAGTTAAACAAAATGACTTCTGGAAGGTAGATTCAAGTGGATGCTCCTTGGGGCCCTTTCTTTGCCTCCTTGCTTCTCACCTTAGAAAATTACAAATGGGCAAAGAACTACATTGCATCTGAGGCTTGGGATTACTTCAACAAGGGTTTAAACATCTCCCTTATCAAGATCCCAGACCTCTGTCCTGGTACTGGTCAAGCTGTGCAGCATGTGCTCACCCTAGAAGAACCAATAGAGAACTCAGAAGTAGCTCATGTTGAAATGGAAATACCTGAACAAGAACAAACTCCAATGAAGCAGAATCAACCAGGTGATCAATCTGGCATACCACCTAACCAGCCTACAGCAACTAATCTAGTGAAGGAGAAGACCACCAGAGCACTGAAAGGAAAATGCCCTGTTGCAGAATTTGAGGTAAGAAGAAGTCCTCGTATCCAAAACTATAACAAAGGCTTCAAGCATAATACTTGTTTTGAAAAAAGATGCTCAGATTGTTCTCCTGTACCCCCTGATCTCTCTACAGCTCTGATAAAAAACTGGGATATGAATTTTGTCAGATTGATGAAGAGAAGCTATCAGGGACTGAGCTGAACAAGAAGAAAAAGAAGAACATCAATGCCATCGAGAAAAGAACATACCAGAGGAAGGGAGTACCAAGCAAGATGCTAGTGCGAAAAATGACAAGAAAAAGAAGAAACATGTTTGCAAGAAGAAAGGAGTTGGCGTTCAAGTGGAGAATGATGACAACCAAGATGAGGCTACGTCTAGCCCAACCACCAAGGAATGAAGCTAGCAGAGTAGTCAGAGAAGAGTTGGAAGTGCTGCCTAGGAGTACAAGCATGGCACCTTCTATTTCTTTGTTTCCTTGCCTTTCTACCTTAAGTTTCCCTTTGCCTCGAGAGTGTTTGTAATAAATTAAACATGTGTCAGATGTCGCCTTCTCGCTTCCAGTATTCAAGCTATGGTCTATCAGTCAAGTGTTTTAAGTGTCAGTACTATCTCCAGGGGTACCTTATAAGTTTGCTTACCTTAATTATGGTTGGTTCTTGCACGCACACTTATTATAATTAGTGTCAGTTTAAATCTTTGTGCTGGACCATCAGTTTACTTGGTGTTTCAATGGTTATTGCTAGCTCCCATGTGGCTTTGCTGAGAGTTTTGTGCATTGAGTGTCTGACAACACATTTTCTAGTTTACCTGCGAAACATGAGAACAATGTCTAACCATGAACAACCAAAATAAGAAAATCTAGAAAGTTCAAGGGTATTAACTCAAGGGACAACCAGGATGCAATCAGAGACACAATCATTGATGCAGAGTGTGATGTGTTCTGCTTTCAAGAAACAAAGAGACAAACCTTTGATATGTAGTTTGTCAAAAATTTCTGCCCATCTGGTTATGACTCCTTCGCTCACGTACCATCCATTGGAGCCTCGGCGGGGGGGGGGTTGCTGACTTGCTGGAAAGGCAATGTTTTCAGTGGCCAGCAAATCTTTCAGAACAGTTATGCCATCACTGTCAAATTAATAGTCAAGCACAACCATGAATCATGGTTCCTCACAAATATCTATGGGCCTTGCTATCATGATCAGAAAAGAGAGTTTGTCAGATGGTTCAAACACTATGCCGTAATCAATAATGAAAATTGTCTTTTGGTGGGAGATTTCAACCTTATCAGAAAACCTAAAAATAGGAACAAGCATGGTGGAGATGTGGATGAAATGCTCCTCTTCAATGATGCAATAAGTGCCTTAGGTGTTATAGAATTGCCCCTCTATGGCAAGAAGTATACTTGGACAAAACAACCTTCCCCATTGCAGGAGAGGTTGGATTGGTTCTTTACCTCTAGCTTCTGGACAACAAATTACCCAAACACCATGGTTAGTACCCTATTGATGCAGACCTCAGACCACTGGCCATGCAACATCTCAATCTCAACAGATATTCCCAGAGGATAAATATTCAAATTTGAGAACTTTTGGATGCAACACCCAAGCTTCCTTGAAACTGTTCAGAATGGTTGGTCTGATCCCAACAACAATACTGACAAGGCAAAAAGGGTTTGTGCCAAATTTAAAAACCTCAGAAAAGTGTTAAGATCCTAGCAACAGAAACTCTGAAATTTAAAAAGGACCATTGGTAACACCAAAATGGTGCTATCACTACTAGAGGTCATTGAGGAACATAGGGACCTAACTATCGAGGAATGGAACTTTAGGCAAATTTTCCTAACACACCTAAATTAGCTTCTGGAGCAACAGAGAATATATTGGAAATAGAGAAGCAAGCTTAGGTGGGTCAATGAGGGAGATGCTGGAACTAAACTATTTCATGCTCATGCAATAATCAGGCACAGAAACAATCTGATACCACAGCTGCAAAAGGATAGTGGAGAAATAGTCCTAAATCATACAGATAAAGAAAAGGTCCTTTGGGAAACTTTCAAAGATAGATTGGGTAAGTCAGAATTCACAATAATGGCATTCAATCTGAGCTACTTCCTAGTAAGGCATGATAGCTTAGACTGGCTTGATGAACCTTTTTCTAGAAATAAAATTGATGAAGTAATTAGAAGTCGCCCCAATGACAAGGCCCATGGCCCAGACGGTTTCAACAATGACTTCATCAAAGCCTGCTGGCAGTTCATCAAAGAGGACTTCTATGATTTGTGTTTGGCTTTCCAAAACAATGAAGCTTGTCTACAAAGCATAAATGACTCCTATGTCACACTAGTGCCCAAGGTGGATGGAGCTATAAAAGTGGGAGACTTCAGACCCATTTCCTTGCTAAATGGTTCCATCAAATTGATAACCACTCATGGCTAACAGGTTATAGTCTGTCATCCTGTAAATTATCCATCAGAATCAGTATGGGTTTATCAGAACAAGAACAATACAAGACTGCCTGCCCTGGTCCTTTGAATATTTGCATCTCTGTCACCATTCAAAGAAAGAGATTATTATTTTGAAATTGGATTTTTGAAAAGGCCTTTGACAGAATTAAGCATCAGGGGATTCTTGATGTTTTAACTCACAAAGGTTTTGGGCCAAAATGGATCTCATGGCAATCAATTCTTAGCTCAGGCACCTCATCTGTGTTGCTCAATGGGATAGCTGGAAAAACATTTCACTGTAGGAGAGGGGTCAGGCAAGGGGATCCCCTCTCTCCTCTTCTATTTGTACTAGCTGTTGATCTGCTATGGTCAATCTTGAATAAGGCTATTCAACTTGGGTTACTCAACCTCCCTATACCAGAACCATCTCCTAATTTCCCAATCATCCAGTATGCTGATGATACTTTGATAATCATGGAAGCTTCTGTTACTCAGCTCTTTTTTCTGAAAGGAGTACTACAATCTTTCATTGACTCAACTAGCCTCAAGATCAACTTTTCCAAATCCATGATGACTCCCATCAATCTGAGCAATGAAAGGCTAACTCATTTGACTAGAACCTTTGGGTGTCATGCAGGGTCCTTCCCCTTTACTTACCTTGGTCTGCCCATGAGTCTTACAAAACCAAAGGTTGATGATTTCCTCCCCCTCATAAGCAAATGTGAAAGAAGATTGAATTATGTCTTTCCTTTCCTCAATCAAGCTAGAAGGCTAGAGCTCACCAATTCGATTCTAACGGCCGTCCCTACTTACATCATGTGCTCCACCCTACTGCCTAAAACAGTTATAAAACAAATTGACAAATACAGGAGGCACTGTCTATGGAGAGGATCAACAGCAAGTGAAAAGAAAATTGCAAAGGCAACCTAGCCAATTGCATGCACTTCCAAAGAAGAAGGTGGCCAAGGTGTCCTGAACCTCCAAACTCAGAATGGAGCTTTACTACTCAAGCACCTACACAAGTTTCTTAACAAAATCAATGTTCCATGGGTTCAGCTAATCTGGGACAAGTATTATAAAAATGGGAAGCTTCCAAACTCAAATTCCAGGAAGGGCTCCTTCTGGTGGAGGAACTTGAAGTTACTGGACAAGTTGAAAGGTTTGGCTTGTGTTATAGTTTTCAATGGTAAATCTTGCTTCTTGTGGGAGGACTTACGGGATGGGATGGTAAGAAAATGGAACTACCCAGAGCTTCATTCCTTTGCAAAAAACAAAGCCATAGGTGTATGTCAAGCAGCAGGCATACAGGACCCCCTTGATCTTTCTAATTTATCGCTTTCTGTTGAGGCCTTCTCTAAGTTTGAGCTTTTAGAAGCAGAGCTGGCAGAGCTAAACATTGTTGATTTGAAAAACTCATGGACATACATCTGGGGCTCACCAAACTTTTCTTCATCCAAGGCTTACAAAGCCATCTCTGGCCATACACATGTCCACCCTTTATTTAAGTGGCTTTGGAAGACATCATGCCAAGGAAAACATAAGATCTTCTTTTGGTTAATCCTGAGAGACAAGATAAGCACAAGGAACATGATTAGGAGAAAAGGCATGAATCTAGGAAGTTATAATTGTGTCCTTTGCCTTCAATCTGCTGAAGAGACAGCAATGCACTTGTTGTTTCAATGCCCATTCTCCAAAGACTGTTGGAGAGCTCTGAATTTTCAGTTCAATGACCAACTTGATATATCTCAAATCTTCTAGGAATAGAAAGCTCTGTTCAATGTGAAGTTTACTTTGGACATTTTCATCATCACTTGCTGGGGAATCTGGATGATGAGAAATGATGTCATTTTTAGAAACATGAATCACTCAGTTCAACAGTTCAAGATGCATGTCAAGAATGAAGCTTCACTGCTCCTGCACAGAATCAGATCTGCTCTCCATCCTCAGAACAATGCATTATCGCTTACCTGTAACTTGTTGGATTTTTTCCTTTCCTTCTCAGTTCCCTAGTCTCTCTTTTGAGCTTTTTTTTCTTTCCTGTAATCTGCAGACACTTGCTATTCTTTTATTAATGCATTTTCAGTAGGAGCCTCTAGCTCCTCCTGGTTTCTCAAAAAAAATTGTTTATAATCTTATTACACAGAAATAATCATGAAGGAGCAGAGCTCACGGCAAAAGTCCTCTTTGCTAAGTCTCTAACCTGTGTTGTGATTGCTTCGCACAACTGGCTGCAATCCATTTCCAATTCGATATTAGAGATACCTGCTTGTTCTGCCGACTCCAGCGCAAACAAGCCATAGTTTCAGCCAAAAGTGCATCCTGCACTAGGCCGATCCTTGCCGCACCTGCAAGCACTGATTCCCTGAGAAAGTTCCTGATAATAAACCCATGGGACCCCGTTCCATCCTCTCTCCTGAAGCCCCCATCAATGTTTATTTATACAGGAAGATACATATGCGCATGCATTGGTCATGCTTCAGCCCCAAAATTCTTGGGACGAAGTCCTTCGATGTTGGGGCAGATAGCACTTGCTGGGCTGAAACTGAAAATGAAGGCTTGTTCAAAAAAATTTCAGCCCACGGGGGTTGCCTCCGCCAATGCAGACAAGGAACACGTAATTTTTTTTCCGATCTCTGTTTTCATTAAAAATAAGAAAATGATCAATAGATTTACACGTAGCTGAAACAAAAGGATTTATATATAATCAATGGATTACCAATAAAATTCTCAACACAAATGAAAAGCAAGAAACATGAGTGCGGAACCCTCCACCTAACAACTCCAACAAACTGAATCTAATACAAAGATCTCAACACAATGGCAGCCAACGGTGAGAGGAGCCGTAAAGATAACAGCGACAAAGTATCCGCTAGAACTCCGTAGATGGCAAAGCATCCATCCAAGCAACCCCAGCAACCTCGGCAGCAAAGCATCTGCCAGAAATGCCAACGACCTCAGCGGCAAAGCATCTGCCAAAACACCTCAACGGCAAGGCATCTGTCAGAAACGTCTGTTTGTGTATGCTCTTGCCTTCCTACCTTCGCCGGGTGGACTGGAGGAGGGAGGACAAGGGTCTTACCACACAGGTAGGAATGGATGAGGTAAAGTAGGGACAAAGGTGAGACAGGCCCACAGGGGCAAATTACATTAACTGGCACTAAAAAGGGGACCGTGCTCTCTCTTTACAAGGTGCCTCACCCTTGGTATTTATAGGGCATACCAAGGGTCAAGGGCTTTTTACATTTGGGTTTTCCCTAACATCACACTGACAGTGGGTTCCAGACAGGGCTAATTTGGTACTTGGGCTGAACTGTCCAACTGCCCCCCCCCCGAGCCGTCTGGACGCCACGTGCTGGTTTGTCGGCGCGCCACGTGTCGACCTGTCGGGGCTTCCGCGTCGGCGCTGTCTGTTGCTAGGACTGGGTTGGCCGCCCCGGCCATGGACCTCCGATTCCTGTAGCTCGTGAAACCAAATATGAAGGTCTTGTGCGAAGGTCAGTGTGCCGAACGTACCTCCGGTGCGGTGGCGAGGGTCGTTCCCTCCGCCGCTGATACCCGTCGGGGGTCTTGGCCCCTGGCTGGGGCTACGGAGCTGCGTGGTTGCTCCTGGTGGAGGTTGCTCCCCCAACAGCAGCCCCTCAATGGTTCAGCCCGGCTGGCAGGGTCAGAGCAACGCCTTTAAATCATGGAGGGGGCTCGACCACAGGGCGTGCTGCGCCTGGTCGACCTCTGCTAGTGACGCCCCGCTGTTGCTCACAGCTCGACGCTGGTGGGCCTTGTTGGTCGTGACTTGGTTCTATTGTGGGCTTGTGTACTATTCACCGATGTGACTGTTAGGGCTTGCGTGTTCCGCGGAGTGCCGTCGATCGACGTTTCCTTAGGATGCTGATCGAGCCATTACTGTGGTGAACCCCTGGTGCCTATAAATAGGAGGGGTGGGTGAATGGGGTTTTTTACTAGCCCTTGCACAATTTCCCTAGGAGATTTGTTGCCCTAATCCTCTGAAGACCGAAGGTTGTCGGAGGTTGAGTGTGGGGTTTGGTTGTTAGTGCTATTGAGGCGGAGCTTCGTTGCGCAGAGGTAGAGGAGCGGAGGTCATGGGCAAGCAAACTTCCATTCCCGTCTATGAGTTCAGGGTTAGCCGAGTGAAGGAAGAGGACTTGGACACCTTTGCTGGTCATGGTTGGTTTGATCGGCGTCTTGCACGGCACTGCGAAGGTGAAGCGACTCCAGTTCCTCATGATGATGAGGTGGTGGTGTACAAGGATTTCTTCGCAGCTGGGTTCCGGTTCCCTGCTTTGCCGCTAGTGGTAGACGTATTGTGGAGGTTTGGTGTTTAGTTTTATCATCTGATGCCGAGCTATTTCCCAAAGCCGTGCTTGTTCGTCTGGGGTTGCCACTCGCAAGGGGTGGAACCGACGATCGAAGGTTTCATGAGGACGCATCACATGCATACCCAGAACTGCAAGAAGAAGCTGGGTGATGTGATCGAGGAGGGTCAGTTTGGGGTGTACACTTTCTGTCGTCGGACTGGAGCCTCGCTTCCCGCGCAAGCACAGAGGAACAAGTGGCTGAGCAACTGGCATGAACATTGGTTTTATTATCAATTGGCCAACGATGAAGATTTGGTTGTGGGCTGGACCACGTTGAAGGCAGAGGTCACTGCAGAGCCGGTGGAAGATGCTGATGCCCGCCGATGCGAGGATGCGATGCGTACCATGTCTTGATGCATGGCTGCTCAGGATTTGTTCGAGGAGTACCACAGTGTGAGGTTTGTCCCTCTTTCGATGGGCCAGACTTGGTCTATTATGAATGAGGGAGATAACTCATATGAGGGGCGAGGGTACGACGGGCTGAAAGCCCTGAAGATTGATGCCCGTGCGGCTTGGGCGGAGGTGCGGGATGCGGTGCCCTCTGATGCGGAGGGTCTGAAGCAAGTTTACGCTATCATGATGGTGTAGGTCAATGAGCTGGTAGACAACCTGGATGAGAAGGAGCTAGAGAAGATTCGCGGGATGATTCCTGACTTGGCCCGAGTGAATCAGGTGTTTGACATCCTTGGGATTGTGTATGGGATACGCGCGGTGGAGGAGAAGGAGGGTGGAAAGAAGACAAAGAGGAAAGTGACGAAGGCAGTTTCTGAAGAACCGTCGGCCAGTGGTAGTGGGCGTGGTCGCGGAGGTCATGGCGATGGCGGGAGCCGTGGTGGTCGGCCGAAGACCACGGTAACCAAGATTCGAAAGGTCGCTGGCAGAGGTGCGAGGATGCTGATCTTGGAGCCACGGCTACTGCTGCTGTGTTGACGCTTGCTGTAGCTATTTCTACTGCGGCACTGTTGATACCGTTTTTTGACACGTGCCAATATAAGCCAAAAACTATGCCGATCGGCAAGAGAGTGGTTATTCTCCAGTATTGCTTCTGAGTTGCCAATGGATGATTGCCGATAAAGGACATGTTGATCTCGTACATTACCGATGAAGCCAGAGGGCTGTTGCCGATGGAGAGAGAGGCATGGTTGCCAATGGAAAGCAGAGCTGAAGAATGTGGAAAGCAGATCTGAGTTATTATCGATGGGTTTTGCCGATGGAATCTACAGAGATGAGGAGCATGCCAATAGAGGTTTCATCGTAAAGCAATGGATAAGGAAACTGGCAATATTT
>CM041630.1:19294611-19328958 GCA_023333625.1 Bothriochloa decipiens
GCAATGGATAAGGAAACTGGCAATATTTATGCCATTATTTTAATAGTTTATTTTTGAGTCCAACCTTGGTACGAGTCATTATTTTTTATTCCTTAGAAATAGGACTTGTTTAGGTAATACTTTGTCGTGTCTGTTTAGGACTCATAGTACCAGGGTATAAATATGTACCGAGAGGCAATGTAAAAAAATAATCAATATCAAATACAACAAATCTATTACTTTTATCTACTTTTCAAGCAATCTACTTTTCGACGACTTCGTCACCAGTACCTTTTCCTTTTCAACGAGTTCTTTCAAGAATCGGCGGGCTGCATCAACTTGATCTCTGGCGACCTTGCAGGTTCCGCATTTACCGAGCACGATTCAGGCTTTGATGTCCGGGCGTATCACTGTCGTCTCGTCTGATCTGTTCAACAATTATCGAATATCATCTGAGCTTTGACGTCCGGGCGTATCGCTGTCGTCTCATTCAGATTTTATTCAAATTTATCATCCTTGTCGATTAACAGGTCAAATCGACTGGCACGCCTTGATATCGAACTAGGGTATTAGCCCGATGTGTTTGCAGATCCAACGCCTTTTTGCATCAACAGGCACCCAGGACCCGCGCTTCAACGGCGGCGTGACCTCTGCTTCCTGTCAGGGGTGGGTCCGGCGATGGTCGGGGTGTTGCTGGTGGTTGATCTACCCCGATTCGGATGGCGAGAGGGGTGCGGTGGGAGCTGGAGCCCATTCCTAAGAGCGATGACGATGAGGCGGTGGGGGAGAGCAGTGAGACAAGCTCGACTAGGAGCTCTTCTTAGGGCGGAGGTCGTGAAGTGGCGAAGGTTGATCTGGATGTCTCCTCGCGGGAGACTGTTGTTCTGACCCCCGCGGTGGCGGCCTCCTCGACGAGTTCATAGGTCTCGACGTCGGTGGTGGGGCCGACGTCTTTTGGGAGGGCGGAGCCCTTGGATTATGCTGGGCTTCATATTTTGGCCGAGGGCAAAGAGGTCTAGCTGGATCCCACTGTTGCTGAGGATGTTGGTGAGAAGCACGCGCTCGATGAAGCCACACCGAGCGTGTTGCCATTTTTTGCTCAGCGCGTGGGCGTCACGGATCCGATGGCATATCTGTATACAAGTGCAGATCTGCAGGGCTATTAGCTTACCTGCACCAGCGAGGAGCGGCGGTTCCTTGTGCCGATGTTTGAGCGGATTAGCATTCCAGAGGCCTTAGACAATCAGCCTATGCAGAGCAATCTCTTTGATGTGGAGGAGAAGCTGATTGAGGCAATGTTGCTAGCCCACACTGTGCGCAGGCAAAATTTGACGCAGGAGGAGGAGATGTGTAGGAAATTGGCGGAGCTCGAGAAGACCAATCAGGAGTTAACCTGACAAAATCATGAGCTCACGGCGATCGTTGCCAGTTGTGAATCAGAGCTTGCAAAGGTGAACATGAACCTTGAGAAGTCCGGTAATGACTTGCGAGCGACGATGGAGCGGAATGTGGACCAGGGTCAATCTTTGAGGATTGAGCGAGAAAATGTTGAAAATATGAAGAAAAGGGCTGAGGAAGCCGAGGGTCGGGACGCGAGCATGATTGCCTCGCTCGCAGCTCAGATGGTGGAGGTGAAGGCTGGGTTCGACAATGTGCTGACAAGTACGGGCGGCGATCCCACCAGTGATTTGCCTGAAGAGCCTTCAGCGGATAGCTTTCGTGGGTGGCTTTAGTACAAGCTTAGTCTACTTCCTTAGGTTTTTGAGGGCCTGACTGAGAACGGTGCCTATTGTGGAGGTTTGGCGACTGCTAGTGCTCTAAAGAAGCTGCACTGCAAACACTTGAAGAAGCCTTCATCTGACTCCTTTGAGTACCCTTCGGTTGAGGAGGTCCGAGCTTCGAAGAGCAATGCGGTGTGTGGTAATGCCACCGTGTGTGTTCTATCAAAGTTCTGGTATGAGGGTAGCAGCACACTGGCTTACAAGGAGATTGCGGTGGTGACTCAAAAGGTATGTGGTGCGGTGGTGTCCCTGTGCTTGTTTTCTATCCTGGGTTTGTACTGCTTTCTAGGTTTGAAACTGGTGGGGTTTCTTTTTGTTTTCTTGTGTAGCTTCATGCTCGTCTTGCTGCTAGTGGGGAGGCAGCGCTGGAGGGTGGTACGGTGGATGTGAAGGCAACCCCGACGGTGGCGATGGGTGAGGGTACGACCGTTCCCAGCTCGGGCGACGGAGGTACGGCCGTGGCTCCGCCGGAGGTCGACGCTGGTGCAGCTGGCAAAGGTCATGCTGCTGCTGAGGAGCAGGTTGTTACTAATGATGGGGCGGCACTTGGCGGCGCTTGAAGGACTAGACATTGCTGATAGATGCCTCGTGGGGCTAGGGTTGGTTGTTCACTTTTGAGAAAAAACATTTAAGTTGCAGATGCTTATAAGCCGTTTGAACTTTTGGTATGATGGTTTGTAAAACACCGGGGGTTTTGTTTGAGTGCGATGGTTGCATGATTTCCGTTTGCTTCTCTGCTGTTGGTGCGAGGTGCTTCTGTGCTGAGATCTGACAGTTGTGCTTTCGATGCGCAGGTTCCCACGGAGCCTGTGCATGAGGTGCTCAACATTGTCCCACTGATGATTAATTGACAGGATTACTTTGTGTCCGGGGAGAACTGGGTGCGCTATAAGCTTAAACACCCGCGGATGGTTTTTGATGACTTTTGGTGGTGGAAGTTGTGGAGGTACATGTAACATCCCAGATGTTAAGAAGCAATTAAAATTTTGATCATGAGCATCATCAAGTATAATTAGCAAGCATTGTGGCATAACATGCATTTCATGCCATGAGTAGGTTGTAGTTTAAATTTCATGCATGTTAAGAACTGTATGATTTAGTTATGAATTTCTCTTGCTTATATTGTTAGATGCTTATAAATATGCCCAATGATCCAAGTAAATTAAGAAATGGCTTAAATAAATTTATTTCTGGGTGATCCTTGTGTTTTCTGATGTTTATGAGATATGTTTTACATGTTGATATGGTTGGTTTGGCCATCTCATTAGTTTGGAACATGAGCTAATGTTTAATTTACTTTACTTGCAATTGTATCATGAAGGAAAATTATATTCAAGTTAACCTTGTTATGCTTTTACCAATGCATTGTCATGCATGAAGTCATACATTTTATCATCTTAAATCATACACCATCATTACATGTAGTAAACGAGAGTGAGACAATTTATGTTGATCAAGCTTCGGAGAAAGTTCGTCCACTAGTGGATTCGGTGTCGAGATTGAATTTGACGATCATTCTATGAATTCTAACTTTCCCTGCAACACCGGTTTAGGAGTTGCTAGTGCTGAGCGTGTAACGCTAGATTCTCGTCGAAGTTAAGGCAAGTGCATGACAAACCTTGTTTGGGGCTTTATGCCTATTGTTCGCATTTTTCTTTGCTCTCCAATGTTCAAGTGTTATACCTTTCTGGATCATGTTCAAGTTACTGTTTCATGAGATTTAAGTTCCAGTTTTCATTTACATTCAATTCCGGTGCCGGTTTATCCGGAGGTGCAATTTGGTTCTTATATTCAGCTTCCTGTGAGTAAGTGCTGGCCCCAGTTGCTCGGCTTTACCGGTAAATGCTAAGGATAATTCAGGTGTTGTCCGTTTTAGACGAAAACTACTATTTATTTAGAGTTCTAGTAATTCATTCATGAATTCTCATCAAACGATTGCACTTTTAGCTCTGAATGTACTTGCTGAGTGTTTTTACTCATTCTTGTGCTTATTTGGTTTTTATGTACCACATGACAATGGCTTAATAGAGAATAATTAGGGAGTAGCACCTTCACGAGCACATTCATTTAATTATTGCCACTCTAAGAGTTTTAATTAAAGTCACTTAAATGTTGGTCTTTCTATTTTATTGGAGTTGGGCTGTGATGCCTATGGATTTTTTCCTTTACTTATATATATATATCATGCATGAATTATGGTTTATTTGTTCAGTTTTAGGAGAAATGTTGCCTAAATTTCAAATAATATCTAGTCTTAATGAGTTTTGTTCTATAATGAGGGTAGCCCCCGGTTGTGTTTCTAGCTGGGGTATTACATTTGGTACCAGAGCTAGGTTAGACTAGTAAGAAATGTTTAAAATTTGATAACAATGAAAAGAACATAAAATTGACACACTTTTGCACTATAGGAAGGGTTGGGTTGCATTGCTTTTATGAGATGAATAATGATAATATTTTTTGTTGCTTGTATTGTTACATGGGTTTGAGATGCGCCATTGAGAAGGAGTGCTCATTTACCTAACCATGACCGTTGTCTTAATTTATAGTGCTATGTAAAAATAGTCTTCCATCTTTCCTTATGCTTGTTGGAAGGTTTCATGAAGACTTTCTGATGACTCAAGTAAAAAGAGTTTGAGAAGTTTTCATCTCTATTTCTGAAGAATAACTAGAAAGTCAACTACACCGACAGAGTTCTGCTAAGAATCATTCAACATCCTATCAAGATTAAAGAAGATAATGTATAAAGTATTACCCTATATAACTAACTTATGTCTGCTTGACTTTATTAAGATGTATAGGATGATCATATCTCATATCATGCATAAGACGATAAAATAATTTGATACTTAAAATTGTCTCCTTATATTATGGAAGCAACTATTGTTCATCATGGTTGGTCTGCTGCAATAGATCTCATCATGGGCCAGGTTTTGCTAATAACTTTCCTTTAATAATCTTTGCTCCATGAATTCCTTATCTTTGAGAATATTTATATGCACCTTGATATATACTGTTAACTCAATACTAAAACCTAGGACTACTCCTTGTATTGACTTCTCAATTTATGCATGTGTCACATCTTGACTTCTTCCATCTTGACACATCCTATTACCCTGATTTTGATAGCCGACTTGTGTTGGTTGAGAGTTATAATAGTTGTGTCCTATGGTAGAACCATGATCTGTGACTAGGAAATAGCGATGAAACCTGGGGTCACCTATGGCCTGCACCCATATGGTGTTACTGCTGGGTGCTCGCTGTTATCATAGTCTATGATCATGATCTCTTATAGTTCACAATTAGGGTGTTTTCCTCCTTTCGACACTCTTTAGAGATTCAAAGTTGTCCTTTGAGTTTCCTGAAACACCTTATGACCGTGATCGACTCCTAGTCTCGATTACCTTCTCGATCTTATGAGACTTGGGGTTATTGTTGTTGTGCCCTATAGTGGTGCCATGTCCGATGACCACGGTGCCGCGATGAAACCTAGGGTCTCTTGTGTGCTCGGGTCACACCTGATTCTGCTGGGTGCGCACAGGTATCGAGGTCTGTGGTCGTGATCCATTATAGATCTACGACTAATGTGCCCTCATTATCTATTTTCCCCCTGTTGGTAATAATAGGAATGGTGCAAATAATCTATGCAGCTTCAACTTCTCTTGGTCAACAAAATTTCAAAAAAAGAATAGACTCCTTGAAACCTATCTTGGGAATTTATACCCATACTTCTTTTGAACTTATCTCAATTTCTTGATGTTGGAACCATCTTTTGATCATGGTTGTAACCTTGAACTCAATCCATGTTACTTAATGAACTCCTTTTAGGTCAATTTACCTGGCACATTTCCTTTTCCATTACTTCATAGGATTTTGTTGCTCCAAATCTCATGACGAGATTTCTTTAAGGGGGTTGGATTGTAACATCCCAGATGTTAAGAAGCAATTAAAATTTTGATCATGAGCATCATCAAGTATAATTAGCAAGTATTGTGGCATAAGATGCATTTCATGCCCTGAGTTGGTTGTAGTTTAAATTTCATGCAAGTTAAGCACTGTATGATTTAGTTATGAATTTCTCTTGCTTATATTGTTAGATGCTAATAAATATGCCCAATGATCCAAGTAAATTAAGAAATGGCTTAAATAAATTTATTTCTGGGTGATCGTTGTGTTTTCTGATGTTTATGAGATATGTTTTACATGTTGATATGGTTGGTTTGGCCATCTCATTAGTTTGGCACATGAGCCAATATTTAATTTATTTTACTTGCAATTGTATCATGAAGGAAAATTATATTTAAGTTAACCTTATTATGCTTTTACCAATGCATTGTCATGCATGAAGTCACACGTTTTATCATGTTAAATCATACACCATCATTACGTTTAGTAAATGAGAGCAAAATAATTTATGTTGATCAAGCTTCGGGGAAATTTCATCCACTAGTGGTGTCGGTGTCAAGATTGAATTTGACGATCATTCTATGAATTCTGACTTTCCCTGCAACACCGGTTTGGGAGTTGCTGGTCCCGAGCGTGTAACGCTGGATTCTCGTCGAAGTTAAGGCAAATGCATGACGAACCTTGTTTGGGGCTTTACGCCTATTGTTCGCATTTTTTTTGCTCTCCAATGTTCAAGTGTTATACCTTTCTGGATCATGTTCAATTTCCTGTTTTAGAAGATTTAATTTCCAGTTTTCATATACATTCAATTCCGGTGCCGGTTTATTCGGATGTGCAATTTGGTTCTTATATTCAGTTTCCTGTGAGTAAGTGCTGGCCCCACTTGCTCGGCTTTACCGATAAATGCTAAGGAGAATTCAGGTATTGTCCGTTTAGACGGAAACTACTGTTTATTTAGAGTTCTAGTAATTCATTCATGAATTCTCATAAGACGATTGTTCTTTTAGCTCTGAATGTACTTGCTGAGTGTTTTTACTCACTCTTGTGCTTATTTGGTTTTTAGGTACAATATGACAATGGCTTAACTGAGAATAATTTGGGAGTAGCACCTTCACGAGCACATTCATTTAGTTATTGCCACTATAATAGTTTTAATAAAAGTCGCTTAAATGTTGGTCTTTCTATTTTATTGGAGTTGGGCTGTTATGCCTATGGATTTTTTCCTTTACTTATATATATATCATGCATGAATTATGGTTTATTTGTTTAGTTTTAGGGGAGATGTTGAGTAAATTTTAAATAATATCTGGACTTAACGAGTTTTGTTCTATAATGAGGGTGGCCCCCGGTTGTGTTTCTAGCTGGGGCACTACATTTGTTACCAGAGCTAGGTTAGACTAGTAAGAAATGTTTAAAATTTGATAAAAATTAAAAGAACATAAAATTGACACACTTTTGCACTATAGGAAGGGTTGGGTTGCATTGCTTTTATGAGATGAATAATGATAATATTTTTTGTTGCTTGTATTGTTACATGGGTTTGAGATGCGCTCCTGAGGAGTGCTCATTTACCTAACCATGACCGTTGTCTTAATTTGTAGTGCTGTGTAAAAATAGTCTTCCATCTTTCCTTATGCTTGCTGGAAGGTTTCAGGAAGACTTTCTGATGACTCAAGTAAAAAGAGTTTGAGAAGTTTTAATCTCTATTTCTAAAGAATAACTAGAAAGTCAACTACACCGATAGAGTTCTGCTAAGAATCATTCAACATTCTATCAAGATTAAAGAAGATAATGTATAAAGTATTACCCTATATAACTAACTTATGTCTGCTTGACTTTGTAAAGACGTATAGGACGATCATATCTCATATCATGCATAAGATGATAAAATAATTTGATACTTAAAATTGTCTCCTTATATTCTCAAAGCAACTATTATTCATCATGGTTGGTCTGCTGCAATAGATATCATCATGGGCTAGGTTTTGCTAATAACTTTCCTTTAATAATCTTTGCTCCATGAATTCCTTATCTTTGAGAATTTTTATATGCACCTTGATATATACCGTTAACTCAATACTAAAACCTAGGACTACTCCTTGTATTGACTTCTCAATTTATGCATGTGTCACATCTTGACTTCTTCCATCTTGAAACATCCTGTTACCCTGATTTTGATAGCCGACATGTGTTGGTTGAGAGTTATAATAGTTGTGTCCTATGGTAGAACCATGATCTGTGACCAGGAAATAGCGACGAAACCTGGGGTCACCTATGGACTGCAGCCATATGGTGTTACTGCTGGGTGCTCGCTGTTATCGTAGTCTATGATCATGATGTCTTATAGTTCACAATTAGGGTGTTTTCCTCCTTTCGACACTCTTTAGAGATTCAAAGTTGTCCTTTGAGTTCCCTGAAACACCTTATGACCGTGATCGACTCCTAGTCTCGATTACCTTCTTGATCTTGTGAGACTTGGGTTATTGTTGTTGTGCCCTATAGTGGTGCCATGTCCGATGACCACGGTGCCACGATGGAACCTAGGGTCTTTTGTGTGCCCAGGTCACACCTGATTCTGCTGGGTGCGCATAGGTATCGAGGTCTGTGGTCATGATCCATTATAGATCTACAACTAATGTGCCCTCATTATCTATTTCCCCCTGTTGGTAATAATAGGAATGGTGCAAATAATCTATGCAGCTTCAACTTCTCTTGGTCAACAAAATTTCAAAAAAAGAATAGACTCCTTGAAACCTATCTTGGGAATTTATACCCATACTTCTTTTGAACTTATCTCAATTTCTTGATGTTGGAACCATCTTTTGATCATGGTTGTAACCTTGAACTCAATCCATGTTACTTAATGAACTCCTTTCAGGTCAATTTACCTGGCACATTTCATTTTCCATTACATCATAGGATTTTGTTGCTCCAAATCTTAGGACAAGATTTCTTTAAGGGGGTAGGATTGTAACATCCCAGATGTTAAGAAGCAATTAAAATTTTGATCATGAGCATCATCAAGTATAATTAGCAAGCATTGTGGCATAAGATTTATTTCATGCCCTGAGTTGGTTGTAGTTTAAATTTCATGCATGTTAAGCACTGTATGATTTAGTTATGGATTTCTCTTGCTTATATTGTTAGATGCTTATAAATATGCCTAATGATCCAAGTAAATTAAGAAATGGCTTAAATAAATTTATTTCTGGGTGATCGTTGTGTTTTCTGATGTTTATGAGATATGTTTTACATGTTGATATGGTTGGTTTGGCCATCTCATTAGTTTGGCACATGAGCTAATATTTAATTTATTTTACTTGCAATTGAATCGTGAAGGAAAATTATATTTAAGTTAACCTTGTTATGCTTTTACCAATGCATTTTCATGCATGAAGTCATAGATTTTATCATGTTAAATCATGCACCATCATTACATATAGTAAACGAGAGCAAAACAGTTTATGTTGATCAAGCTTGAGAGAAAGTTCGTCCACTAGTGGTGTCGGTGTCAAGATTGAATTTGACGCCCATTCTATGAATTCTGACTTTCCCTGCAACACCGGTTTGGGAGTTGCCGGTGTCGAGCATGTAATGCTGGATTCTCGTCGAAGTTAAGGCAAATGCATGATGAACCTTGTTTGGGGCTTTACGCCTATTGTTCGCATTTTTTTGCTCTCCAATGTTCAAGTGTTCTACCTTTCTGGATAATGTTCAATTTCCTGTTTCATGAGATTTAAGTTCTAGTTTTCATTTACATTCAATTTTGATTCTGGTTTATCCGAAGGTGCAATTTGGTTCTTATATTCAGGTTCCTGTGAGTAAGTGCTGGCCCCACTTGCTCGGCTTTACTGGTAAATGCTAAGGAGAATTCAAGTATTGTACATTTAGATGGAAACTACTGTTTATTTAGTTCTAGTAATTCATTCATGAATTCTCATCAGACGATTGTTCTTTTGGCTCTGAATGTACTTGCTGAGTGTTTTTACTCACTCTTGTGCTTATTTGGTTTTTAGGTACCATATGACAATGTCTTAATTGAGAATAATTGGGGAGTAGCACCTTCATGAGCACATTCATTTAGTTATTGCCACTATAAAAGTTTTAATAAAAGTCACTTAAATGTTGGTCTTTCTATTTTATTGGAGTTGGGCTGTTATGCCTATGGATTTTTTCCTTTACTTATATAAATATATCATGCATGAATTATGGTTTATTTGTTCAGTTTTAGGAGAGATGTTGCCTAAATTTTAAATAATATCTAGACTTAACATGTTTTGTTCTATAATGAGGGCAGGCCCCGGTTGTGTTTCTATGCAGCTTCAACTTCTCTTGGTCAATGAAATTTCAAAAAAAGAATAGACTCCTTGAAACCTATCTTGGGAATTTATACCCATACTTCTTTTGAACTTATCTCAATTCCTTGACGTTGGAACCATCTTTTGATCATGGTTGTAATCTTGAACTCAATCCATGTTACTTGATGAACTCCTTTTAGGTCAATTTACCTGGCACATTTCCTTTTCCATTACTTAATAGGATTTTGTTGCTCCAAATCTCAGGATGAGATTCCTTTAAGGGGGTAGGATTGTAATATCCCTGATGTTAAGAAGCAATTAAAATTTTGATCATGAGCATCATCAAGTATAATTAGCAAGCATTGTGGCATAAGATGCATTTCATGCGATGAGTAGGTTGTAGTTTTAGGAGAGATGTTGCCGAAATTTTAAATAATATCTAGACTTAACAAGTTTTGTTCCATAATGAGGGTAGCCCCCGGTTGTGTTTCTAGCTAGGGCGTTACAGCACGATCAGGCCGATCAAGCGGCGGCTACCTTTTGGCGTACAATGGATCTGACTAACAAGCAAAGTATGCGCTTTTTGTTTAACGAAGCTCATGACTTGGACGATCTCGACGATAATGAGACGATGAGGTATTTGTTTGGTGATGGTGCCTTTTTGGTCGGCGATCGAAGCGAGCTTAAGGTTCCCAAGCCGGAGCCTATGGAGTTGGAGCCATGGGATTTGCGACATAGCTATCATGCCAGGGTGTTGGAGGGAGATCTGTCATTGGTACCTAAGAGCTAGCAAGGAAGCTGGGGGCCTGCAATTGTAATCGATGATGATAGTGAGGTTGGAGAGCGTTCTAGCGGTAGCCATTTGGTGGAGGAGTTTGTGGAGCTCGTGGCTGAGGGGCCAGTTGATTCTGCCCTTGAGGCGAAGGTTTGGGCCTTGGCTGTCAATGCTTGTCGCTCACGCTCGCACCGTAAGGTAGTTGGCAGGCAGATGAAGCCTTGCTGGTAGGTTAGGATGTGGCCAAACTGTGGCACAGTGTTGTGCTTGTGAAGAACTATTGTATCATTATTGTAATTTGAGTTGAAATTATTGATTTTGCTTAAGCGGAGGTTGCAGTTCATGGTCAGAGGTGGAGCATGACGACGCCCCACTTTTCCTTAATCGATGCTCGCAACTTTTAGTCAGAGGTAAAGCGCAGCAACGTCCCACTTTGCCTTGAGCAAGACTCATGTTTTTTAGACGAAGGTAGAGCGCAGTGATGCCCCGCTTTTCATTAAGCGAGGCTTACGATGTTTAGTCAAGGGTTGAACACAGCGATGCCCTGCTTTTCCTTGAGCGAGGCTTGCGAGTTTTAGTCAGGTGTAGAGTGCAGCAATGCCCCACTTTTCCTTATGCGAGGCTCATGTTTTTAGTTGGAGGTAGAGCGCAGCGACGCCTCGCTTTTCCTTAAGCGAGGCTCATGATGTTTTTAGTTGGAGGTAGAGCGCAGCGATGCCCCGCTTTTCCTTAAGCAAGGCTTGCGATGTTTATTCACGGGTGGAAAGTAGCGAAGCCCCGCTTTTCCTTAAGCAAGGCTCGCGATTTTTAGTCGAGGGTGGAACGCAGCGACGCCCCACTTTTCCTTAAGCGAGGCTCATGATTTTTGGTCGGAGGTAGATTTACATTCTTATTTTGAACCAGACTTCCTCATTGCACGGTGTTGTCTTTTTTGGGTAGTTACTGTGGAGATTCTTGTAATTAAGGTATGCGACAGAGGAGTCAAGTACGCCTGCATTACACCGGAGTGCGACTTGGCACGACCTGTTGCTGAGTCACCTGCTGGCTTGGTATGAGGAGAAGCTGACTGATGATGAACCTTGGCAGTCGATGAGGGATGAGCCGTGAGATTGTGCGGAGGTTTGGTAGCTTCGCAAGAGTCAGAGATTGCGAATGTTTTGTCCTTTGCGCATGCTAAAGTGTTGCCGGAGAGGCCAGCGCTGGTTGGCGGTGTTCGAATTTTGGTTCAAGCGCTACTTTTTCTGGATTCCAGTCAGTGGTTGGTCGGATGATAGCCACCAAGATATGATTCTGCGCTTTTGTTCCTATTCCCGCTGGGTTTGATGGTTGTGGGGGTTGTTGGTGGGTTGGTGGTTGTGGAGGTACGGAAAGGTTTTGCACTTCTTGGCATAGACCGTTGCCAAAAATCAAGGCTTGGGACGCAAGCGCTTTGCTTAGACGCTACGGCTCAGGTGCTCTGTGTTGTTTGTGGATGGATGGCTATTGGAGTGCTGCGGTTTGTGGTTGATGGGGCTGCTAATTCAAGACTTCGACTATGCGGCGCCCTTGGGCGCACTATCCTGAGGCCTCACATGCCTAATGGTTGATGGTTTGGGGCTGACGGCGTGTTGGGTGTGTATAGTGGGTAGTCTTTGGGATCTGCTATTTTTGTGGGACGGGGGGCTTGTTTTTGTAATCTGGGCTTCATGGGGCTGTGGTAATTGGGTGTGAATGGGGATGTACGATGAGGGTATTAAAACAACCTCGATTTTCGCAAAGGAAAATCCACAGAGCCGAAGTGTAATATGACCATTTAAATCACATTACCTGATAACAGTTGAATACCATAATCCATACATCAAACAAAAGAGTGCAATAGAGAGGTTTACAATAACTTATTACATCGCCACTTGGCGGAATCAGAGTTCATGCAGCATAACAATAAAAGCTTGAGGTGCGGAAGCTATCATCTTCGATGCAACTTGAGCGTAGGCACGAAACCCTCATTCGCTGTACTCCCCAGCAGAGTACTCACTCCTTGAACCTAAAACCAAATTTTCAGTATAATTTGTACTAGCCAAACTCCCATCCTATGCATTGCTTTGTGGAAATTGGATGAAAATTGGATATATCAAAGAGGAACCTATAAGCTGGGTTTTCCTAAGCAGCATTCAGGTATATAAATAACAATATATTTATCAAGTTTTAAACACATTCCCATTCCCTCCATCCATCACCATCCATATCTGTAGCGCCATCCCAACTCCTCCAACACCATCTCAGACTCAAGTCGACAAGCCAACTCCCTCTCAGCTTGTCTCAGCGGCCCGTAGCCCTCAACCTGGCTCACGACCGGAAATCATACTCAGGGAAGGTAGAACACTCCACTCACTAGTTCGGTGCATGCGGAACATAGGAAAGGTCCATAGCCAAAGAATTGGCTTATGTACGATCGATCGACCATACACTCTGAAGAGGTTTCACTAATATACCAGATAGCCATCCTCGATGGTGCGCCCCATCTAGGCAGATTCCGGGCGCCTACTGCCATAGAACGATGCCATTCTACCATCCAGCTCTGGGTCGCTGGAACTGTGAAGAGCCCATGTGTTCGCTCCCGAAGAGAACGCCATGGAATGTACCCACTCCCAAAGGGGGTGCCATGATCGTCTTAGAAGGGTGTTAGATCCGTCCCATGCATGTACCTCCCTATCACTACTCGCCTAGTAGTAATGGCATTGATCTATCCAGCGGTTCAGCCGTCTCCCCCCCATGGAGAGCAAGTGAAAAGCAAGAGATTCCTAAGGGCTGGATACCAGCGGAGTAGTTCCTAGGTTTGACCAAACCAGGATATCTTCATCAGGGTTTATCTTTTATGTGCTACCACGGCACCTTCGTCCCGGGTTCCTCCTCACAGAGGGTCACACCCAAAGACCACCATCACATCTCAGTTAGCCCACCACAGGCTCCTCTCACGGGAATGCCTAGAGCCATTCCTCGGCAAGACTTGCTCTAAAAGCTCGTCATAGATCCTGGCTCGATCGACTCAACCCTCACCCTACTCCCTGCCGTAAGTTCCACCCCAAAACCCAGATACAGCATCATCAGCTCACATGCCCATCTGATCCATCAACTCACACAGCCAGCTGGCACCCTCTAGGCCTTCCCATTGTTCATCACGTCGCATCAAAATGTAAGCGAGTGAAGTATATATATATAGATAAATATAGCAAATAAGCAAGTGGCTATCATAACAGCGGGTAAGCAGGTGAAAGTTTACAATAAGGTAGGGCTCATCAAGTAATAATCTATCATGCAATCCTAACACAGGCAAAGCATTATAGCAATAGGAATTAAAGCACTAGCCATACTACATTTGCCATGCGTAATGGGATCTATGAGGTTGGATGAGGTGTGGCACCTTCACTGACGTAGCTATCAGACTTCTCTTGGTAGTCACTGTCGTTAGACTTTTCCTCGCTCGAGCCTGTAACGAGATTTAATGGTCGTAGAAACGACCCCTATAGATTAGCACAAAGAACGAATGCAAAATAGAAGATCCAAATGCACTCAAACATAGCCTAGATAGATAGGGCTCGATTTATAGAAAATTTAGATATGTGGATCGCATTTTTCGGAGCTCATATGAATTAGTTATGATTTTGCAAAGATTTAACCATTTTTTGAAAAAGAAAAAGGCTGATTTATCTGGTGCTGACACGTGGCAGCTTCTGATTGGGCCACGTGTCATGCGCGGGTCAACTGGGTCAACACAGGTGCTGATGTGGCGGATGACGTCACGCTGACATCACGCTGACGTCAGCGTTGATCGGGTCAACGGAGGTCTGACAGGTGGGTCCGGGGTGATGTCATGCTGACATCATCGGTCAACGATCAACGGTCAATGGTCAACTGACAGGTGGGCCCCACTGGGCCATTAACGGGCTGTTATTGGGCCTAGTGGGCTAGATATGGGCCGGGCCGAGCTTGCCACGTGGCACGCTCTGGTGCTGCCACGTCATCATGCTGGATTCAAACTGGGCTCGGTCCACAGCTTCTGGTCCATGGTACACCGGCGTCCCTGGGTCCACTGTCAGTGACTCGGGTCCACATACGCCGGGTGCATCTGGCTCATGTCTGGTTCACGCGGTCCATGCATCGGTCCATCGGTGCACCGGCTCGATCTAGTCCCACTGGTAGCGACTAGGTCTACATGAACCATGTCCACTTTTCTCTGGCCGAGTTCATCCCCATCTTCTTTCTCCTTCGGCTCGATGGCGCAGCTCACCGACGGTGAGGGAAGTCCTGATTCCTGGTGCCGCGGTGGATCTCCGGCCTCATCATCTCGACTAACAGCTTCAGGACGTCAAGGCGATCACGACGGTGGGCTTTAAGCCGGCGGCATGGCTCCCAACGATGTGCTCTGCGGCAGACGGCGGCTCGGCAGCGGTGGCGCTCAGTGCATCCTTCACTATGAACCATCTTGAGTCTAATTGGGGCCATGGTTGCGCGATTGAGGTCTCGTAGCGCCTGCCCGAAGCGCCGGCGGTGACCAAAGGCCACGGCGGAGTCTGTGCGGGCAGCTACTCCCACAGCGGGGCTCCAGCGGGTCCTCGGTGCATGGCAATGGTGGTCAAGGAGAGTCCACGGCCTCCATCACTTTGTCCAATTGATGCAACACGCCAAGACGGAGCTCCTCGGCCTCTTCTTGATCCCTTCAGTGGTCGGGGGCGGCGGAAAGACAACGGCGATCTGCGGCGCTCCAGAGCGGCGGTGCACAGGCTCGGCGACTGGCAAGGTGGCTCGGGAATGATGCTCCGACGAGGCAACATGGAGCTAGGGTGCACACGGAGTCTGTCTCATCAAGGCGAGCACGGATCCGGGGTCAAAGGAGGTCGAGGCTCAACTAAGAGGCGGCTGGGTGGCTTTGCCATGGCAGCGCTCTACGCGCTGCGGCGGGCAAGGCGGTGCTCCGGTCCAGCATCCTCCTAATGTCGTGGTCAAGGGGGCTGGGCCAGCCTCGTGTGTGTGTGCTGGTGTGTCCCAGGAGACCAGTGGTGGTCTTGGCCTGCGCACTCCCAAGGCAGAGCGCCATGACCAGAACAGCAAGGTCGGGGTGGAAGAAGGCGATGGCGGCGGTGCTCACCTACGGTTGACGAGGATGGAGGCGCGGCTCAAGTCCAAGCTCCGGCGTTCTTGTGGCTCCGGCTTGCGGTATGGCCTCCACTTCTTGCTCCTGGCACAGCAGCCCGGTGGAGCTCCTCTTCTTCTCCAACTCCAGCGGCAGACAGCTTTCTCTTCCCCACTTCCTTCTTCTCCTACCTCCCATCCTTCTCCAAATTGGGCGGCTAGGGTTGCAATTGGGGTTCCACCAGAGTGGTGGCGGCAACAGGGAACCCTAGAGCTTTGGCCCCTTGTTTATATAGGGTAGAGGCGGAGGTTGGTGGCCGGCGAACGGCCGATCACGGCTCTGGCTGGATCAAGCGGCCCAGGAGGGGTCCAAGTCACCGGTGGGGTACTTGATTGGGTCCACGATGCAGCGAGAGGGAGCTAGCAGAGGCTGGGCGAGCCTAGGCTTTACCATGGCAACGCTCCACCACTGTGGCAGCGCATGTGCGAGCACGCGGGAGGGAAAAATCCTCACGGCCATGGGCTTCTTATTGTCTGCCGGTCGGGCCAGGTGGCGTGCGGAGCGGTCGTCGATGCAGATCGAGCGGCCGAGGAAGGTTGCTTCGGGGCGACGCGGGGAGCAGTGCTGACGCGAGTGTGCGCGGCGCGCGGGGGGGAAAGTAATCCGGTCGGGTGACCTCACCCGGCGTGATGACAGGTGGGTCCCACTGTAGGGCCCACTCGTCAGCGGCTCAAGACGATGGCGTGGCGCGCGGGCAACGTGGACGCGCGCGACGCCTTGCTGGGCCGACGCGGCGTGCGGGGGTGTGGGCGAGCGAGTGGCCAGCGGCCTTGCTGGGCCGATGCAGCGCGCGGGCGAGTGAGTGGGCCGGCTGGCTGGGCTGTCCGGTTGCGGGAAAAAGAGAGAGGGAGAGGCAGGTCGAGCAGGCTGGGCTGGGCTGGTTGGCCGGCCCGAAGGCTTTTTCCTTATTCCTTTTTTTCTTTTATTTTTCCCATTTTCAATTACTTTTATATATACATATATATATGTGATGTGGGAATTATGAGCAACAAAATAGTGAGCATACATGGCCCAAATAATGTTAGGGTATTATTCTCTTAATATTTATTTATCAAAGTAAATATTATATTTGTCATTCTTATTTTTCAACACATAAACCAAATAAAATCCACATCACTCTTGTAATGCAACATGATGCATGAACTATTAAAACATTGAAACAAAGCTTTGGCAACATTGAAATATATCATATGAAACATGAAGCATTTACATGAGACATTAATTATTTAAAACACATGAATGCTATGCATGACATGATGGGGTTAATGCAAGGTTAAGGGTTAGATGATGACATGTTGCACCACATCACTCAGGGTTTCATCAAAAAAATTTTGTAGCTCAGATTTTTGAGTTGTTACAGTCCTCCCCCTCATTGGAATCTCGTCCTCGAGATTTAAGAGGTGACATACCCTTCAAAGAGGTAAGGATATTGTAGCAGCAGCTGATTCTCATCTTCCCATGTTGCTTCACGTTCAGAGTGATTGCTCCATTGAACCTTGCACATGGGGATAGATTTGCTTCGGGTCTCTTTGGTGGCATAACCCAAAATCTTGATGGGGTGCTCTTTATACTCTAGAGTATCTTGGATATCAAGCACATCCGTAGAAACTGCTTCTTCTTCTGGTACCCTTAAGCGTTTGCGTAACTGTGAAACATGGAATACGGGATGTACTCCTGCCAACCATGGGCGTAGTTCAAGCTTGTACACGAGCTTTCCAACTCTCTAACAGATACGATAAGGTCCAACATATCTCGGGGCTAGCTTTCCTTTCATGTGGAATCTGACGGTACCACGAAGTGGAGACACTTTGAGATAGACAAAGTCCCCAACTTTGAATTCAAGGTCTCTACGCCTTTTATCAACATAGCTCTTCTGTCAGCTTTGAGCGATCCTCAAGTTCTCTCTAACTTGAGAAACTCCTTCTTCGGCTTCCTTAATCTTGGCAGGGACAAAGACTGCCCTCTCACCTGGGTGGTCCCACATCAATGGGGTTCTGCACGGTTTGCCATAAAGAGCCTGGAAGGGTGACATCTTGATACTTTCCTGGTAGCTGCTGTTGTAAGAGAACTCAGCGAATGACAAAAACTTCTCCCAATCTATTCCATATTTGAGAACACTGGCATGAAGCATATCTTCAAGAATCTGATTCAACCTTTCTATTTGACCATCTGTCTGCGGGTGGTAAGCAGTGCTGTAGTCAAGGTCTATTCCAATGGACTCGTGAAGAGCTTACCAGAATCAGGACATAAATTGAGGTCCATGATCTGACACAATACTCTTAGGAGCTCCATGAAGCCTCAAAATCTCTTTGATGTACAAATATGTCAACTGTTCAGCATGTATTGAAGTCTTGACTGGTATGAAGTGTGCTACCTTTGTTAGACGATCGACTATTACCCAGATGGAGTCATGACCTTGCGGGGTTCGAGGCAATCCCATGATAAAGTCCATGGATATGCTCTCCCACTTCCATTCAGGAACATCGAGTGGTTTGAGTAATCCAGTGGGGTCTTTTGTGTTCAGCCTTGACTCTGTTAAAGATGTCACATTCGGCCACATGTCTAGCAATGTCTGTTTTCATGCCTTTCCACCAGAAATGCTTCCTTACATCTTGATACATTTTTGCACCACCAGGATGGATGCAATACTTGGAATCGGCTTCTGACAGAATCTCCTTGCGTAAGGCAGGGTCATTTGGTATACAGATTCTATCCTTGAACCAGATAGTTCCATACTCATCTTCTCTAAATTCTGGGCTGTAGCCCAGCTTCATCAACCCACGTATGTACTCCATTTCCTCACAACTTTTCTGTCCTTGAGATTATACTCGATGCAAAGTTCGTGCAACAGACCATGGGGTATTATCTCAAGCTGGAGATCCTTAATCTCCTTCTGTAGTTCAGGTGGCAGAGTTGAGGTGAACAGAGCATGACAGTAGTTCTTATGACTAAGAGCATCTGCGACTACATTCGCTTTTCCTGGATGATAGTGAATCTCCATGTCGTAGTCCTTGATTAGCTCTAGCCATCTGCGCTGTCTCATATTCAGATCTTCTTGAGTGAAAAAGTACTTCAAGCTCTTGTGATCAGTGTATATTTCACACTTGTTGCCAATGAGATAATGTCTCTAGATCTTCAGAGCATGCACAACAGCTGCTAACTCAAGATCATGAGTGGGGTATCGTTGCTCTTGCTCCTTCAGTTGTCGAGAAGCATAAGCAATAACTTTCCCATTCTGCATCAACACACAACCTAGTCCTTGGCGAGAGGCATCAAAATAGATGACAAAGTCGTTAGTGATATCAGGTAAGGCTAGGACAGGCATGGTAGTGAGCTTCTCCTTTAGAGTTTGGAAACTGTGCTCACACTCGGGTGTCCATTCAAACTCGTTAGTCTTCTTCAAGAGATTTGTCATCGGACGAGCTATCTTTGAGAAGTTCTCAATGAATCGATGATAGTAACCCACCAATCCTAGGAAACTCTAGATCTCAGACACATTGCGAGGTTGTCCCCATTCTTTCACGACCTCTATCTTTGTAGGATCTACAGCAACACCATCAGCTGAGAGTACATGACCAAGGAAAGCAACTTCTTCAAGACAGAACTCATATTTGCTGAACTTGGCATAGAGCTGGTGTTGAGACAACTTCGCGAGCACTATTCTTAGGTGTGCTTCATGTTCTTCTGCAGTGGATGAATAAACCTGAATGCCATCAATGAAGACTACCACAAACCGGTCAAGATTATCCATAAACACCTTATTCATCATGTTCATGAAGTAGGCAGGGGCATTCGTGAGACCGAAGGATACAACAGTAAACTCATACTGCCCATAGCGAGTGACAAAGGCTATCTTAGGAATGTCTTCCTCGCGAATCTTCATTTGATGATAACCAGATCTGAGATCAATCTTTGAGAAGTACTTAGCACCATGAAGTTGATCAAGCAAGTCATCGATCCTTGGTAGAGGATACTTGTTCTTGATGGTAACAGCATTGAGATTGCGGTAGTCAACACATATCTCCATCTTTCTTTGTCACAAATAGAACAGGTGATCCCCAGGGCGATGCACTAGGCCTGATAAAGCCCTTATCGAAAAGCTTTTTCAGCTACTTCTTAAGCTCTTCTAGTTCATCAACTGACATGCGGTACGGTCGCTTAGCAATGGGACTGGTTCCCAGCACAAGGTCAATTATGAACTCGACATCACGGTCAGGTGGCATGCCTGGTAACTCTTCTGGAAACACATTCTCATACTCCCTGACAACGGGGACATCAGCGAGAGTCTTTTCCTCTTTCTGAGATTCTGCCTGAGACTTGAGTGCATTCAGGGCACAAAGAACAGACACTGATTTATCCTTCTGAGATGCACATCTAACTGCTTGGCCAGAAGGGTGAGTTATCTGAACATATCTGGGTGAGCAAGAGATCAAACCCTTATGCTTGGTAAGCCAATCCATGCCTAGGATGACATCCAAGCCATTTGAAGGTAAAAGGGTAAGGTTAGCTCGGAAGGCTAGACCCTCGATTGAAAGCTTCACTCCCTTACAGATATGGGTGCTTCTCATCTCACCTAGGGGAGAACTGGTGACTATAGGCTCCAAACGTGGAGTGGTAGGTATTTTGTTCTCTCATGCAAACTTGGATGAGATGTATGAACATGTAGCTCCAGAATCAAACAGAACGGATGCTTTAAAGCCATTAACAAGAAACATACCATACACAACATCTAGGGCAGCTTGAGCTTCTTTAGCGTTCATGTGCGTGAGGTGTTCGCAGCTTGTAGATCCATGATACTGAGACTTGGGTGCAGCAGGTGCGGGTGTCTTCTTAGGACAGTCATACACCTTGTGTCCAGGTTTGCCACAACCAAAGCAAGTGAATGGCACACTGTCTGTGGGGGTTGGTGCAGTGGCCTTCTAATTGCCTGAGTTTGGCGCAGCACGAGCAGGCGTAGAGTGATCGGACCTATGACACGGCTACGAAGACTGCTCATGGGGGTAGCGATCCTTCCCAGAGTGGTCACGAGAGTGATGATCACGAGAGTGACGGTCGCGGGAGCGATGGTCATGAGAAGAGCGGAGGTGGTCAGCAGAGTAGGCACCACCACTCTTACTCGAGCCATGGGCAGGGTCCTTGCCAAAATGAGGACGGCTAGAAGACCTGTCCTGACGGAACCTCTTGCGCTCATAGTCACAGTGGAAGCCCTCAAACTTCTTCTTCTCCCTTCTGGACATTTCTCCTACCTCCTTCTGGTCTTTCTCGATCTGTATGCCGTGATCAATCATGTCAAGAAGGGTGTGACTCTTGGTGCCTCCCAGGGCCACCTTGATCTTGGGGTTGAGGCCCTTCCTGTACTGAGTAATCTTCTCCTTCTCAGATGTCGCAACATGCAGAGGTGCATAGCGCAACAAACTGGTGAAAGTGTTGGTGTACTCGCAGATGTCACATCCCTTCTGGGTGAGGTTGCGGAATTCCTCCTCTTTCTACTCCATGACTCCCTCAGGAACATGGTACTCGATGAACTCATCAGTGAACTCATCCCAAGTGATGTGATCGAGGTCCTCATGAGCTTGGTGGTAGCTGTCCCACCAGGAGCGTGCAACTCTAGTGAGATGGTGAGCAGTGATTCCGACTTGCTCCTCAGGTGTACAAGTGGTAAGCTCCAGCTTCTTTTCAATCTCACGAAGCCAATCATCTGCTTCCAGTGGTTCCTTGTAGGTGCCATCAAAAGTAGGTGGCCTGAGCTTTAGAAAACCCTCAAGTTTCCTCTAGAATTCATTCGGGTTTCCTCCAAAGTGGTGATTAGCTTCATTGACCAATGCGGCAAGCAGCTGTGTCTGTTGCGCCATCACTTCTGCCAGATTTGGTGATGGTGGCGGTGGTGGTGGTGGTGGTGGAATCGGCTGTGGCGGAGGATTCAGTTGAAGCGGGGGTCCATTACCATTAGCATCACCTCCTCCAGTGGCTCCTCCAGCTGGCAGGGTCTACTCACGGTCGTTCCCACCCTGGTTGAGGTCGATGGGTGAAACGCGACCACCCCTGCGTCCAAGCGTCTCCCATGACCAAGCTAGGGCTCGGGTGGAGGCGGACGGTTGCCCAAACGAGTGGAGCGACGTGCAGACATCTGCGACACGGGTTGACAACGGTTTAGTACTTTATTCATTCAATATAATTAAATGATTTCAACGATTTAAGGAAAAACAATTAATCTATCCAACACTCATACAAAGAAGCAATAAGAACCATAAAATGTGATAAGATCGATCATTCATTACATGGTTTGCATTACATGGCATCATCTCTAGCTGCTACGCTAGATGACGTGCGAGACTCATACTACGAGATAATAACTCATGGATAACAACTAGCTCAACTCTACTCATGACGTGGCCACACAGTGTCCACACTACTCTGACTCATACATTGGTGTGTTGTACACTGCTGGGTGAAAGCGGCTGCCAAGAACTATCAACTCCTCCTGTGACATATGAAGGCGCTTCACGTAAGCATGAGCTTCTCTGAACTCCTTGGTAAGCGGTAGGTTGGTGGGGGCTGGACAGTGGTCGTGCCTCAAGAGAGTCTGGCCAATCTAGAAAGTTTCCTTGAAGGGGTCCTTGCGTCTAGCTGACAAGGGAAGTCAGTCACGGCAACTCAACGTACTCCTGGCAGTGCCTCTCGTCAGATTTCTTCCAAGTTGTCTTGAGTCTCTTGTATCTGTCCACCAAGGTCTCATTCTGGATCATCCGGGCAGTCAGATGGCCTTGGTTGCACTGCGCTTTTGTCTCTGCTTTCTTCAAGGCTTTGACGAGCATTGACTTCTCACACTGCACGGTGAAGCTGCTCTTGCCATCTTGCCATCTTCTCTTCTGCAGTTCTCTGATCTCCTTGTCCCTGTCAATCTTTTCTCCTTCCAACTGGAGAACTCTTGCATCGAGGTAGTAGTTCTGGAGCCCAATGTCCTCAACCTTGTCTTGCAGGTCAGCGACCTTTGCTTTATGAGCCCTTGCCTGACGTGCGAGCTTGTCCTTCAGCTGGGTGATGGTGGCCTCGAGTCCTTCTTTCTCTTCAGCTTCCTTCTTGCAGAACTCCTGGTACTCCATTAGGGTGTTGCGGTCGAGACGTCTCTTCTTCTCCAAGTGCTCTATGTAGCGGTTCTGCTTGAAGAGGTGAGCGGCGGAGGCGCGGTTGCAAAGACTGGTCTCAGCTAGGATGACCGACCTGACCTGGTCGTCCTGCTGCTCTGGTCTGAGGAGAGAGTTCAAGGCCTAAGGAAGAAGACAAAACTCTATGTTGCGAAGGTTCTCGTAAGCGGTCTTCATCACCTCGCACAAAGCCTTGAGTGACACAGACTGGATTCCTTCCTCAATTGAGTCCTCGACTGTCCTCTCTAGGAGAGCTGGTACTGATGACAGGTCTGACTTGCAGGTATCTCCAGGTGAGTGACCACGTAACCCTTGATTCCTCCCTCTAGGTCAAGTGCTCCAGTGCAGGTGTACTTGATCTCCTCGACAGGCACTCCAAGTACTCCCAGAACACGGCGTAGGGTGTATAGAAAGCCTAGGAACTCCTGTCCCTGGTAGGTGAACACAGCCTTAGGCATGCTGCTCAACGGTCCAAGCGGGGGTCCAAAGCTTGTCATCTGCACGTTTAAAAGGGAAAGGGTCAGCAAGTCAGTAACAATAGAGAAGCCTTGCATAAGAAGAAATACAGGGTCGGTATATAACCAAAAGAAAAGCTGGTTTGTCCTGTACTAACGTCCATTTCTAGGGTTTTGTTCTTGGGTCAAGTATGGCTCTGATACCAACTGAAACGACCTCGATTTTCATGAAGGGAAATCCACAGAGCCGAAGTGTAATATGACCATTTAAATCACATTATTCGATAATAGTTGAATACCATAATCCATACATCGAACAAAAGAGTGCAATAGAGAGGTTTACAATAACTTATTACATCGTCACTTGGCGGAATCAGAGTTCATGCAGCATAACAATAAAAGCTTGAGGTGCGGAAGTTATCATCTTTGATCCAGGCATGAAAGCCTCATTCGCTGTACTCCTCAGTAGAGTACTCATTCCTTGAACCTGAAACCAAATTTTCAGTACGATTTGTACTGGCCACACTCCCATCCTATGCATTGCTTTGTGGAAATTGGATGCAAATTGGATATATCAAAAAGGAACCTATAAAGCTAGGGTTTTCCTAAGCAGCATTCAGGTATATAAATAACAATATATTTATCAAGTTTTAAACACATTCCCATTCCCTCTATCCATCACCATCCATATCTATAGCGCCATCCCAACTCCTCCAACACCATCTCAGACTCAAGTCGACAATCCAACTCCCTCTCGGCTTGTCTCAGCGGCCCGCAACCCTCAACCTGGCTCATGACCGGAAATCATACTCAGGGAAGGTAGAACACTCCACTCACTAGTCCGGTGCATGCGGAACACAGGAAAGGTCCATAGCCAAAGAATTGGCTTATGTATCGATCGATCAACCATACACTTTGCAGAGGTTTCACTAATCCACCAGATAGCCATCCTCGATGGTGCACCCCATCTAGGCAGATTCCGGGCGTCTACTGCCATAGAACGCTGCCATTCTGCCATTCTACCACTCATGGCATGCACCCACTCCCGAAGGGGGTGCCATGATCGTCTTAGAAGGGTGTTAGCTCCGTCCCATGCATATACCTCCCTATCACTACTCGCCTAGAAGTAATGGCATCGATCTATCCAGCGGTTCAGCCGTCTCCCCCCATGGAGAGCGAGTGGAAAGCCAGAGATTCCTAAGGTTTGGATACCAGCGCAGCAGTTCCTAGGTTTGACCAAACCAGGATATCTTCATCAGGGTTTATCTTTTATGTGCTACCACGGCACCTTTGTCCCGGGTTCCTCCTCACAGAGGGTCACACCCAAAGACCACCATCACATCTCAGTTAGCCCGCCACAGGCTCTTCTCACGAGAATGTCTAGAACCATTCCTCGATAAGACTTGCTCCAAAAGCTCATCGTAGATCCCGGCTCGATCGACTCAACCCTCATCCTACTCCGTGCCGTAAGTTCCACCCCAAAACCTAGATACAGCATCATCAGCTCACATGCCCATCTGATCCATCAACTCACACAGCCAGCCAGGCACCCTCCAGGCCTTCCCAGGGTTCATCATGTCACATCAAAATGTAAGCGAGTGAAGTATATATATATAAATATAGCAGATAAGCAAGTGGCTATCATAACAGCGGGTAAGCAGGTGAAAGTTTACAACAAGGTAGGGCTCATCAAGTAATAATCTATCATGCAATCCTAACACAGGCAAAGCATTATAGCAACAGGAATTAAAGCATTAGCCATACTACATTTGCCATACGTAATGGGATCTACGAGGTTGGATGAGGTGTGGCACCTTCACTGACATAGCTGTCGGACTTCTCCTGGCAGTCACTATCGTCAGACTTGTCCTCGCTCGAGCCTATAACGAGATTTAATGGTCGCGAAAATGACCCCAATAGATTAGCACAAAGAACGAATGCAAAATAGAAGATCCAAATGCACTCAAACATAGCCTAGAAAGATAGGGCTCGATTTATAGAAAATTTGGATATATGGATTGCATTTTTTGGAGCTCGTATGAATTAGTTATGATTTTTCAAAGATTTAACCATTTTCTAAAAAAAGGGCTGATTTATCTAGTGCTGACACGTGGCAACTTCTGATTGGGCCACGTGTCACACGTAGGTCAACTGGGTCAACACAGGTGCTGACGTGGCGGATGACGTCAGCATTGACCGGGTCAACGGAGGTCTGACAGGTGGGTCCGCGGTGACGTCATGCTAACGTCATGCTGACGTCATCGGTTAACGGTCAATGGTCAGCTGACAGGTGGGCCCCACTAGGCCATTAACGAGCCATTATTGGGCCTATTGGGCCGGATATGGGCCGGGCCAGGCCCGCCACGTGGCACGCTCTGGCGCTGCGACGTCATCATGCTGGATTCAAACTGGGCTCGGTCCACGGCTTCTGGTCCATGGTACACTGGCGTCCCTGGGTCCACAGTTAGCGACTCGGGTCCACGTACGCCGGGTGCATCCGGCTCATGTCTGGTTCACGCGGTCCACGCATTGGTCCATCGGTGCACCAGCTCGATCTGGTCCCACTAGTAGCGACTGGGTCTACATGAACCATGTCCACTTTTCTCTGGCCGAGTTCATCCCCTTCTTCTTTCTCCTTCGGCCCGACGGTGCAGCTCACCAACGGCAAGGGAAGTCCCGATTCCTGGTGCCACGGTGGATCTCCGGCCTCATCATCTCGACCAACAGCTCCAGGACGTCAAGGCGATCATGACGGTGGGCTTTAAGGCGGCGGTTTGGCTCCCGATGATGTGCTCTATGATAGACGGTGGCTCAGCAGCTGCGGCGCTTGGTGCATCCTTCACTCCGAGCCATCTTGAGTCTAATTGGGGCCACGGTTGCATGATTGAGGTCTCGTAGCACCTGCCCGAAGCACCGGCGGTGACCAAAGGCCACGGCGGAGTCTGTGCAGGCAGCTACTCCCACGGCGGGGCTCCTGCGGGTCCTCGGTGCACAGCAACGATGGTCAGGGAGAGTCCACGACCTGCATCACCTTGTCCAATTTACGCAGCATGCCACGGCGGAGCTCCTCGGCCTCTTCTTGATCCCTTCAGTGGTCGGGGGCGGCGAAAATACGACGGTGATCAGCGGCGCTCCAGAGCGGCGGTGCACGGGCTCGGCGACTGGCAAGGCAGCTCGAGAACGATGCTCTGGTGAGGCAACGTGGAGCTAGGGTACGCACAGAGTCTGTCTCATCAAGGCGAGCGCGGATCCGGGGTCAAAGGAGGTTGAGGCTCAACTGAGAGGCGGCTGGGTGGCTTTGCCGCGGCGGTGCACTGCGCGCGGCGATGGGCAAGGCGGTGCTCTGGTTCGGCATCCTCCCGATGCCATGGTCAAGGGGGCTGGGCCAGCCTCGTGTGTGTGTGTGGGTGTATCCCTGGAGACCGGTGGTGGTCTCGGCCTGCACGCTCCCAAGGTGGAGCGCCATGACTAGAATAGCAAGGTCGGGGCGGAAGAAGGCGATGGCGGCGGTGCTCACCTATGGTTGACGAGGATGGAGGCGCGGTTCAAGTCCAAGCTCCGGCGTTCTTGTGGCTCCAGCTTGCAGTATGGCCTCCCCTTCTTGCTCCTAGTGCAGCAGCACGGCAGAGCACCTCTTCTTCTCCAACTCCGGCGGAGGACAGTTTCTCTTTCCCACCACCTTCTTCTCCTACCTCCCCTCCTTCAAATTGGGCAGCTAGGGTTGCAATTAGGTTTCCACCGGAGTGGTGGCGGCGACCGGGAACCCTAGAGCTCCGGCCCCTTGCTTATATAGAGTAGAGGCGGAGGTTGGTGGCTGACGGATGGCCGATCACGGCTCCGGCTGGATCAATCAGCCCAGGAGGGGTCCAAGTCATCGGTGGGGTACTTGGTCAGGTCCACGAGGTAGCGAGAGGGAGCTAGCAGAGGCTGGGCGAGCCTAGGCTTTACCATGGCAACGCTCCACCACGGCGGCAACGCATGTGCGAGCGCACGGGAGGGAAAAATCATCGTGGCCGTGGGCTTCTGGCTGTCGGCCTGTCGGGCCAGGTGGTGTGCAGAGCGGTCATCGATGCAGATCGAGCGGCCGAGGAAGGTTGCTTCGGGGTCACGCGGGGAGCAGTGCTGACGCGAACGCGCGGGGCGCGCGGGGGGAAAGCAATCCGGTCGGGTGACCTCACCCGGCGTGATGACAGGTGGGTCCCACTATGGGGCCCACTCGTCAGCGGCTCAGGACGACGCCGTGGCGCGCGGGCGGCGTGGACGCGTGCGCGACACCTTGCTGGGCCGTCGGCCTTGCTGGGCTGACGCGGCGTGCGGGGGCACGGGCGAGCGAGCGGCCAGCGGCCTTGCTGGGCCGATGCAGCGCGCGGGCGGGCGAGCGGGCTGGCTGGCTGGGCTGTCCGGTTGCGGGAGAAAGAGAGAGGAAGAGGCAGGCCGAGCGGGCTGGGCTAGGTTGGTTGGCCGGTCCGAAGGCTTTTTCTTTATTCCTTTTCTTTTTCTTTTATTTTCCCATTTTCAATTACTTTTATATATACATATATATATATATGTGATGTGTGAATTATGAGCAACAAAATAGTGAGCATACATGGCCCAAATAATGTTAGGGTATTATTCCCTTAATATTTATTTATCAAAATAAATATTATATTTTTCATTCTTATTTTTCAACACATAAACCAAATAAAATCCAAATCACTCTTGTAATGCAACATGATGCATGAACTATTGAAACATTGAAACAAAGCTTTGGCAACATTGAAATATATCATATGAAACATGAAGCATTTACATAAGACATTAATTATTTAAAACACATGAATGCTATGCATGATATGATGGGGTTAATGCAAGGTTAAGGGGTAGATGATGACATGTTGCACCACATCACTTAGGGTTTCATCAAAAAAATTTTGTAGCTCAGATTTTTGGGTTGTTACAGGTATGACGATGGTTGAGATTGGTGTGTTGTAGTGATGGCAATGGTACGATTGTGGGTGGGGTTTGTGTGTTGTGTGATGGCGAGGGTACGATGGTGGTTGGGTTGATGCAGTGCGCTGAAGTGTGCTTTGGTCGCTTGGCCTCCGTGCCTCCCCTATCCGAGGGTGGAGTTTGCTCGAGACTGCAGCCCCTGGCCGGGTAGGCGAGGGTGCTACGCTTGTGAGCCCTCCGCGCCTCCCCCTATTTTCAGTAGAGGTGGATTTGCTAGTGGAGGTGGATTTGATTTTGGCACAGCCCCTGGCCGAGTGGGCGGGGGTACGACTTTTGTTCGACCTTCGCACCTCCCCGTTTCTGAGGGTGGAGGTGGAGTTTGCTTTTAGCGCAACCCCTGGCCGAGTAGGCGGGGGTGCGACTTTTGTTTGACCTCCGTGCCTCCCCCTTTCCGAGGGTGGAGGTAGAGTTTTCTTTTGGAGCAACCCCTAGCCGAGTGGGCGAGGTGTGACTTTTGTTCGACCTCTATGCCTCCCTCTTTCTGAGGGTGGAGGTGGAGTTTGCTTTTGGCATAGCCCCTGGCCGAGTCAGCGGGGGTGTGACTTTTGTTCGACCTTCATGCCTCCCCCTTTCCGAGGGTGGAGGTGGAGTTTTCTTTTGGCACAGCCCCTGGCCGAGTCAGCGGGGGTGCGACTTTTGTTTGACCTCCACGCCCCCCCTTTCTGAGGATGGAGGTGGAGTTTGCTTTTGGCACAGCCCCTGGCCGAGTAGGCAGGGGTGCGACTTTTATTCGACCTCCGTGCCTCCCCCTTTTCGAGGGTGGAGGTGGAGTTTGCTTTTGGCGCAGCCCCTGGCCGAGTCCGTGGGGGTGCGACTTTTGTTCGACCTCTGTGCCTCCCCCTTTCTAAGGGTAGAGTTGGAGTTTGCTTTTGCTGTAGCCCCTGGCCGGGTAAGCGGGGCTGCGACTTTTGTGAGCGGAGGTTTGCACTGGGGCGGCCCTCAACCGGTGTCGATTGCTGGCCCGGGGCAATCCTTGCATTTTGGAGACGGCTGCTGATGAGGGCGAGCCTTGGGCTCCGCCTGTTTCAGCGTTGGGGAGCTCAGCGGAGGTAATAGGGAAAAACTTTGTTACATGGTAATGGTTTTGCTTGCCTTGTTAAAGAAAAACCTCACCCCAGAACGCGAGGAAGAAGAGTGCGATAGAGTTATGAGGTAAAATGAGGAAGGGGCTGAGCCACCTGTGCTGAAGCTCACCCGCGATCTTCACGTTTTGCCTTGTAATTAGTACCAAGCCTCCCTCACGGAGGTTGAAAGGCTCGACCTTCTTATCGCTCCACTTCTGGGTCTCGGCTTGGTAATGGTAGAGGATGTTGACAGCGAGGTATCTTGTTTCTTCGAGGTGGTCTTTGTTAAGAGCTTTGTCTTGTGGTTGTTCTTGGTGATCCGTGGTGGGGCTCCTCGGGGGGACGGCCTCTTCGCCGAAGTACAGTTTGAAGGGTGTGACAGCCGTAGCTTTGTAGTCGGAGGTGTTGTGTGACCAGATGACGGGGGTGAGCTTTTTGGCCCATTTACCGAGGGGTGGGCGCACGAAGGTAATCGGGATGCATCCATATTGGGCTCAGCTTTGCGCAGCTCTTTTCTGGCCTCTTCTTGTGCTTCCTTTCTTTGCTTTTCTTGTAGGCAGTGTACGTTCTTCTATTTCGGGGTTGCCACTTTCTCTGCCATTCTAGCCATGGTTTGATCTTCGTACACGGTGATGATATCTTCGGGAGCATGTAGCTTCATAAAGAGGTAGCCTGGGTGGATGGCGGCGTTGAATTGGTTGATGACTCCCCTGCCGAAGATGGCATTGTAGTTGTAGGGAATGTCAACCACGTCGAAGGTTATATGCTCTGTTCTGGAGATGTGCTTGTCGCCGAAGGAGACTAGCAATGTGATCTTGCCGATTGCTCTAACTTGCTGACCACCGAAGCTGAACAGGGGGTGTCCTGTTGAATGGAGTTGATTCCTGCTGAGTTTCATACTATCAAAGGTTGATGCAAACAGGATGTCCGTTGAGCTACCATTGTCGACCAGGATCTTCGTAACAGTCCATCCGCCGACGTTGGTCTCGACCACCATCATGTCGGTGTGCGGGTATTCTTTGAGTTTGAGGTCGGACCAGTCGAAGGTGATGGGTATGTGAGACCAGTGCGCGTTCTTGTGCGGGCCTTCGGTGGCTATGTGATGGACCCGCCTAAAATGCTCTCTGCACTGTCTCTCGTTGTCGTGATCTTTGTTGCGCGGTCCCTTTGCGGTGCAAGCTGTCTGGCCGGCTGCTGGTTCTGCATCACTTGTCACGGTGGTGCATTGTCGATCGCGTTGGCGTTGCCTGGCCCCGCGCGAAGGTTGTTGTTGTGGGGGTTGTTGTTGCGGCCCCTCTGCTGGCGATGCTATTGGTGCGGAGGTTGGAACATCTGGGTCTTGACTCAGTGGTCGGTGTCTCCTCGGATTTGCTTCTCCATGATATCATACAGCTTGGCGAGGGTCTTTGGCTCTCTTCTCAACAGCTTGGCTGAACAGGGCCCTGGTTGTATGCAACTTATGACGGCGATGATCATTACTTCATCTGTGATGCCCGGGTTGCGGTTCTTGGTTTGGACAAACCTCCACCACCAGTCTGTAATGGCTCATCAAGCCCCTGTCTGCAGTTGAGGAGGGTCGTGGCTTTGGCGCTGGACTTGCTGACCCCCTTGAAGTTTGTACATATCCTCTCGCGAAGGTCGTCCTAGCAATGGATGGACCCCGGGCGTAGGTGGCTGTACCAGGACTAAGCGATGTCTTTGGCAACGATGATGAAGGCTTTGGCATGGTGTCTTCGTCCCCGCCAGCTGCGGACACTATGGCTTTGTAATTCATGAGGTACTGCCTTGGCTCAGTGTGCCCGTCGTATCGCGACAAGTGCTGCAAGTTGAACGCCGGTGGCCAGTCGATGGTCTGGAGGTTGTATAACAAAGGGGACTTGGAGTCGTAGGTCGACTGGCAAAGGTTGGCTCTGTACTGCAGGGGTGGGTCATGTTGAGCATGATCTGCGGCCGGGTAAAGGATGTTGGCGTGGAGGTACGGCTCTGGGTGTGATGGGTGGGGGTCTTGATGTTGATCCTCGTGACGATGCTGCTAGACCGACGGGGGTCGAGGTGTCGGCGGAGGTGGTGCTCGGGGACTTCTGCCGCCGGCATTGGCCTCGGCTTCTGCTTCCGTGATGCTTTGTTTGATCTTGCGGAGCTCTTCTGCGGCTTGCTCTGTTCTGCGTCTGGTCGCTGCTGCCCGGTTCTGCCTGTTGTTCTCATCCAGCTGCCTCTTGCTTGCTGCGATGCACTCATTGAGTTCATCGAGGTGCCTTGCTAGCTCTTCTTCATCTTGACCATTGTCACTGATGGGGGTTCCATCGCTGCCGTCGTTGGAGGTATGGGGGTGAGGCTGTCTGATGATGTTCATGACCACTGAGCTTCGCGAACGAGCTCCGCTTTGGTCGATTTGGGCGTCGGCCGCTCATTCCAACACTGGCTCCACCGCTGGGTCTGCCTCCAGAGGTATGACCGACGTGCCGAGGTCCCTGACCGAAGGTGGGTCAGCTGGGGCTCCTGCCGCCTGGGACTTGTCACCGGTGGTCGGAGCCATGGTTTTGGTTTCTGTTTGATCCCCATGGATGGCGCCAACTGTTCGTGTATGCTCGTGCCTTCCTACCTTCGCCGGGTGGACCGGAGGAGGGAGGACAAGGGTCTTACCACACAAGTAGGAATGGATGAGGTAAAGTAGGGACAAAGGTGTGATGGGCCCATAGGGGCAAATTGCATTAACTGGCACTAAAAAGGGGACCGTGCTCTCTCTTTACAAGATGCCTCACCCTTGGTATTTATAGGGCATACTAAGGGTCAAGGGCTTTTTACATTCGGGTTTTCCCCAACATCACACTGACAGTGGGTCCTAAATAGGGCTACTTTGGTACTTGGGCTGAACTATCCAACTGCCCCCTTGAGCCATCTGGACGCCACATGCTGGTTTGTCGGCACGCCATGTGTCAACCTGTCAGGGCTTCCGCGTCGGCGTTGTCTATCGTAGCTGTGCCGCAACGTTCGTTGCCAGGACTAGGTTGGCCGCCCAGACCATGGACCTCCGATTCCTGCAACTCGTGAAACCAAATGCGAAGGTCTTGTGCGAAGGTCAGTGTGCCGAATGTACCTCCGCGCTGACACCCGTCGGGGGTCTTGGCCCTGGCTTGGGCCGTGGAGCTGCATGGGGGCTCCTGCGGAGGTTGCTCCCCCCAACAATGTCAATGACCTTAGCGGCAAAGCATCCACCGGAAACACGACTTCGGTGGCAAAGCATCTGCCAAAAACCCCTCGGCGACAAAGCATTCATCAGAAACACCTTGGCGCAGAAGCATCCACCGAAAACGACCACGACTACGGCTACACCAGACACCAGCTAGACATATATACCAAGGTGAGGAGAAACATGAAGCACAATTAGGTACAGACGGCGACCAACGCGACCACACGAGAGGAGCGGTGAGCAGTAGTATATTCTTTAGCAACGCCTTCACGAATGAGATGACGCCCAAGGTGCCATTGCCCGTGGCCTTAGAGAACAAAGGCGGGGCTTTCGCCCAAAATCCGGCATCGATGACACAGAGGCATGAAACTCGAAGAATGACGCCTCCAGGAAGGATGTGGCACCAAAAGGCGTCACCATTGTCCGCCCGACCACCGTCGGGTTGAGCACCCGGAGCTCCATGCATCCAGCCGTGCCCCCAACCCACAGCCTAGACTGCACGGGGCCTGGCACCACGGGTTCAAGGCAGGGAACTGACCATCGACCTACGCATGTACTTGCCCATCGGCCAGAGGGAGACACCATGGGAAGGGCAAGGCGGCTGGCCGCGCCCAACAGGCCACCCCTGCCCCCGAGGAGCAGAGAGCCTGCCCGTCCTTTTTACTTTTTGGCCTTTTTCTGAAATATTCTCACAAATAAACTCCAATGAGACCGACGCCAAGATGTATAACCTTGGCGCCAGTGTCTTTGGCGCCAAGACACATGGTCCATTTTTCACAAACAAACCACTAGGGGTCTATTTGTGAAAATGTTTCAGAAAAAAGACCAAAAAGTAAAAAAAGATGGAGGGCCCGCCCACCGAGGGGCCTGAACCCGTAGAGGCCACAGATTGGTCGGCCGCCGCCGAGCCCGGAGCCAGCCCGCCTTGGAGAGTTGGGGGTGGAGGGAGTGGAGGCCTCGCAGCGGAGCCCCTTTTTGAGGGCCGTCGCCGCTGGCCGCCGCCGCGGCGGCGTGCAAAAGGGCGCGACGACGGCCGGATGAGGGGCCCACGAGGGGGGGGGGAGCTCGGTGGTGACGGCGTGGGTGGCCCCTGAGTCGCCCACAAGTGCGGACGCTCGGGGGAAGGGAAGGGGTTCGCTCTGTAGGCAGGGCTGTGGATGTGTTGGAGTTGTCCGAGAATCATATGGCAGCACGCATGGCAGGGTCGTGGTTCCTGTTAAAGAGTAGAGCGCCCGTGGGCTTGCCGACCTAGGATCCCCACCGTGCCTACATTCTTTCTTTTCAACAAGATAATGGTATAGGTACGGTACTCACGGGAAGTGGACGGCAGATGGCGAATACTCTAAGCAATGGTCATACAAAGCCAAGAGTGGTCGAATATGAAGAAATACTAAGATCATCCGACTGGCCCACAGAGAAAACAAATGCAGATTGTGGATCCTAATTCCAAACAAGATGCTCATTGCGATACCACTAAAGATTGGTAGGAAGCTTAAATGGTTTGGTCGCACCTGGGAACAATTCAGCATTGTTAGGAAATAGAATATCCCCTGCTAATTATGGATAGCATAGCCATAATTAGCAGCTGTAAATCA
>CM041630.1:19328968-19347879 GCA_023333625.1 Bothriochloa decipiens
CCTCACATTGAGGCGTGGCCAATTGCCCCATTCTCTGTCTTTCTACAAGCATGTCCTCGCCCTAAATGTCGATAACACTAAAGATTGGTAGGAAGCTCTTGTCAGGTCGATTCACAGAAGCCAAATGTACAACTTCAATGATACGACCATCTATATATATAAATATAATGTGGAATATTCAAAAAGAGCAGAAACAAAGAATCTTTAAAAATAATCACATCACTGTTGCAAGTAGTTGAAAAAAATTACAGATTGGCCTTTTGTTTATCCTTTGGGGTTCTCTTTCTGGTTGTCCCTAGGGAGTGTTGTGAGGGGAAATCCCTGTGTTGGGTGGCCAAGCCACGATACTGTACATAAATGGTCTTTTTCTTCTTAATTGAAATATAAAGCTCCTGCCATTTCATTAAAAAAGTTACCGTGAACATACAAATTTTACTGTAATTACTTATATACTAAACAATTTACATTCTTACCTCTGATTGATATCGCCTCTAACCAGTGTCTGGTTCACTTCCATCAACTTTGGGCATTTGACAATGTACACCTTTTTTATGTTTCCAATTGCTTCTTGTCCAATTTTTTCGAGGTCTTGACAACCGATAATAAGCAACTCCAGGAGGGATACAAGATTATTGCCCCACAGGCCGGCTGGAATGGACACAATGCCTTTGCAATAACTCATCTCAAGTGATTCAAGGGAGGAGAGGTTCTCCAGGAAGCCGGGAAATGAGCCAGATAAATCCCCGCAGTCATCTAAGGAGAGCCTTTGGAGGGACGATGGTAACACCATCCCATTTTTCCAGTCTAGACTTGGAGAGGCCCAAATGGACAACTCCTTCAGAAGAGGAAAACTCCCAAAATTTTCAGCAGGCACGGTTGACAGGGGTCCACATTGGTTAATCTTAATACATTCAATGTCATGGAGAGAGAGGAGGATGTCATCAAGAGCTTCTTGTTGCAGCAATGCAGCATTCAATGGTTAGGCGCGTGAGTAACTGGAATTTTGCAACACTGCCTCCGATAAATGTCGTCAGCAATGCACAATCACAGACATTTGAGCTGCTGTAGTAATGGAAGACTCCACTTTTGTATATCGATGGACACCTGATGGGTACGGAATAAGTCAAAGCTGGTGATAGACCCACAATCAATATCATCTCCGAGATTCCCGGGATCTACAAGCTTGAGCTGCTTCAGGGACGGGGAAAACAGTCGTCGTGATCTGATCTTTGGACAATATAGAAACTCAAGTACTTCAAGGGATTGCAAATCTCCAAATCTTTCGGTTGGGACGAATTCCAGATTTCTGCAGTCGCGTATTACCATCTTCTTGATTGCAGGTATATAAGCTGGTTCTAGAAATTGTTCCAGACTTGATAAGTTTTGGCAATTCTCAATTGTTATATCACTTAGGGATGATAAAATGCAACAATATTCTTCAGAAGAAAGCCTATGGAAAGGGCAGAAATAAGCCCTCCGCCTAGTGAATGCCTTGAATGCACAATTACTGAACCTGAGCTCCTGCTGTGATGGAAGACCCCAATCTCGTAGCTCCATGGCAGTCAAAGGATAATCTGTTAAATGCAAGATGGTGAGGGAACCACAATCAATAAAGCCTCCAACTTTCCCTGTGTTCTTCAGCTTCAGCGTCTTTAGGGATGGGGCTTGCAGACATATTGATTTGATCTTTGGGAAATTCCAGAAATTCAATTCCTCAAGGAAACGAAAATCTCCAAAGCTTTCTGTTGGCACAGATTCCATATGATGGCACTCTGCAATTACTATCTTCTTGATGGCAGGTATATAAGCTGGACGTAGAAAGTCCTCTAGGCTTGACAGATCTTGGCACTTCTCAATTGTTAGGGAAACGAGGGAAGAGAAAGTGCCGGTACCGATGCTGCCGCCGACTACCATGTTATTAAAGAGCACCGCTGGTATCACATTTAGGTTTGTTTGCTGTGAGTTCGAAGAAACTGATATGCTCTTTAATCCATTGCAATTGTAAATTGAAAGTAACGCTATGTTGGCAAAGTTTTCTGGATTAATCGAGTTTGGAAGATATGCACCTTGATAATCACGAAACTTAAGTTGGTTTCCCTGCCCAGCAGTATCACTTGCATGAATTGGCAAAGCATGTTCTTGACAAAATTGATACGCCGCTGATTCAAATCTCTGCAGGTTGATCAACTTATTGGAACCACCAGTAAAGTTGTCTAATTTGCACTTTCTAGCATATAGTATTTGTATATTGTAGAGGCAACTAAACTCTGGTGGGAGGCTTTTGGAAATACAATTCCTGGAGATTTCAAGGTACCGAAGGTGCTTCATGTTGGACATATTCTTTGGTAATGCCCTTATAGAGGCAAAAATAATCATACGCAAGCGTCCAAGTTCACTAAACCAGTTCTCCAATAAGGAGGCAGCACTGTTATCAATCCTTAGAGACTTTCCATAGAAAAGAGTACTTAAAGACTTGTTGCAAAATAGGGCGCGCAACGTTCAATGCTTGCTTAGCCTCAACAAGTCATTTCTTCTTTGTAGCAGGAGTGGGTGCAACCTCAACAACTTCTTCATCTGCATATGCAAATACATTGGACAGGGAGATATCATCTGCGCCCACAGCCTAATTTATCATGTCGAAAATTGATTGGCACACATAATATTAAGTTATAGTCCGAGCAGAAATGTACTCTGAAAATGTACTCTAAACAGAAATGTGCAGGTCCGATCACTACAATAAGTCATGATTTAAGGTTAGCAACTTAGCACAAAGTCGGTGCATCAAACTCAGTTTGCTACTAGACTAGTACAGAATTTCTATCAGTCAGGACATCTTTAACTTTGCCTTTTGCTATTGATGAACTCAGTACTTACTACAAAGGACTAGTACAGAATTTCTACAATGAATGAGCTCACAGCCGCGCATATATTGGACCTCAACTGCCAATCAACAATTGAAAGCTAACTGCTAACCAAGGCCCCGATGATCCACAGATTTACTACCAATAATAAGCATAAACAAATGATCATTTTAGCCTGCATCATTCCATCCCACACGGTGCCAGCCACAAGGCATTCAGTAGAGAGAAAGAACATGTTTTTTTTTTTTTTACCTCAATGGCATTCCGTCGAACACCTCCTCTGCGCCATCGATACCGAGGTCGAGTCCAGCGTCAAAGGTGGTCGTGGTGGGTGTTGCCTGGGCAGTGGACGCTGCTGTAGGTGTCCCCGACGCCGTGGTCGCCGTCCGCTTCGGCTTGGGGGGAGCCGGTGGTCCCCTCCGCGGCAGCCAGATCCCGGCCATGGCTAGCCTCGACGCCACCTTCCGTAGCTTCTCCTGGACAGCCGACGACGACTGGACGCGGCACGGCGGCGCGGACAGGCGGACGGCCCAGCCCTGGTCGACGTTGCCGCGCAAGGGCGGGCAGAGCCGCACACAGACATTATGAACGTTTTGAGACTGAAAAGATAGCAGTGCTTTTGTGTCGCCCTACTAAACTTTTGATTTTAGGTTCTATAAATGATAGCTTAAGGTTATGCTGTAGACGTGTGTACCCTTCAGAAACCTGTGGAATGTAGAGGAAGCGGAGTGAATCAAAACCTACATAAAGCTATACTACCAAATCGAATAGGAATAGGAATAGGAATAGCAAATCAGTTCATCAGAAAAGTAGCTGCGTGAAGAATAAATCCTGGATCTGGACGGATGAGGGGCGCGGAGAGGATGGTGGCGGCGTCCTACGAAGAATGGCACTGTGGCGGCGGCGGCACAACGGGAGAGGGCGAGAAAACGAGAGAGAGACGCGATTTCAATGGAATGCGAGAAAGGAAAGATGTGAACGAGCCGACCTGCCATCTGACGGTCGAGCCAAGAGTGCTTTGAGCCGGCTAACACATGCATGTGTGGTCCCCTGTCTGAAAAAGGCACGCATGCACAACCATTGAGATGTTGGGAATAAGCTGGACGCGCGCTCATACGAACTGCATTGCATTTCAGGTACCATTTGTGGTTCAAAGATGCGAACACCTAGCGACACCAGCCCCACTGGCGCGGCGCTGCACCTTCCGGGCGGTCCGGACGGTGCCTCGAACACGGCGCGGGGCTCGGCGGAGCCACTTCATGGACCTGCAGGTGAGCGCCCACACGACGCCGCCGACGAACGCGACGGCCAGGAGCGCGAGCGCCAGCTTCGCGTACACCGCGACGCCGCCGCCGCCGTGCACGAGTCACTCCGCCGCGTCGCCCAGCAGCTTCTCTGCGGCGACATCCGGGAGCTTCTGGACCACCGAGGCGGCCAGCCAGCCGTAGAGGCCGCTGACGAGCTTGGCCGCCGTCTGGACGTACGGCCCCGAAGCGTCGGCCGCGGCTTTCGACGGCGATGGCCCTCGCCACGGCGAGCCAGGCCCACAGGTGGCTCTCGACGCCTCCACGACGGCGTCCCTCGTCACGGCCGCCGGGAGCGATGTCCCTGGCCGCTTCTAGCGCGCCCGTGACGACGGCCGAGAGGTTGGCAATGGCGATGGCCATGGCTAGTGACGTACTTTTTTTTTTATCACGCTTATGCGCGTATTTCATTAAGCAGGATAAAGTGTGGCTAGTGACGTACTGGCTCGCTTGCTCTGGCGGCTGGTCGGGCTCGCTTGCTCTGGGTCTGGGCTCTGCCTTCCAAATGGCTAGTGAGTGTGAGTGGAGCTTAAAGTCGAACGTGCGACGAAGATAGCAATAGTCAGAAAAAGGTCTCCATGGCGATGGCGATGGGTAGTACTATATACATGACCAAAAGTCCAAAAGGCTCTTGCTTAGACGTGTTGGTTATGTTGCGCATGTGATTTTGCATTTCACACTTGTGCTACCTGCTTTTCACCGGACGCTTTCGATCTGTAGGATAAACGTCAAGCACAAGGCTGATCTATTTTGCTGGCACACAGAAGAATCAAATGACGCAGTATCTTTTTTTTTTTGAACAAAATGACGTAGTATCTACCAGTGGAGCGGAATTTGTTTCCTCGAAACTGGAAGTTGATCCACTTTTGCATGAGCACATGTTTCCACCAGTCCAAGCAGAATCAGTCTATTGCAATTTGCTTTCGCATGCTGAAGAAGCTTGGCCTAAGCACCTCGACCAATTCACAAAAAACTCTGGTTCATGTTTTCAGCCCATTTCGCATGCTAGCAGAGTAATATGCTTAACGTACTTCTCATCACGGCCGGAACACAAAATTTCTTGTAGAGAGTAGTAGATACATATGGTAGTACATACAACGACGCTCTACAAGTTCAATCATGCCGCGCGCTGCCGCTGATGAGGACACGCGAACGCCGCCGCTCGCCGTGGTCCTCTTGGTTAGCAGAAAGGCGAGAGCGCAGAGTGAGGGTGCAAACGCCGCCGCAGACGAAGGCAACTGCCAGGAGTGCGACGGCTAGCAGCACATACACATACACCACGACGCCGCGGTCATGCAGGAACCACGACCAAGACCACTCACGCAGGATCTCGGCGGCGGAGTCCATCCGTGACACAACGACGGCCGGGGCGCCGTCGCTCGGGATCAGCTTCTCGGAGGCTGACGATGCACATGCATTAATTTGCTGCGTCGGTCTTGAGCTTCTCTGCAGCTGTTGCCACGAGCCATCCATAGAGATCGCGAAACTGATTCGAGACCATGTCCAGCCATGGCTGCGAGAATTCAGCCACGGCCCGTGCCGCGTTCTTCGCCGCTTGGGCCACGTCCGGAGATCCCTCGGCGGCTACGGTGACCAACCACCCGTGGAACGCATCCAGCCATTGCTGAGAGGCTTGAACCGTGGACTCCGCCATGTTCTTGACCGCTTGGGACACGTCAGGAAACTCCTTGACTGCCACAGTGTGCAGAAACCTGTACAGATCACGCAGGACGTTGGACGCCAGGTCCAGCCATGGCTGAGAGGCTCGAACGGCGGACTCCACCGCGTTCTTGACGGCCTGGGTCACGACCGGAGCCACGGCGAGCAACGACCCGTAGAGTTCGTGGACGATATTCGACGCCAACACCAGCCACGGCTGCGAGGCACGAACCGCGGACTCCGCCGCGTCCCACGCCGCTGCCACGGCGTACGACAGCGTGTGCACGGCCATGGCGGCCGCAGTAGCGTGCAGGCTCCACGCGGCTCCGACTACGGACTCCACCGATGCCACGGCAGCCGGGAGCATGGCCGTCGCCAGACGTACCGCTCCAGCGACAGCGGCGGATGAGAGGCTCCAGAGATAGCTCAGGAGCTGCAGCGCCACTCCCACAAAAGGCCGCGAGGCTTGGACCGCGGAAACCGCCGCCGCCACGGCGTGCGGCAGGGTGTCGACGGCCACGGCGACCGCGGCCCGTAGATGAACCACGCCACCGACGCCCACGCGGTTGCGGCTGTGATTGCCACTATGTCGCCCACCATTGCCGCGGCCGGTGGGATTATCTCCGTGGCGACGGCCTTCGCCGCGCTCGCCACGCCCATGACGAGCGCCGAGAGGCTGGAGAAGAGGGCGGCCATGATGGCTGACGCGCGCTGATGTGCTGTACTGCTGCCGTGGGCTATGGCTATCCAGTATCCACGGAAGCTATGAAAGCGCGGCACGATATATAAATGCTATGAAAACGCACCATAAATAAAGGTGGGTGCCTGGAAAAAAGCCAGAAATGGAGGAGACGCTCCCTCGAGTAGACCAAAATTAAGGAAGGAAATTGGGTACGGACCCGTCCTACCGAACTCAGTAGGAACCTATCTCCGATTCCAGACGCGTGTCTGCACACGAGGACGGGGACGGGGCTGACAGGCGGGCACGCACGGTAGTCAGCGCACTAGCTGGGCCGGCCCGTGGCCACTGGGCCTGAGAAGGCGGAGGAGTGCGGTGGTCGACTCGGTGTACCATGCACGGATGGTAATGACACGATTGTAACTAGGCAACAAATTCTGAAGCATAATACTACGGAGTGCCGACGAGCCTAATAATAGCTTAGGCATGAGCTTGTACGGCCTACTGCACCACCGATTCCTTGTACCGTGGCTGCAGAGCCGCGATTCGGCTACCGCGCCGCCGCGTGGCCGCAGACCACTGTCCCAGAAAGGGCCACTAGGAGGCTTGAAAACGTCTGACACAAACGCCTGCTGCGGCTGCCATGATGCAGATGCAGGACTTGACCTCCCGGGGGATGTTGGCGCCCAGCTTCTCCTCCAGGGGCTTCAAGGTCTCGAGGAGAGAGCCATCACTTCCGACGCCCGCCTGGCCGCACGGGTTGCCAGGAGCTCAGGGCTTCTTCAACGCGCTTATGTGGCGTACTGTCTCGTTCTCCACGTCCTCACCGCGTCTACCATGTCACCGAGATGGTCGCTCTGCAGGGTGTCAGTGGATCCTGCAGAAGAGACGATGGTCTCGTCTGACGAAAAGCGAAGGAGACCATCGGAGTGAGCGTTGCAACAACGGGGCAGCACGCAGCAGCTCCGGCCGCGGGACCACTCCCGATTTCCGCGATATGTACCGCAAGTAGCGAGGCAGCACGGCATTCGCAGCCCGCGTTGGGAATTTTGGCAGCCCAAATACGTGGCATGGGCCTTTATGGGTGAGACATACACCAGGTGTGGCCTGCGTTGGGGATGCCCTCAGACGCCCCGGATGCGTTGGCAGGGAAGACAGACGAACAGGCGGCGTCCAACAAAGCAGCTTCGGACACCATCGTCAAAAAGTTGGGCCCTGCGTGCTGAGCATGTTAGAACCGGGTCCCCTCCATCTTGCCCATGCTGCTAGATTTCTTTGAGATGATCCGGCCCACCTGCTGGTGCCGCTCTCCCTCAGATTTACGGAGCCACAACATATTAAGGTCATGGCCTTTGCTCAAGAGTTTTACGTTGGTCCTCCAATGGATCTGGGCTATGGAGGCACCGGCTCGCACGTACAGCGAGCTAGGCCGGACCGGAAGCTTAGCTCAGTCTCGATTTCAACAACGGTTATGGGCCCATGCCACGCTTTCGCTGCGCAAATCCGTAACAAATCTTGGTAGGGTCATACACAGACGCAGGAGCCCGTTAAAAAAGAGGGGTCCCGTCATGACAAACGTCTTGGCCACACAAAAAGTGTGAGTTGAAGAGTTGGGTTCGATGTGACTACGGGAGAGATCGTTGGTGTTAGTCCCACATCAATAATTGATGAGGGAGAGCACAATATATAAGGCGGGGCAGTCCTTACCTATCAGGTTAGTCTTTTGTGCTGAGTTAGGCTAATAGTTTTATGTTGTGGCTCCATTGAATCTGGGCTGTGAGGCGCTAGCTCGCGCGTACAGCGAGTTGGGCCGGACCGAAAGTCAAGCTCAGTCTTGGTTTGAACAATGGTTATGGACCTACGCCACGCTTCCGCTGCGCAAACCCGCGACAAATCTTGATAGGGTCACATACAGACGCAGGAGCCCGAGGAGCCCGTCATGACAAACGTCTTGGCCATACAAAAAGGTGTGAGTTAAAGAGTTGGGTCTGATGTGTGACTACGGAGGATGATGGCAGAGCACAACATATAACGCGGGACGGTACTTACCTATCAGGCTAGTCTTTTAGATTGAGTTAGGCCCAAAAATTTTATGTTACTCTGGGCTGTGGAGGCGGCTGCTCGCGTGTACAGCGAACTGGGCTGGACCGGAAGCCAGAGCCCAGTCTCGGTTCCAACAAAACAGCGCAGTGGTCCATCTGCATCTCGCGCTCTCGCTTCGCTGCAGGGGGTTCCTTCTTGTTGTTGGCGGAGGATCTCTCGGTGCCGGCGCCTTATTTCTTGGCGCCGTGCCATGCCGAGGCCGCGAACCTCTTGGCGCCCTCGAAGGCCGAGCAGGCGGCGTTCGTGACCACGCGCATGTAATCCGTCGCCGCCTCGGACGCGGCGGATGCGACGGCGTCGAGGGCGTCCAAAGTCTGTGGCGATCGTATGAGTCGCCTTCACCCCGAACGCCACACCGAGCACCACCCCGGCACCGAAGACGGCGGCAATACCGAACAGCGGGCACACCGCGGCCGCCATGGCGAGCGCCACACCCGCACCGAAGATGTCAGGATTTGGTCTCATCAGAGCCACTTATTACATTCATAAATATGCATATCTGATTCTTTTCACATGTAAAAATATATATACAAACTAAAATAATTTTGTTTACTTGCATAGATATTTAAAAATGCTAGAATAAATAATTCTACATAAAAAATATGCATACTTTGGTAATAATGTGTAAAACCATTTAGACCATATTAATTCGTTTAAACACTGTCTAAACCGTTTAAACGCTAAACAAAAGGTGACAGACTGTTTATCATTTAGCATTTAGGATATAATTGCTTCTTAGTCATTGCTGCAGGTACCCAACAGCCGGTTGTCTCGTGGATATACGGTTCTTGCATGTATTGTCTCGTGGGATTGAATTTGGGACAGTGGCCCAAGTTTTCGGAAGAAAATTTATAGGTACCATTCACTTCTCTTGTCGCCGTTTTCAGTAATTCACAGTTACACGTACACCTTGTTTTCTAGGAAACAACTCAAGATTTAGAAAGCCCAAACACATACAAGGTTGCCTATAAATTAGCTTAGATTTAGCATTGCGGTATAGCATAGCAAGAAAGTGCTAGATCATTACCGAATAAAACAATATGGAACCTGTATTTCTTTCATTACTAGATCACATCTCTAAAATAAATCCTGATGTGTTGGGCTCCAGTTTAATTTAGAAAAGCTACCACTATCATGGACGCATGGTCCAAACTAAAACAGAATGAGGTCATCTGTTGAAATGCTTCGGCTGTGGCATTAACATATATTTTAACAATTTTTGTTTTTTGAACAGAATATATGGCATATCAGGCAAACTACAAGCTAAGGGATGGTAACACAATTAAGCACTCACCACAACTATTTTATTCACTATCTCAATGCAAGACATACAGCATACCTAATCTCACTGCGCATGGTGATTTGTGTGCTGTCGATAGAAGAAAATTCTTTTATTCTTTAAATTGTAAAATTGAAACACATTAAAACTTACAATCGATCTAAAACTAAACATCAAGATCAAATCATGAAGAAAAACCAGACTGCATTCGAATGTAATGTCGTCAATTTGTGTCAATTACTATATTAAGGCAGCAAATTTGTGAGCATAACTTAGAACCTTATATTTCCTTGTACCAGTACTATTATTCAAAGGTCATGCAATCTTCGGGCACTGTGGACACAAGAGACGGCCTTTCGACCTGCATTTTGTGCACTGAACTAATTGTCAGTCTTGGCTTCAGCTGCAAGTGCTTCGTAGATATCATCTAGCATGCCCAAACTAAGTATGCCTCCCCTCCTATGCACTGTGACCATGCTACAATCTGAAGATCACCGCACCTCTTACACATACCAAGTGATCAGTGGTTGGTAAGGATATGCGTAGTAGAAAGCACATGGTCATAGTGAAATCACCTCGATACTCGAGACCACAATTCCGAGGCCTTGGCACCCGAGGAATACTAATAATTGGGACCTAGGTACCCGAAGACTATAGGAGATAATGGCACCTGAAGGACAAAGCTATTTGATTAGCTTATTATTAAGTCCTAAAAGGGCTACTGTCAAATATATGGACCCGGATATCTTCACTTGCCAAATATCTGATCCATGTATGTCTACCGGGCTAATAAAGACACAACGAGGGAGAGACCCATGAAGGTTAGGCGAATGCACCAACTCGAAGATCAAGTCATTACGAGAATATCCGACGCTATTATATTAGGCGATAGGATAGAATCATTATGTTGCACATTTCATGTCCATGTAGCAAACTAGGAAATTCATCTGTTAGCCAATCAGATTTGTAACCCTACCCCTGAACTATATAAGGAGGGCTATGAGCCGCCCGATCGGTATCTCATCTTCTACATCCTAGCGCATAGCTTCAAGAAACAACCCCTATAATCAAGCAGTGCTACTTTAAACTAAACGCATGGAACCACTTGCACCAACAAGTATAATCCATATGTCTTTTATGATGCCCCCGTCTGATTTGTCTTACACAAATAGTCGATAGATATTGCTGGAGCTAATTCTTCCGACAATGAGATACAGAGTGTAGATTGCAAAAATACACCCTGCAGTCCTACAATATAGACTATATAAGCTTGGAGTAGTAAGGCTAACACATTGTGTGAAAAAAGACACAGGGAGAGAAAAATGTAGGCCCTTGCTGCCTTCCTCATTTGCTGGAGCCTGGAGGGACTGAGCCTGGATAGACTATACAACCGACAGGTGGGGTCAATGCATCTTGCAAGAGATCAAAGCTTGGCAGGGTGGTACCAAAACCAAGAAATGGAAGACTCCACCTGGACAAGCGGAGGAAGAAGGCTAGTACGGGATACAACCTTGTCTATGTGGGTCTCTTCACTCTGGTACGAGGCATTCCGGCCGGAACGGTATTTTGAACCATGGTTCACATTTCTACTAGTGTACAGCCCTGTGCTCTCTTCCCCCTCCTCCCCTCGCGCCACCGCGGCCTCCGCGGACCCAAATGTTACCCGGCTCCCGCAACCCACCAGATACAAGGACGACGATGTCTTCCCCAACGAGGTACGTGGCGGCATGAATCTGAATGTAAGGCCTGCTCCTCGACTTGTGGATCTAGGTCATCCTCCCCTCCTCCCCCCTCATCCTCCCTCTCTTACTCCTCCCCCTCTAAGGGGATGCCTAGGTGGCTAGGATAGCAAGCTCTCGGGGGGTTAGCTCTTGCAGTGTTCGCAATGGGTTTCTCTGGATGTTACAGTATGTCTCAGTTGGAAGTTGAAGTAGTATTGTTTTTTGATATGTTGCAGTATGCTTTAATTGCTTGCAAACTCATGTTGCACTAGCTTGTACCATGTTGTTGCAGAAGCTTGTTTTGGTGTTGTTGTAACAATTTGCCCATGGTGTTCAGCTGTTCTTTTTGTTGTTGCAACAATACGTCTCCCCATGTTTTAGTGGACAATCTCTTTTTAGGGGTATGTTACAGTTGGAATCATATGGATGTTGCAAATTTAAATTAAGAGATGTTGCACATGAACTTATGTACATTTCAAGTGTTTCGTTGGCATGTTGCAAGCATTTCTTTAAAATGTTGTCATGTTTCTAGACGTATTGTTGCAACAATTTGATTTCTAGATGTTGCATATGTTTTGCACATATGTTGCAACAATATGTTCTAAATGTTTTCATTAGTTTCAGGCATATGTTTGCAAGTAATCATTTGTATGTTGCATATGATCCACACATATATTGCAATGGTCTATTGAAATTGTTTTAACTGTTTGAGCAGTATGTTGCAGATGTGTTTTATATCGCAACACTATCACGCATAGGAGGCGTGCTGTTGGGGAACAACTTTGTCATGAAAACTTTCCATCCAAACTTTGGAGTAAAAAGTGAACTTTTGATAGAGAATATTTAGAGTAACATAACATTCGGCGAAGGTGACGTGGAGTCTTCGCTATGATCATTTCGGACTTCGCTTGTATGTTTTCACATATTTCAGGACACAGAGCGGAGATGACTTCGCCAGGTTTCTAGAGTTTGGCGAAGCTGACGTGTCAGCTTCGCCTGAAAGTTGATAATCACATTTGACGAGTCGTGAAACAACATCAAGGCCAAGATCGATCAGAGAAAGTGATAGTAGTCAGGCGAAGTGTATTTTACCACTTCGCCCCTTGCCTTTCTAGCTAAAATGTATAGGAGAAATGGAATGTAATTGCGACCCTTGTCAAACTGCGAAGCTGGGGGGTCCCTATAAATACCCCCAATATATAAGGTTAAGATTCAGATTGAAATATAATTGTGATCCGCAATTTGTATTCATCTCATATATGTTTTTGTGATTTCATCGCCTAACATCTGGCGCCGTCCGTTTGTGTGATCGAAGACACCCACGACCACCATACGGACACAAAATGGGAAGACCCAACAAAAAGACAGCTTTGGCTGACGACAACACAATTCAAGACAAAGATCCAGCTCTAGAAGATAAAACAGAAGCTGAAAATAGACGCACACAAGAAAATGAAGAAGTCCAGAACGAATAAAGAAGACTCAAGGAACTCGAATACCAACTCATTATCAAAAAGAAGCAGCTAGAAGCGGCAGAGCAAAAACAAGAGAGAAGTCCTTAAGACAAAGAATTGAAGAAGCAGAAGCCAAAATAAGAAAAATCAACGAAGAAATCTAAAATGAAAGCGAAGTCATGATTCAAGACCCAAATTCAGCAAGCAAAAACTCCCAACACAAGGAAAATCAAAATCAGATTGCAAAAATTGATACATAATCACCTTTATCAATCGATATTCAGCTAGCAAAGTGGCCAGCATGCTTCAAATTCAACATCATTCCAACTTACAATGGTATGTCAGATCCACGATAATTTTTGATGAGCTTCGATGCAGCAGTTGCATCAAGCGGAGGAGACGCAAACACATCAGCGAAGTCACTCATTATGGCAGTAAGAGGACCAGCACAACATTGGTACTTTTCACTAAAACCAAGATCAATTAAATCCTAGGATCAACTTTGCATAACTTTGCTCCTAGACTTTCAAGGCTTGCAAAGAGTTGAACTGACCAGCGATGACCTATTCAATATCAAGCAACAACCAAAAGAGCCACTAAGTCAATACTACAAGAGATTTGTGCAAACAAAAGCACAAATACCAAATATCCTAGACGAAGTCGTCATCATCGTAGCAATTAAAGGGCTGCGAGCAGGCCAACTCTCTTCACACTTCAAAAGAGAAAGACCAACCATAGTAGAAAAACTATATGAAGAAATGAGGAAATATTGCGAATCTGACCAAGATTACAGGAAAAGAATCGAAGAAAAAAATGGAGAGAGAAACATGTCAAGGACAAACAACAACTCCCAACATGCAAGAATGACAAACACTGAGTGAAGACCATTCTAGAGAGTGAATCATATCAACAACATAAGCGAAGTCAACAACTCAGGCCAGCACTCAAACAACTAAAGAAACTTCCAACAAAATAGAAATTACAGAGACAACAATCAGCCAAGAGCAAATTACAGCAATCAAGGCAGGGCTTTGAAAGGAAAATTTTGAAGCCTGAAGAGATGTACTGCATCATACATGACAAAGGGGCTGGCCACACATCAAAAATGTGCCCAAGAGTAAAGAAAAGCATTGAAGAAATGCAGGAAGAAAATAGGGCAACTTCGCAAATGAAAGTTGTAAATCATCTAGCCCCTCAAAGGGCAAATTACATGCCAATTACTTACCCTCAACAGATGTTGCCACCGCCTCCGCCCATCTATGATTGCCAACCTCTAGCAATGTGTCCACATAATCAATGGGGTCAGAGTCAGCAATGAATTTTCCATCTAGAAAACTCAGTAGCAAGTAACAATCAGCAAAGTCAACTTATCAACAATTCCCCCATAGCATCAACAAGCAATGGAAATACAATCATTCCAAGCAAAGGCAGAATTATAACAATTTTTGGAGGAAACAACATGGAACTCGATACAAGAAACGAAAGAAGAAATTATTTCAGGACAATAAATTCAATTGCAATTCAAGGTCCATTCAAGAAAACAAGATGGTCTCATCTACCCATCACATTTTTAGAACAAGACCTAAAATTGAAAGATTACCCACACATGGACGCAATGGTAATAGAAGCAAACATCGAAGGATGGGCAGTCTCAAAGATTCTAGTAGATGGTGGTAGCTCCGCTAACATCATATTCACATCAACTTTAGATGTAATGAAAATTTACAAAAGAAATTTGGGGAGAGTAGAACATCCATTAGTTGGCTTTGGTGGAAAGAAAATAAACTCTATTGGCAGAATAGTCCTACCAGTATCATTCGGGATAGTAAACAATGCAAGAACAGAGCAAATTGCATTTGACGTAGTTGAAATGCACAACCAATATAACGCAATTTTTGGAAGAGGAAACCTAAATGCCTTTGAGGCAATAATCAGCTACTCATATTTGTGCATGAAAATGCCAGCGATCAACGACACCATAACAGTCTTCGGCGATCAAACTGAAGCAAGAAACATAGAAAGAGATTCAAGCCCAGCTTTAAAAAATGTTCATGTCATAGAAGAAAAAGAAGAAGAAGAAGAAGAAGAAGAGCTCAAAATTGAAAATGCCAAGGCACAAGAAAAGGCGAAGCCTTGCGAAGAAACAAAAAGAGTACCACTTGACCCATTGGTGCCAGAAAGACAAGTTACAATTGGCTCCAACTTACCAAAAGATGAAGAAGAAAAAGTAATTCAAGTCCTGTGAAGTAATAAGGACATCTTCGCTCGGTCAGCACAAGACCTTAGAGGAGTAAGCAGAGATGTCATAGAACACAAATTGAACATTGACTCAAACTTCAGACCTAAGACGCAAAAGCTCAGAAAGTTGTCCGAAGTCAGAACTCAAGCTACAAAAGCTGAAGTGCAAGATTGCTTGATGCAAAAGTCATAAGAGAAGTGTAATTCACAACTTGGATTACAAACATAGTCATGGTACAGAAAAAGAATAAGAAATAGAGAATGTGCATAGATTTTACAGATCCCAACAAAGCATGTCCAAAAGACAATTTCCCACTACCAAGAATAGACATTCTAGTAGACCAAGCAGCAGGAAGTGAAATGCTTAGTTTTCTTGACTGCTATTCAGGCTATCACCAAATTTGGATGAAAAAAGAGGATGAAGAATTCACAAGTTTCATTACACCATTTGGAACATATTGTTTCCAAAGAATGGCCGAGGGACTCCGTAATGCAGGCACAACTTTCATCAGAATGGCTTTCACAGTCCTCAAAGATCAAATACCAAGAAACTTACTTGCATATGTTGATAACCTTGTAGTAAAAAGCAAGAAAAGAGAAGATCATATCAAAGACCTGCAAGAGACTTTCTCAAATCTCAGAAAAGCAAACTTGAAGTTGAACCCTGAAAAATGCACGTTTGGAGTTCACACAGGAAAAATCTTAGGTTGTATTGTATCTGCAAAAGGCATCGACCCAAACCCAGAGAAGGTGAAGGCAATACTCAACATGGAAGTTCCAAGAAATATCAAAGATATCCAAAAGCTAACAGGAAGACTGGCTTCGCTGAACAGATTTATATCAAAATCAGCCGAGCGAAGCCTACCAATATTTCAAGCATTGAAAGGGAAGAAGGAGAATTTTAAGTGGGGCCAAGCACAACAAGAAGCTTTTGAAGAAATAAAAAGACATTTGGCAAATCCCACAACCTTAGCAACACCGGACCCAAAGGCAGACTTACTGCTATATGTATCAGCAAATGAAAGCACAGTTAGTGCAGTTCTAGTTCAAGAAGAAGAAAATGATCATTCAAAAAGGCAAATTCTAGTATACTTTGCATCTGAAGCTCTGTCAGGATAAAAAATTTTCTATTTAGAAATTGAGAAAATCGCATATGTAGTACTCATGGCATCAAGAAAGTTGAAGCACTACTTTCAAGCTCACAAAATCAGAGTACCAACAAATCAACCACTCAAAGAAGTGTTACAAGACTGCAAAATCCTCAGAAAGATTGGGAAAATGGGAAGCTAAATTATCACAATACTTCATCAAATTTGAAAAAAGAACAACAATCAAATCACAAGTGCTAGCTGACTTCATAGCAGATTGGACCCCATCAAAATACAGTCAAGAAGAAATGGAGTAGCTAGAATGGAAAATCCATTATGATGGTGCGTGGGGCTTTGCTGGTGCTAGAGCAGCAGCAATCATAACTTCACCTTCCGGAGTCAAGCTAAAATATGTAGCAAGACTAGAATTCCAATGCACAAACAATGTTGCGGAATATAAGGCAGTATTGCTGGGGCTTCGGAAGGCAAAGGCAATGGGAATCCAAAAGTTGATAATCAAGACAGATTCTCAAGTTGTAGCTGGGCATATTAAGAAAAATTACAAGGCAAGAGACCCAGAGCTAGCAAAATACCTCCAACTTTTAAGAGACCAAGAAAAACACTTTGTTGGATTCACAGTGAAGAATATATCAAGAAATGATAACTTAGATGCAGACGAAATTGCAAAAGCTACTGCACAAAAGTTGGAATTACCACCAGAAGTGTTCTTTCAAACTATCACAGAAGCCTCAACAAAGACAAAGACAGAACAACCAAAAGAAATACATATCATTGAAAGAGAAGATTGGAAAGCACCTATCATGGTATTTTTAAGAGGATTCTATGAGCCAGAAAATCAAGTGGATGAAATAAGAATGAAGCAAAATACAAGAAGTTACAAAATTATCAACGGAGAATTATACAAGGAAGGAATTTGCCAACCATTGTTAAAATGCATATCAAGAGAAGATGGGAAAAATTTGTTGAAGGAAATACATCAAGGAATCTGTGGATGCCATGCAGGGGCTAGATCAATAGTCAAAAAAGCTTTCAGACAAGGATTCTACTGACCAACTGCCCAAAGTGATAGCAAAGAAATAATCAAAACCTGTCACAATTGCCAAATGGCAGGAAGTAAAGTCAACGCACCAGGAATAAACTTGCAGCCAATTGAATCAACTTGGCCACTCACAAGATGGGGCATCGATATAATTGGAAAGTTACCTCCAGCTCAAGGCAACTATCAATACGCAGTAGTGGCAGTTGAATATTTCACCAAGTGGATTGAGGCAAAGCCAATCACAAACATGTCTTCTCATACAATGAAAAAGTTTCTATAGAAAAACATTATTTACAGATTTGGAGTTCCAAGACACATCACAGTAGATAATAGAACTCAATTTGATAGCGAAGATTTCAGACAATATTGCCACTCAATGGGAATCAAACTCTGTTTCGTATCCGTAAGGCATCCACAATCAAATGGAGCAGTGGAAAGGGAAAATGGAATAATTTGCACAGGAATCACAAAGTTCCTAACAGATTTAAGAAAAGGAAAATGGGTAGATGAGCTGCCAAGAGTAATCTGGTCTCATAATACATCAAAGCCAAGGCCAACAGATTTTTCTCCATTCAAATTATATGGAGATGAAGCAATGATTCTCGAAAAAATAAAGTTTGGAGGACCAAGAACAAATGTACAAATGATCACAGAAGAGGATCAATCAACAAGCAAAGACTACTCGAAGAAGAAAGAAATGAAGCACTTGAGAATATCAAGAAGCACCAACTTGAAACAAAGAAGTGGTACAACAAAAAAGTCAAGCCAAGAAAGTTAGCACCAGGAGATTTTGTCCTCAAAAGAAAAAGAAATGGAGATACAGTGGGAAAATTTTAGCAAAAATAGGAAGGACCTTTCATCATCACAAGAACAAACAAGGAAGCTGCATTTCATCTAGCAAATTTGAAAGGTGAAGAACTCAATTACACTTGGAATATAGAAGCACTTCGCAAATATTATCCATAGCAAAATTAGAGAATTAGTTTACTTTTCTACAAAATAGAAGTAGAAGTTTCATTCCAAGCAAGTTTACAATTCAAAATGTAATCGAGCTACACTCTTGTTCCACTTAGGGGAAACCCTTCGCAGGGTGAGTGGTTTCTTAATGAGGCAGTCTCTTTGTAAATCTCATAAAATATAAATGAGACAGTAGTTTCCCCAAAGAAAATTCTCTGTATTATCTTAATTAAAAACACAAAGCGCCAAATAGTATATCCAAAATATACTCTCACATTGGTATAAACTTTGCAAAATGTAAGTTAGCATTAACATTTTAGTAAATCTAAAAAATGCTAACTTATCCAACTAAACCAAGTCTTGTTCAAAATTTTTCGACTAAGTTTCACTATGGTGAAAACTTTTCAAGCTTTTAAGCGAAGTTTACACGTCCACTTCGAACGAAAAAGGGACGACGTTTCAAAATTTGCTAAGGCAAATTTTTTGACTAAGTTTCACTAAGGTGAAA
>CM041630.1:19347889-19439513 GCA_023333625.1 Bothriochloa decipiens
TGCTAAGGCAAATTTTTTGACTAAGTTTCACTAAGGTGAAAACTTTTCAAGCTTCTAAGCGAAGTTTACGCGTCTACTTCGAACAAAAAAGAAGGGACGTTTCAAAATTTGCTAAGACAAATTTTTCAACTAAGTTTCACTAAGGTGAAAACTTTTCAAGCTTCTAAGCGAAGTTCACGCGTCCACTTCGAATGAATAAAAGGGACGATATTTCAAAATTTTCTAAGGCAAATTTTTTGACTAAGTCTCACTAAGGTGAAAACGTTTCAAGCTTCTAAGCGAAGTTTACGTGTCCACTTTAAATGAAAAAGAAGGGACGATATTTCAAAATTTGCTAAGGCAAAATACTTACAACAAAATCTCAATAAGAACCAAAATTATTGAGGACCGAAAATTATTATAACTCAACAGTATATACATACATTCATCAATCCAAGCGAAGCAATACACATACACTTCGCAGTAATACAACAATCACATTACAGTTTATTCAAAACACAAACCCTGTTTTTACAACAAACTAATCACCTTGAGAACTAACTACCTCGGCAGCATCACCAAGTATATCACTAACAACTTCATTAATAATTTCGTCAGCTTCACGGCGTAAAAAATCTTCTCCAACATATGTATGAGAAGTACTCGATCCCGACGACTATAAATAAAACAAAAAGTTACCATAAGCATTTAGTCACAGAACAAATATGAAAACATATTCACTTTACCTGAGCAAAGTCTGTGAAATCAAACACCCGACAATTGGGAGGTCTGATACTACGATATCGCTTATTCACACCTACAAAAGCTCCGTGAGATGGAGTTCCAAAACTCAAAGGAAAAAATAAAATAAAGGGAAAAACTTATGAGTAAGAAAATCATTGACGTCACATCCATCATTTTTAATGCAAAAATCATTAAACTCAGACTATCGTTACCCAATAAATGGGTACCCAAAACCCTTGGTTTACCGGACTAAACCCCGCAAAATCAGCAACACGAACCCTCCAGTGACCTCCCACGTTAACGTTCGAAGGCCCACAGGCTAGGGCATATTGGGCTGACCCACGAACGGGCGACGACGGCCCAAAGCCAAAGCCAGCTCAAGGGGCTACCGCGTGGACTGGGATTGTACACTCGAGGGTACGATTCGGGCGACCCCTCAAGGACAGAACTTCGCCCGGTGAATGAGCCTGCCCTCGGGGACGGAACTTTGCTCTGCGAACGAGCCTGCCCTCGAGGACGGAACTTCACTCGAGCGAATGGACAGCCCTCGAGGACAGTGCACCCCTCGGCTACCTACTCCCCCGCACGGATCCGGGCGCATTTAATGCGTTTTACCTACCCCTGCCTAACCGTATGGCCACAGTTACGGTAACAGTTATGGGTATGGCAGTCAATCCTTGCTTTTACCACCCATGCCCCGAAATCTCGCGGGTCGTACTTCGCTGTTGCGCCATGCCAAGCACTATGCTCCATCCGGCACCCCCTCGAGACACGTAAATCAGCACGTTTCTCGCATTTCCTGGGATTCGATCTTATCCGGTGAGGCTCGACCCTCTCGACTCGACCCCCTCGGCTCGAGCCAGATCCTCGACCGCCGCACCTCGATTTCGTTGGACGGACCCTGGAGCGGGACTCCAACGACTCCGGGCTGCACTTCAACAACTCCCGACGCGACGGCTGCAGGACCTCCCATACCGACGTACATCTCTACAGCAGCACCGACGTGATGGGCCTCAACGCAATACGTCACCAGCCATGTGAACTCTAAATATATGTACTCCTGTGCCCCTCCTTCACCTATAAAAGGAGGCGCCAGGACGTTAGAGGGGGAACGAGAGGATCTAGAGCATAGAAACGCTAAGGCTTTAGATCACAAAACAATACCGTGAGGCAGTGTAAAGCAGAGAGCTAGGGGCCCGAAACGCCCAAGCTCCAGCCCACGCTCCTCACACCTGCTTGTATTTTCCCCTGTACTAGCACTTCGGTGCAAGATAACACGAATTATCCTCCCCCCACTGGACGTAGGGCCTTCTTTGCCCGAACCAGGATAAATCGCCGTGTCCTTCTTGCATCACCCACCGGATTAAGGGAGCACGCAATTACAAACATTACTCGTTGGTGTTAACCCCCGGGGGTCGAAACATCGACAGTTGGCGCGCCAGGTAGGGGGTCCGCGTGTCACTAATGATTTCCTGCCATTTTTTTGGATGGGTGACTTCGTTTCACCACTTCCACGCGCTATGGTGATCTGGTTTGGGAGCCTGGAGTTCATGTCCCTCGGCCAGGGCTATGACATGACCCTGCTCTCGATCAGTGACCCAAACAGAGGTCGCAGTACGCCCCCACGCTCATCAGGGGCCACTCGCCGATCTCACCACCATGCTTCCACATCCAGAAGGAGGCACGATCGACACCGTCATCGCCATCAACCTAAGTCGAGGATGGTTCCCGCCACTTTCTCCTCGCCCCTGACCGGAGATGAGGAACCCCTTGTTTGGGGATTGTCTAACCTGAGTTCAGAGGTAGAGGGTGAACCGGCAGGACCCCACCACAACCCCGACTCCACCTTCACAGTACGCTCATCGAGGGAGCGCGACAAAGTCCGTGCTCGATCGAGCCCGCTTTCGCACGAGCTGTTCGAGCGTCGTCGGCGGCCTTCGTTCGACTTCAACAATCCCACGACGACGATCTCGACAGCGACCCACTCCAACATGAGCACGTTAGAGGACCACCCAGGCACCCTTCTCCATGCAGTGACAGATGTGGGGACTGTCACACCAGCCTCCGAGGGCTTGGCCTTCGCGAGAACGCCCGGCCCCCGGAGCTACACCATCGGCATACTCCGACGGCAGCTGCAGGAGGAGGCGCGGGGACAATTCCCCGTTTTCTGCTGAGGTGACCTCGACTCTAACTCTAATCATTGGGATCCTACCCGTGAGTGCCTCCACATCGACGGTGATGTCGACTCCGATCAGGACACCATCGATCCAGTGGCCGAGGCAGCTACCGCTGCGGCGGGAGGTGCTCCCCCCAGAGCAGAGGATCAATAACCAGACGCACCTCAAGAGGCATGCCCCCGTCCTGGCGAGCAGGACGCACAACTGGCATAAATTCAGGAGTTGCAGGCTAAGCTCGCCGATGAGCAGGAACGATTGCGCTTGCTCGAGCTAACCCTCGAGCAACAGCGGCGACCGCCCGGCGGTAGAGCCCGAGCCAGGGCCCGAGAGGTCAATCGGCAGATCAATGAGGCTGGGGCACCCGAGCAACCCACCAACCGTTATCCCCGAGCAAGCCAGAACATTGTCACGGTGGCTATGCTCCTTCGCAATATGCCCATGCCATCCAACTCGCAAGCTCAGCGGATACAACGAGAGGTCGAGGATCTCCTCCAGGTTGCTGCTGTTCAGCAAGCCGAGAGCTCAGCCTCGAGGCGTCGAGGGGCAGCCTCCGAACCTCAGGTCGAGCCCTCCCGGCCTGAAAGGGAGAGCTCGGTCGATCAGGGGGCAGCCACCCGACCAAAGATGAAGCCGGTCCGAGAACGTATCAACGACGACCGCGCTCCCCATGACGCGCGCCTTGACATCGTTGAGAACCGCAGACGCAAGCATGGGGATGCCAAGGATCGAGGGTACAACGCCCATCGTGGAGGGCGTTACGACAGTGACGAAGACCGACGGGCCCTGGAGCCACCGGGTCCCCAAGTCTTCAGCAGGACGATCCGCTGCACCCAGCTGCTCGACAAGTTTCGACCCCCATGAGAATCATCAAATACAACAGCGAAACCAAACCCGAGCTCTGGCTAGCCAACTTTCGACTGGCTTGTCAGGTGGGCGGGGCACATGACGATCACGCGATCATACGTCACCTTCCCCTGTTCCTGTCCGACACCGCACGTAGGTGGCTTGAGGAGCTTCCCCCTGACCAGATTCACGGCTGGGTCGATCTTGTCTGGATCTTCGAGGGGAACTTCAAAGGTACCTACGTGCGTCCCGGGAACTCCTGGGAACTACGCAACTGCAAGCAGAAGCCAGGGGAGTCTCTCCACGACTTTGCTCGATGATTCTCCAAGCTCCACACCGAACTACCCCACATCTCTGATCTTGACGTCATTCTAACGTTCGTTGCGGGTACAACCTGCAAGGACCTAGTTCGCGAGTTGGGGCGTAACAGCCCCGACACCGTCGATGAGCTCATGGATGTGGTCGCCAACTATGCGGCCGGTGAAGAGGCGGTCGACGCTTTCTTCAGCGATGGGAAGGACAAAGGAAAGGTGCCGGCAGCCGACGCCGGAGGCTCGAGCAAAGGGATAAAGAGAAACAACAAGAAGAAGAAAAATCAGCAAGGCAAGCGTGAGGCTGCAGAAGATGATCTCGTCACAGTAACTAAATGCAAAAGACCTCGAGGTCCCCCCGAGGGCGCCATCTTTGACAAAATGCTTGAGGAGCCCTGCCCTTATCACAAGGACGGAGCGAAGCACAAGCTTAAGGACTGCCGCATGCTTCAAAAGCACTTTGAGCAAGTGGGCGTGAAGAAAGGTGACGACAAGAAAGACCAAGGTGGCGGTGAGGGAGACAACGGGGAAGACGGAAAATTCCCTGAAGTCTATGACTGCTACATGATCTACGGGGGCCCCTTGACCCAGCTCATGCCTCGACAGCACAAGCGGGAGCATCGAGAAGTCTTCTCCATCTGAGTCGCGACACCTCACTACCTCGACTAGTCTGACGCGCCCATCATGTTCGACCGTGATGACCATCCGGATCGTGTCCCCAACCCCGGGGCCTATCCGCTCATCGTCGACCCCATCATCATGAACACCCGCCTCTCGAAGGTCCTCATGGACGGTGGCAGCAGCCTGAACATCATTTACCTCAAGACCCTCGACCTCCTGGGAGTCAAGAGGTGCCAACTCCAACCCAGCGCCGGGGGATTCCATGGCGTCGTGCCAGGGAAGAAGGCCCTTCCCGTCGGCCGTATCGACCTTCCTGTCTGCTTTGGCACCCCTACCCACTTCAGGAAAGAGACCCTCACCTTCGAGGTGGTCGGGTTTCACAAAACTTATCATGCTATCATCGGCCGACCGGGCTACGCGCGGTTCATGGCGATCCCGAACTACACCTACCTCAAGCTCAAGATGCTAGGACCCAAGGGCGTCATCACCATCGCCTCCTCCTACAAGCACGGGTATGACTATGATGTCGAATGCGTCGAGTATGGAGAGGCCGTCGAGCAAAATGCCATGATAGCAGCGACCCTCGAGCGCCTCATCGATGAGGTGCTAGATCCCAAGCGACACGCTGGCAACTTTGAGCCAGCACAAGACACCAAGAAAGTCCCCCTTGACTCGAGCTGCCTCGGTGAGAAGGTGCTAACGATCAGTGCCAACATCGAGGGAAAATAGGAAGCTGTGCTCGTCGACTTTCTTTGCGCGAACACCAATATGTTTGCGTGGAGTCCGTCGGATATGCCGGGCATACCGAGGGAAGTCGCCGAGCACGCCTTGGAGATCTGGGCCGTGTCCAGACCGGTGAAGCAACGCCTGCGCCACTTCGACGAGGAGAAGTGCAGGATCATCGGCGAGGAGGTGCACAAGCTTTTGGTGGCTGGATTCATCAAGGAGGTCCATCACCCCGAATGGTTAGCTAATCCCATGTTAGTTAAGAAAAAGAATGGAAAAATGCGGATGTGTATTGACTATACTAGTTTAAACAAAGCATGTGCCAAAGTTTCGTTTCCTTTACCACGCATTGATCAAATTGTTGACTCTACCGCGGGATGTGAAACCCTCTCATTCCTCGATGCTTATTCCGGCTACCACCAAATCAAGATGAAAGAGTCCGACCAGCTCGTGACTTCCTTCATCACACCTTTTGGCATGTACTGCTACGTCACCATGCCCTTCGGCCTTCGAAACGTCGAGGCAACGTATCAGCGGTGCATGCTCCACGTCTTCAGCAAACACATAGGCAGTCAAGGCCTATGTCAATGACATCGTGGTCAAGTCCAGAAAAGTGGACAACCTCATCCATGACCTCAAAATCGCGTTCGGGTGCCTTCGAGCCAAAAACATAAAACTCAACCCCGAGAAATGTGTCTTCGGAGTGCATCGGGGCATGCTCCTTGGATACATCATCTCCCAGCACGAGATCGAGGCCAACCCTGAGAAGGTGGCGGCCATCATGCGAATGGGACCAATTCGGGATCTCAAGGGCATGCAGAAGGTCACGGGATGCCTCGTGGCCCTCAGCCGTTTCATCTCACGTTTAGGGGAGAAGGCCATGCCTTTGTACCGCCTCTTGAAAAAATCCGAGCGGTTCACATGGACCACGGAGGCCGAGGAGGCTCTCGATGAACTCAAAGGCATGCTGACATCCACCCCGATTCTTGTCCCTCCTCGACCAGCGATGTCGATTGAACCGCCCGAGCCCCTCCTCCTCTATGTCGCCGCAACCACTCAGGTGGTCAGCGCGGCCATAGTAGTTGAGAGGCAAGAGGAAGGGCACGCCTTGTCCATCCAGCGGCCGGTTTACTTCGTCAGCGAAGTGCTTTCGAATACGAAAATCCGCTACCCACAGGTGCAGAAGCTGCTCTACGCCATCGTCCTCACATGTTGCAAGCTCCAGCACTACTTTCTCAGCCACCCGGTTACCATGGTATCTTCGTTCCCCTTGGGGGAGATCATCCATAACTGGGAGGCCGCTGGAAGGATTGCTAAGTGGTCGATCTAGCTCATGGATGAGACCATCACCTACGCACCGCGGAAGGCCATCAAGTCCCAAGCGCTGGCGGATTTTGTCGCTGAGTGGATCGACACTCAGTTGCTGCCAGTTCAAATCCAAGCCGAGCTGTGGACAATGTACTTTGACGGGTCGCTCATGAAGACAGGAGCAGGCGCGGGCTTGCTCTTCATCTCACCCCTCAGAGTCCACATGCGCTACGTCATTCGCATCCACTTTGCTGCTTCTAATAACGTCACGGAGTATGAAGCTCTCGTCACTGGATTACGAGTTTCCCTTGAACTCGAGGTCTGACACCTTGACATTCGAGGCGACTCGCAACTAATCATTGACCAAGTGATGAAGGCCTCGAGCTGCCACGACGCCAAGATGGAATCCTACTGCAACGAAGTGCGCAAGTTGGAAGACAAGTTCCATGGCCTCGAGCTTAATCATATTGCTCGACGATACAATGAAGCCGTGGATGAACTTGCAAAAATCGCATCGACTCGAGGTACAGTCCCTCCGGACGTATTCTCGAGGGACCTCTTCGAGCCCTCCATCGATTTGGGCTCGGGGGTTTGCACCGCGTCCTCGAAGCTCCACCCCATGACCTCGACTGGGGCCCCCTTGACCGGGGCCCAGGTTATGGAGATCCAGGGAACCCCTCCTCCGTCGAGCCCGCCGCCGGATTGGCGAGTCCCTTTCCTCGATAGCCTCATTCGGGGAGAGCTTCCGGAGGACCGTGCCGAGGCTCGCCGGATCACGCGACGGGCCAAGTCCTACGTCATCTACGGTGATGGCAAGGAACTCTACAGGCGAAGCCCCTCAGGCGTTCTTCAGCGCTGCATTACTATCGAAGAAGGCAGGAGGCTCCTCGAGGACATACACTCGGGGGCCTGCGGCCATCACGCAGCGCCAAGGACCCTCGTAGGCAATGCCTTCCGACAAGGTTTCTACTGGCCGATCGCCGTTTCTGACGCCACAAACATTGTCCGCTCGTGCAAAGGGTGTCAATTTTACGCCAAGCAGACGCACCTCCCAGCTCACGCCCTACAAATGATCCCCATCACCTGGCCGTTCGCGGTCTGGGGGCTCGATCTTGTGGGGCCTCTCAAGAGGACAACCAAAGGGTACACGCACCTGCTCATTGCCATCGACAAGTTTACCAAGTGGATCGAGGCTCGGCCTATCGGCAACATCCGCTCCGAGCGGGCGGTCGAGTTCTTCACCGACATCATCCATCGCTTCGGGGTCCCGAACGTCATCATCACTGACAACGGCACACAGTTCACCGGCAAGAAGTTCTTGGATTTCTGCAATCGCCATCACATCCGTGTGAATTGGTCCGCGGTTGCACATCCTTGAACTAAAAGCCAGGTCGAGCACGCCAATGGCATGATTTTGCAGGGCGTCAAGCCAAGGATCCTCAACCGCCTCAGCAAGCACGGAAAAAAATGGGCCGTGGAGCTGCCTTCGGTAATATGAGCTTAAGGACAACACCTAGTCGAGCCACAGGGTTCACCCCATTCTTCTTAGTCTATGGGTCCGAGGCCGTCCTCCCCACTGACCTCGAGTATGGTTCCCCTCAACTAAAGGCGTACAATGAGCAAAGCAACGAAGAAGCCCTCGCAAACGCCGTCGACCAGCTCAAGGAGGCTCGAGACATGGCACTAATTCACTCCGCGAGGTATCAGCAGAAACTTCGATGCTACCATGACAAGCACGTGCGCTTGAGGGACTTTCAAGTTGGAGACCTCGTCCTACGTCGACGACAGAGCAACAAGGGACTTCACAAGCTGACCCCGCCATGGGAAGGCCCATACACCGTAGCGGAGGTGCTAAAGCCCGGCATGTACAAGCTCGCTAACGACAAAGGCGAAATCCTCACCAACGCATGGAACATCAAACAGCTACGTCATTTCTATCCTTAGGGCACCGATGCCCTCGTACATTCTCGCATGTTTTGTACATTTTTGCATGGCAAATATAAGGAGTACTTTCGATTATAAGTTCAAACTTGTTATTATACATGCAAGAGGTAGCCTCGACCCTGTCTCGCCAGAGTCGAGCCTCCCTCGGGGGCTAACGGGGGGAACCCCCTAAGTTCCTAAAAATACGAACGATTCTTTTTAAAAAAAATTTCGAGCGTCTCCTTTCGCTTCGCAACTAAGTTGAAAACGCCTCGAACTCCCTAGGGGTCAAGGGCTGTCGAGCCGGGAGCTCTCCTACGCCTCCGAGCTATGGTACCTCCACTCGCTCCCCCTCGAGGGATACGAGCCTGCGTCGAACACTTAGTCGAAAAGCAAAAGTCAGGCAATCAAAACTTGAGCGCCTCCTCTTTCTCACGCCTCGATACGCTTCGCGACTAAGTAGAAAATGCCTCGAACTCCCTAGAGGGTCGAGGGCGGTCGAGTCGGGAGCTCTCCTACGCCCCCGGGCTACGGTACCTCCACTCGCTCCCCCCTCGAGGGATACGAGCACGTGTCGAAAACTTAGTCAAAAAATCAAAGTCTAGGTGAAAGAAAGCAGAGAAGGCTGGAAAGTAAAATGACAAATTGCATTACGGTAGATGCATAAATGCTCAAAAAGGCTTTCGAAGCCACATTGAATATAAGTTGCAAAAAACTAACTTATTACATGGGCATCTTTGCCCAGCCTTGCGCTACAGGCCCGCTCCGTCGCCCTCCTTGATGAGGTACCCTTCATCCGTGAGGGGGAGGACTTCGTCCTCGAACAACTTCGCCAGTGCTCCCCCGGCCTCTCGGCGTCATTGATGAGCCCTCGGCATCGCTCCTTGTTCTCGGCGTCGGTCTTCGAGATATCGGGAACGAAGCCTTGGGCGACCATGTCCATATCAAAGACGAAGCTAGAGAAGACCACTGCCAGCGCCCGCTTCACGCCGGTATGAAGCGCCTCCCGCACGCGATCACAAAGGGTGGCATCGAGGTAGTAGATCCGGTCGACAAGCGTGGCACCCGGGATGTCTTCTTCAGCACCCTCGACGGGCCCGACCTCCCAGGAGGCGCAGAGCCTGTCGAGGGCAACCCAGAGCCATCGGAGAAGCCCCCTCCGCCACGAGGCTCTCCTGCAGTGCCTTGGCGGCATTTTGGGTAGCAAGCAGCTCGGCCTCGAGGCCTGAAAGACAAAACAAGATTTAGACAAACCATATGGAAAGAAAAAAGATCAAAAGCTCTTCAAGGAACTCACTGGCACGGCGAGTCTCGAGGGCGCAGCGATCCCCCAACGTGGCATCGCGCTCCCCCCGAGCCTCGTCTCGCTCCCGCTGGGCCTCCTTGAAGGCTCGGGTCACCTCCATCTTCTCGCAGTGGAGGGTCTCGAGGGCACCACCAGCCAAGATGATGGCCTGCTCCTTCTCTTGGAGGGTAACCTTCATTGCCTCGAGCTGGGTTTCCAGGCTGGCGGCTCGGCTTTTCTCCTCCTAGACCAGGGCGGAGAGGGTGTTGCGTGCCGTGGAGACTTCAGCGAGATTGGCCTCGAGCGAGCGGATACGCTCCATGGTGCCTTGAGCCTCCCCCATGAGTAGCTTGACGCGCTCCTGGGTTCGGATGCTCTCGCCCTTGGTCCTCTCTGCTTCGGCCTTGGCCGTGTCAACTTCCTCCTTGGCGCGCCTGAGCTCCTCCTTGAGTTGGGCGGCTTCCCCTCGAGCAGCCTCGGCATCCTCCTTCGCCCGGGCGCCTCCTCTTTGGCTTTGGCGGCCTCTCCCTGGTCCGCTGTAGCTCCTCCTCGATCTCGGCCACCCTGCCCTGGGCAGATCGACCGGCTTCGAGTTGGTGAAGCACTTCCTCCCGGCTGTTGAGCGTTTCGTGGAGGAAGTTTGACTTGGAGTAGGAATGCTTCCGCACCTCCTGGAGATAGGAAATCGAGGGTTAAGGCATTCCATACGGAAGAACTCGAGAAAACTGCACATGGTCTATGCAGGGACTCACCGCAAAATTTCGGTCGAGGCCTTCGGCAAGCTCGACGCCCAGCTTCAGCAAGTGCTGCAGCCACGCCTGGGACCGCTCCGCGTCCTCCTAGCACCTGACTTCCGCCGGGTCATCCATCACGATCCCCAGAGCGCTGGAGTCGCCAAGCTCCCAAAGTATGATGCGCTCCTTGCCCCAATGTGGAAGGACCGTCTTGACCTTGGTTCGCGCCAAGGACTCGATCTCGTCCACCACATCGCGTGGGACGCCGTAACGCTCGGCCAACTCCGCCGGGGTGCGGAACTCCAACGCAGCGCCGGCATCCCTCAGCCTGGGGTCGGAAGTCGACCTCCTCAGCAAGCCAGAAGCCGCCGTCTCCTCCGGCTGCTCCATCGACGGTTGTGGTGGCTGGCTCGACGCTGCTTCTGGTGCCTTCAGAGGCAGTGGAGGTGTCGAGGCCGTCGCTTCCCCCAACGCCACGTCCTGTGGCGCCAGCAGGTCCACCATCAATGCATTTCCCGGTGGGCTCGGTACCGAGGCCTCCTCCAATTGTACCCCCGACAGCCGCAGGACCGTTGACGCCTTCGACGCCGTTTCTTGTTCAGCCAGCAGCTCGTCCAGAGTGATCACGGACACCCATTGCTTGGGCAGTCCCGAAGTCACCTCTGTCTTCGGCGTCTCGGGCAGCTGCTATGCCGGCAGGTCCAGCGGCGCCGTGTCCCCCGGTGGCATCTGCTGCACCTGTTGATGCTGGGGCTGTCCCTCGGATTTCTTCTCCTCTTCCCGCCGCTCCTGTGGCACTTCCTCCCCCTCCTGCTGCGATCGCGGCAGCTCTACTTCTTGCAGGGCCCCCTGCTCCTGCTTCCTCTGGGCCTCGAGCTTGCGTTGCCCCGCCGGCCAGGATCTCCCGCTCTCCCATCGAGGGGGGAAGGGCCGTGGTCTCCTCACCCTCAAGGTCGACGACGGCTACCTCCTTTCCTGGCTCGTGGCCCTCGGGGGCTCCCGCCTTGGGTGCAGGGATCGAGGCATCCGATCGGCCAGGAGCTGAAGCTCCTGACGTCAGGGCTCCGCCCCCTGGCGCCGGGCCGAGCTCGAGGACCACGGACGACGACATCAAGGAGGCGCTCCCTCCTTCTTGCACCCTCCCGGGCTCAGAGTCGCCGCCCGTCACAGCCCCCAAGACGCTCGACCCTGTAGCAAGAGCAGAACCCGTCAGCCTACCATGCGCCATAGCTCCAAGGGCTGAGGACAACCACTTGGCTTCGCACGGAGCCAAGGGCCTCAACGTCGCACCTGTGACTGGGGCCTCCATCTTCGCAGCTGCGTCCACCTTGAGCCGCTTAGCCAGCGCAAGAGACGCCTCCTCGAATTGGCGCTTGGGCCTGGATGGGAAGCAGGACATCAAAAGGCTTATTAAACTACACGATGAGGTTGCAACGAAAAAGAATTGAATCAACAACACTTACCCGAAGGGGATAGAGGCCTTTCGGGTCCCCCTCGAACCGCCAGCAGATCTCAAGACCCCTCCCGAAGCCGAGCTCTTCCCGAGGCTGAGGCTGCTCGTGGCCATCGATGGGGTCGCCACACCTCCCTGCTCCGATGGGGCCTCCTGAGCACGGCTTTGCTCCACCCACGCCGACGACCGGGACCGGGTTTCCCGGGTCGAAGTGGGTGGGCTCCCGCCTCGAGTACGACGGGAGGGGGTGAACCCCCTCGAGTCGAGGCGTCGGCCCTCCTTTCCCCACGCCGGCGCTCCGAGGCCGACGTCACCGGCTGGGGGGCGCGCTGCTCCACCACCTCCTCCTACACCAAGGGGCAGTCAGCATGGGAGGAACCCGACAAAATGGGCTCGAGATGCCCCTCCACCCCCTCGACGTCATCGCCGTCGTCGTCAACATCATCTTCATCTCCCTCGGACGAGGGAGACTCCTCCTCCGGGAGCCCGTCGCGCCTCTGCTGAGCGCGGCGCCTCGCAAGCCTTTCGCGCTCCTGGAGTTTCTTGGCCTTCTTCTTCTCCTCTTTATCCTTACGCCACTTTTCTTGCTGGGCGTCGAAGTGTCTTACCTGACGATCGGGAGCGTCCTCCCTCAGCGGGGGCCTCGATCTCCGGTAGTCGATTCTCCCCTACATGAAAATGTTTAGTCACAGGGACAAGAGAAGGGGATGGAATGAAAACGCGAAAGGCACGGGTCGGGGCACTCACCAAGTCGAGGCAACCCTCCTCCGGCTGCATGGGGAGGCGGTTGACGTCCTCTGCCCTGAACAAGCCCGCGACCATCCCCTTTACCCGCGCAACGCTTCTACGGCGGACAGCTTCTCGCCGGACATCCGGCACATCTCAAGAACCACGGGCACCACGGAGGGGAGCATCTTGTCCAACCGCAGTGGGTGCTACATCAGAGGGAGCACCCGTTAACTGTGGAAGGCCGAGACCACCACACCTGCTGTCAGGCCCGCCTCTCGAAGGGCCTTCCTCGCGGCGATGAGGGGACAAAGTCGACGCTGAAGATCTCCCGCGACACCATGCGGCCAGTTGAATGGATGCTCGGTGATAAGCCGCCCGGTGTACGGCGGGAGGTAGCCTCCGTCGTTGTGAAGGTAGAACCATTGCTCGTCCCACCGGGAGTGGTTGGACATCAACCCGGTGGGGATATACTCGCGCGGCTCCTTCGACTTTCTGGTCTTCAACACGAAGTTGAGGCAGCCTGCTCTGACGACTCGCCTTACTCCTGGCGCCACCGGGGAGGCGAACCACTCCCCCTTGTAAAGATGGAGCCACAGCTCCCAATGTGGCACCATCCCAAGGTAGCCCTCGTAGACGGCTGTGAAGATAGCGGCGTTGGAGATGGCGTTGGGGGAGAAATGTTGGAGCTCGACGCCGTAGAAGTTCGTCAACCCCCGCATGAACTCGCTTGGGGGTACGCCAAACCCATGTCGATGATATTTGAGGAAGCTCACCACATAGCCCTCCAGCGGGTTTGGCTCTTGGTGGTTCCTCGGCGGCGCAACCCACTCCGGCCGATTTGGATCGGTGACGGGGCGGAGGAGTCCTCCCACCAGCTCGTTCAGCCTTTGCTGCGTCACGGTCGACGGGCGCCAGGGTTTGGTGGGCTGGAGGGTGGGGGCCATGGCAGCAGCGGCAGCACAGATCCGCTCGGAGGACACGGCGGCGGCAGCAACAACACGAATCTCCTCGGCGGACGAACAACCGGGAAGGTTCCCAATTGCGATTCCTTGCTCTAAGTTTCTACCCTCACGCGTGTAGGAAACCAGGAATTTGGGAGGATGGCAAAGGTGGGGGTGAACAGCGCCTGTCCCCCTTCGTTTTTATACCCAGGAAGAGCAACGGGCGGAGTCCGGCGGCAGGGAAAAGGTAACTTCCTGCAATTAATGCGCATACCTGACCGTTCCCCCTTGATCCTCGACCGGATACACGCGTCACACCTCTGGCAAAAAGCTGTTGCTCGGGCCCACCATGATCTCCACTACCGCATCGTTTTAGCTTCCTCATCAAAAGGCGCGTCTAACGGTAAGAAAAATAAGCGTCACTTACCGGCGAACTCTTCCAGGAGAAGGTAAGCAGGCTCCGGCCCTACAACAAGCCTCGAGGGAGTGAAGGCTGGCCCTCGATCAGGGCTCGACAGCCGCCCTCGAGCACCCGAGTCAGGGGTGACCAAGGGGGAGCCAACACGAGGCCTTGCTCGAGAACGAACTCTCAAGACCCCTTTGGACACATCCAAGGCGAAATGCTACGGACTTTATGGAATCCCCCCGAAGGGAGGCATCGAGCCGCCAAGACCTATCGAATGGAATCGGTATTCGTAAGACCATGCGTTTTGCTCTAATGAGACCGCCTCCGGGCCACCAGCCGACCTCTATCGAACGAGGAACGGGCTCTCACTTGGATTTTCCCATTACCAGCTCACTGAGAACTTCGTGGCTTGCCCTTATCGAGGGTAGTCTGACGCTTCTCGCCTCACGTCCGATCGAAAGGACTCGTGAGATGAATGCCGAGGCCGGCAACGCCCCAGCCGCACGAGGCTCGGGAGCTCGACCGTGCTCGGCACCCATCGACAAAAGAGGGTACCATCGACAAAAGAGGGTCGAAAATCTCCCGGGGGCTCGGCGTCCCGACGCACCCCTCGGTAAAGCGCTGCGACTCCAGTTCAGGCCTGTACCCGACTGGACAAGCACCCCTTGACCAAAGACAAATGAAGCCCTCACAGGTGTCTTCCGACACCTACGAGGCCTCGGGGGCTACCCCCGCGAGGGTCGCTCGCGCGCCCCCCACGGAAAGACCCGAATCACGTCCCGTTTTCGATTCTTGACCCCCTGCCCGAGTGCCATCACTCGCGCAGGGGCTCGAGGGCTACTGTCCTTACCCAGGAAATAGGTACCCCAAACCCTTGGTTTACTAGACTAAACCCCACAAAATCAGCAACACGAACCCTCCAGTGACCTCCCACGTTAATGTTCGAAGGCCCACAGGCTAGGGCATATTGGGCTGACCCACGAACGGGCTACGACGGCCCAAAGCCAAAGCCAGCTCGAGGGGCTATCGCATGGACTGGGACTGTACACTCGAGGGTACAATTCGGGTGACCCCTTGAGGACGGAACTTCGCCCGGTGAACGAGCCTGCCCTCGAGGACGGAACTTCGCTCGGCGAACGAGCCTGCCCTCGAGGACAAAACTTCGCTCGGGCGAATGGACAGCCCTCGAGGATAGCGCACCCCTTGGCTACCTACTCCCCCGCATGGATCCGGGCGCATTTAATGCGTTTTACCTGCCCCCGCCTAACCGTATTGCCATAGTTACGGTAACAATTATGGGTATGGCAGTCAAATCTTGCTTTTACCGCCCATGCCCCGAAATCCCGCGGGTCGTACTTCGCTGTTGCGCCATGCCAAGCACTATGCTCCGTCCGGCACCCCCTCGAGATGTGTAAATCAGCATGTTTCCCACATTTCCTGGGATTCGATCTTATCCGGTGAGGCTTGACCCTCTTGACTCGACCCCCTCGGCTCGAGCCAGATCCTCGACCGTCGCCCCTCGATTTCGTCAGACGGACCCTCGAGCGGGGCTCCAACGACTCCGGGCTGCACTTCAACAACTCCCGACGTGACGGCTGTAGGACCTCCCATACCGACGTACATCTCTACAGCAGCACCGACATGATCGGCCTCAACATCATACGTCACCAGCCATGTGAACTCTAAATATATGTACTCCTGTGCCCCTCCTTCACCTATAAAAGGAGGCGCCAGGACGTTAGAGGGGGAGCGAGAGGATCTAGAGCATAGAAACGCTAAGGCTTCAGATCACAAAATAATACCGTGAGGCAGTATAAAGCAAGAGCTAGGGGCCCGAAACGCCCAAGCTCCAGCCCACGCTCCTCACACCTGCTTGTATTTTCTCCTGTACTAGCACTTCGGTGCAAGATAACACGAACTGTCCTCCTCCGTTGGACGTAGGGCCTTCTTTGCCCGAACCAGGACAAATCGCCATGTCCTTCTTGCATCACCCACCGGATTAAGGGAGCACGCAATTAAAAACATTACTCGTTGGTGTTAACCCCCGGGGATCGAAATATCGACACAGACGGCTCAAACACGAAGGCATTTTTATACATCATAAATGGAATAACGTCTTCAACATCCTGCATAGGCTCAGCATGAGGAACCTACGTAGGATGGACAATAGTTAAACAACTTCAAAAGTATTTATCTTACAAGGCCAAATAATTTAAAGCTAAAGCGTTTCAACCCTCGTCCTCACAAAGATAAAAAAACTAAAAAGTCTAAGCATGGCCACCACTAACATTACTTGTCCCAGCTCCACCACTTTGACTTTTCACCCTCGCTTCTCTTCTTGCAGTCTCCTCAGCTTCTTTCTGAGCTGCATCCACTTCTTTCGCAATTTGCTATAAAAAGAAAAAAGTCAAGTAAGAATGGGCATAAAATAGGCAACACTACAAAAACGGATGGCAAGAAAATTACCCTTTGCAATTTCTCCCTTGCCCTATCAAAGCAATGGGCACGACCTCCAGATCTCCAGTACTGCTCAAGAAATTTGTTGCAAAGCATTTGAGTTGCCTTAGTAACATTAACCTCCAAAAAACAAAATTATCATCACATAACTGGTCGAGCAGAGGATCTCGACTTTGCTTCACCAAGTGGAAAAGAGCACGGGCTAAATAATAAACACCAATATCTACTATGGTTTCCATGACTCTAGAAAGATCTTCATATTGGCGACAAAGTTAGCTGTATCCCGGTCACCAAGCTCCCAACATTTCTCACCCGGCCTCGCACCATACTTATCATAACAATCGAAGCAAAGTTCCCAAATCCTATTGCATTTTTCAAAGAAAGATTGATCTCGCTCTTTGATCTTCCTTTCCAATCTCTTCATACTATCTTTTAGTTTTTCGTTCTCTTGCACAACCTTTTTCTGATCCTCCTCCTTTTCATCAACACAGGCAAGAGCACTAACATATTTACCTTCAAGCGTATTATAAACATCAACAACATCAACCCTTTCCTGCTCTTTTTCAGCAAGCTGTTTCTTCAACGACTCAATTTCAGTCTCTAAATTTTTCTCTCGAATAGCAAAAGATTTTTCCTTCTCCTCCAAACCAATCCTCATGCCCCTCATCAAAATAGTGCTCTTATATGCCAAAGCAAGGCCAGCATCAGCAACTTCTAAGAGTGGTTTCTTCGAGATCTCAACATCAAGAACAGTAAATGATTCATCAATGCACCTAGAAAGTTGAAGCTCCAAAGATCTTGGCATAACCCAAAGTTTGTCTAGGCCAATTCCAACAAATTTGAAAGAATCTAGCCTAATACCACGATCTTGACAAAACCCTAAAGAACGCTTCAGAGCTTCAGATGCATCCCCTTCATTACTAGTTCCAGTAGCAGCAGGCACAACTGGAGTGGTCGGATCTTGAAGGACACTTTTCATACTACCAACATCCACATTTTTATGAGGAGAGGTCGGCGATGAGGAAAAATAGTCTCTTGTAAGAACAAGAAAAATTAGCACTTATCAACAGAAACAAACAAACAGAAAAGAAAAATCAACACTCACCAGTAGACACATGATGACCCAGATCACAAAACATTTTTTCTCCAGTCTCAACATTGATAGTTGAACTAGACAAGCAAGCAAGGCGCTCCTCGTTAACATCTTCATCAAATATCTCCTCATCATTGTCACCAAACACAAGATTGCAGACTCTAGAGTCAGTAACTTTTTTCAACTCAACCCCAGCTCCACTTTTGCAAACTTTATCAGCTGAAGGGTCTTCACACGAAGGAGATTTCCTCGCAATAGTTTCAGAAACATTTTACTCAACCTCAAAATTCTGAGGCCCAAATTCGGGAACTTCCGAATCAAGCCTCGGCGAAGTCGCCCTAGCACTCTTTTGGGAACAGTTGATAACTTCTTTCTTAGAACTCATATTGGTGCCAATGACATCCTAGCCAGGATTAGAGGTAGAGTCATCATGAGCTTGCAAGTTGTGTAAATCATCGTCAAGTGGAGTAAGTAATAGTGGAGTCAAACCGCTAGAAGAAAAAATCAAACCAAATTTTCTCGCCTCGTCTTCAACATGTTGAAATTCAGAAACCCCAGCATCGCCTACATCTTTGGTAGCTTCACCACTAACTTCGCCAACATGACCAAGACCAAAAACCAAATTACCCTCTACATCCAAACTCTGCTCCAAGACAGCGTCAAGCTCTTCTTCATCAAGCATCACCGCCGGACTCTTTTTGCTCTTCTTAGCAACAACTTTGCTAAGACCTCCAACAGCTTTGCGCTTATTTTTACCCTTTGCCTGAGCAGCAGCTTCCTTTTTCTTCCCTTGTTTCTTCTCATGGCTATAAGCAGGAGGAGGCATCTCTTGATAATCAACCTTCGCAACCTCAAAAACCTTATTCAATAGATTATATTCCAAACCAATGATTTTGTCAATATTATCCTTCTCGCTCTTCACATACTTGCCCAGCAAATCATCCACTCTGCTCTCAACAGATTTAACAAACTCCTCATTCGAAGAAAACACATTCGGACGGCAAAAGTCCCGATCTAGAAACTTGTAGCTAATTCCATGAACTTTTCATGGATAAAAGCGCAAGAAAGACCAACCTTTCTTGAGCGGCCAAATCCTAGCAGCAGCATACTCCTCAACAATATCTCGAGCACACTGCACCAAAGTAGTCAACTTAAAAGCTTTAACATCAGTCTTTGAAATAAGAGTAGGAGGAAAAGATGGTGTACATTCAAAATCTCTAATAACCATCTTTGCAGCAAGAGGATATCACTTCACCATCTTTTTAGTGAAAGGATGTTTCTCCTCAGCCATTGGAACCTTATGATAGAACCAATACCTAGACCACTCACCGTCTCCCCATTTGTTCTTCATAACCGGAGAAATCTGAACAGCATTACAAGTAGCCTTGAAAGAACAACAACCAAAATATTTGGTGATCAGTTGACCATCAAGAAAAAAGGTTTTGTACAGGGTATACATCTCAAACAACTCACAAAAAGCAGCAATATTGGGATTTGTTTCCAAAGCTTTCACAGCCCACACAAACTGTGATAAACGAACAATACCATTGGGAGTCAAGTGGTGCATTTCAATCTTAAAAGCTTTCAGCACATCCTCAAGGAAATCTTGGCAAGGAAATTGAAGCCCCACAGAAAAAAGATCTCGATAAACAACATATTCATCAGGATGTGGATGAGGATTTATTTCTTCAGGGTCAGGCACCCTCACAAAATCGCGATCAACAAGACGTAATCTAACCATCTCATCAAGACAATCCTAATCAAACAAAGTCCTGCCGAAGGTCAATGTTCGACCATCATCATCCTTCACCAAATCCTGAATGGAAACATCAACATCGTCAAGATTTTCACCGTCAGAATCTGCTTGAGACTTATCATCATCAGCCTTTGAGCTTTCCTGAGAATGAATCTGCTCCTGTTGATCCTGTGAAGACATCTATAAAAGAAAAACAGTCAAAAAACAACCTTTCCTATTCAAACACAAAAAGTAAGAAGTTACAAAAAGCAAAATCTGCCGAAGTCGCAGAACAACCTTCGCCATAAAGATCAAGTAAATGCAAACACAATAGCAAAATCCAAGAACTGGTGAAATGTGAGAATATTTTCTTCAACTTTGCAGTTCAAGAAAAATTTTGGCAGAGTTTTCCCTCTTCTGAAAATGACGGCTCCAGGGGGGAGGCACCGCTATATATAGGCAAATCCGGTCAAAAGTTAACGACCGTCGGTTAAACGGTCAAACTAGCCATTGGATTTCAAACTTTAAACAAAATTCACTAACGGCCAACTCCAAAGTTTGGACGGCGTTTATCTGGCAAAGTTTACACAAACTTCGCGGGATTCAGACCTTTGGAGTAGGCCTTCGTACGCGAGGGGCTGCTGTTGGGGAACAACTTTGTCATGAAAACTTTCCATCCAAACTTTGGAGTAAAAAGTGAACTTTTGACAGAGAATATTTAGAGTAATATAACATTCGGCGAAGGTGACGCGGAGTCTTCGCTATGATCATTTCAGACTTCGCTTGTATGTTTTCACATATTTCACGATACAGAGCGGAGATGACTTCACCAAGTTTCCAGAGTTTGGCGAAGCTGACGTGTCGGCTTCGCCTGAAAGTTGATAATCACATTTAAAGAGTCAAGAAACAAAATCAAGGCCAAGATCGATCGGAGAAAGTGATAGTAGTCAGGCGAAGTGTATTTCACCACTTCACCCGTTGCCTTTCTAGCTAAAATGTATAGGAGAAATGGAATGTAATTGCAACCCTTGTCAAACTGCGAAGCTGGGGTCCCTATAAATACCCCCAATATATAACGTTAAAATACAGATTGAAATATAATTGCGATCCGCAATTCGTATTCATCTCATATACGTTTGTGTGATTTGATCGCCCAACACGTGCCGAGGCGGTCCCCTGTAGGCAGCAGGCGATCCAAACATGAAGCAACGTGGGGATGTGTGGCCCCACCTGCACGCGGTGCGGAGAAGCATGCGGTAGCTGCATGTGGGGCACAGGCGCATTTAGGGGAGGGACGGGGTGTGCATGTGATGCTGCAGCCGCAAGGGGCAGGCACGGCAGGAGCTGGCATCTATAGTTTTTGAAGTGGGCAGGTGTGTGGAGTGGGCGTCCGATGGAATTCATCCCCATCAAAAGTCCTAACTCCAGCACTGCCCATATATATTATACCTACCGGCTCGAATGCTGTAACCCACTTGTTACATGTGGCAAAGGACCTCATCTGAATAATAAGTTTACAGATGATCTATTTCCACTTTAAGAATACTGCGATGTTCCATGTCTTTATAAGTCATGACCAATCGTGTTTATCTGGTAAAATGAAAAAGACCTGCTTTAACAATAGTGGTCCTCAATATATAACCTGCTGCATGCATGCTTTGTGGTGGAGGATCGATCTGCTTTTATTTAACTAGTTCGCCAACCCGTGCACTCACACGGGTTAGTAATTTTTTGAGATAACTAAAAAGAATAATTTATATTAGGTTTAAAAGTTATTATATTAAATGTTTTTTCTTCACTAATAATAGTCTAATTAATAATAAGGCAATCTATAGTCTATATTCAATTGTCATAATCTACCATATTCAATTGTCATAATCTATCATATAAATTTAGATTTATATGATTTTTTATCCATATCCATATTTTTTCTTATATAGCACCTATCTGAATCTCTAATACAAATTTAGTTAAAAATTTGCCAAAACTATGATAGTTTTAGTTGCACTGACATAAACCTAAATTTTTATTCTTTTTATCAAATTTTAAGATTATTCATTCCTTAGATACAATAGTTATACTTACGATATTTATTATAGTGTATCAAATTGATGGCGATATATTTCAGGTTTTTGTAAGAATTTTAGGATCTATGTTTTTTATTTATACTATTTTCTTGAATGACAATTTGTATGATTAATCTTTTTTACCACCTTGTTTCCATGTCTCTTTTGGGTTTCACCTCTAGTCTACCCCAACTTGCTTGGGACAAAAGGCTATGTTGTTGTTGTTGTTGTAATCTTTTTTACCACCTTATGTACCTACTTGAAACATAAATAAACTAAAAGTTTATAAACTCTTATATTCATCGCCTTTACATGATATCATGAAAATCTACACTTTAAGCTTTAACTTATATTTTTACATGTATTAGTTTGGAACTCTAATGTTTACTGTATTGTTTGTTCTTTTTTACGCTCATTTCTTTGTTTTTCTTGAGACTCTATGAGAGTTGGTCGCTTATGGTTTTAGCCATCACTTAGTTCTTGGGCTTGGATGTTTTGATAACTATGTAGACATGAGTAACCCGCCTGAATGCCGTAAACTTTTAAAACTTATGTCTTTGAATAATACTAGAGATAGTGGCTCTGCTCAGCATGCAACATGGCACAAAAGATTATTAATATATTGTATGGTATTCGTATTGTTTTAATAAACACATAATTTTTAAAATTAAGTCACAATATGATATAATGTGTCGTTCAAAATGTTTCAACTTTTTTTAAGATACCGACCTATAAAATTTATCGGCATGAGTGTTAATATAAATATTAAAGAGAGTTGTTAGTGTCATTACTACATGGTTTGCTAAGAATATATTTCTACACTTGATAAGCTGATCAAAACAATTATTTATACTAATGTATGTTTTAACTTATAGATGTTGAATTATTGTTCGTAATATCTCGTATTAGCATTTACATGGAGATTTGAGAGACTTTTGTTAATTTTTTTATAAACGGTAGAGGTAGATGTACAATTACATTATCTTCCATAATGCCATTTATGAGTAATTTGAATGCAAACTGAGGCATTGAAGAATTATCTTTCATAATGATAGAATGGATAATTTATAAAAACTATTATTGGATTTGTTTGTTTTTTCTTATATTTGTGGAGGTTTGAATTTCTTTTCGAAATAGATTTTATGATGATAACTCCATGGATGATGGTCTCCTAATTTTTTAACAACAATAGCGTGTAATTCAAGATAATTCAGTAACACCATTATTAAGTTGTCCACGGGCCTCTAGCCTAGTAGTTAGAAAACCTTTGTAGCACCCTAATAGGATAGGTTTGAATCCCATGAGGAGGAATTTCTAGGCTATATTTAAAACATTGGTAGGGGGATCCCCATCATAAAACATTATTATTAAGTTATTAAAAATTTATACCTGATGCTCAATAAGGATTATATCAAAACTTATTTATGCATAGTAATCCAGGCACATTAAAAGGAAAATAAAAATAATACCTAATGCTCAATAAGTATATTATCATGGGCAGTAGATAAATGAAATCGTAATTATTAGACCTAGCAAAAAAGGGCATACCTTTTATAGACGCTGGACGCTGTGGCACCGGTCCTGCATGTTCCTACCTTCCCTTTTATGGCATAGACTTCCTTGTCCTCACCATGATGCTAGGCCCTCCATCCACTTGATGCGGCTGGATCAAATGTCAGTTGTCGGCGCACAGCTAGACGCAAGCTTCCTCCATACGTATACTTTGCTATATAGAAATAGTCACCTTGTTTAATAGCTCAGTGTAGCGTCACCATTCCCATTAGTGCTCACTCATAGGTAGTCGATATGTAGCTTTCCTTCCTTGTCCGTGTTCGTTGGTAGATAGTCGGTATAACATCACTTGCTTCTTTGGTGTTGGCCGCTTTTGGAATGTGCCATCTTCAATCTCCAAGGGATGGCGCAGACCATATGATGATCCATGGGAGCTTCAGACAATGATAGATGAAGGAGGTGTTAATCATGAAGAATATGCTAAACGCATCATCCGTGTTCATGTGGCTTATGCACAACCTGCCCAAGTTGTAGTTGGTGTTGCTGATAAATTCGTCCACTGCAATCTCCCACAGCTAAACAACAACCTTTCTACGCCATTGATGGAGAGCTGAGGCCTGGCGTTCCCCGTGCAATCGGCTTGTATGCATCCATGGTGATCAAAGATCCAAGAGCCCTTTTTTGCGTCAGCGTCAAATGAGGCACTGGTTTCCTCATACACCCGGGGTTGATGTCTCTTGAAAAAAAAAAGTAGGTGACTTCCTTGCCAATGGTTGAAAAAAATTATTACTAAGTCAATAAAAATATATGTGATGTTCAATAAGGATTATATCAAAACTTATTTATGCATAGTAATTGAAGAATATTAAATATAAAATGAGAATTATACCTAATGATCAATAAGTATCATATCATGTACGTTGCAGGAGACAAAAGTGATCAAAATATGAATAGAAAAATCATGTAGCTGTGTCTGAGAGCGCCTTCAGTCTTCTGCAAACGATTCATTCACCACGGTGATCAAAAGTTATTTATGCGAAGTAACTGAAGGATATTATAAAATTAAAATGAGAATTATACCTAATGGTCAGTAAGTATCCTATCATATACGTTGCAAACAAAAGTGATAAAAAAATAAATAGCAAAAGTGTGTAGCCGTGTATGACAGCAACTTAAGACTAATTCTGCAAACGATTCATTCTCCACGGTGATCATCCCTACGACCTTACAGGCTACAATAAGAACCCTCAGACATTCATTCATGCACTGTACTATACTCCAAACCTATCAGTCCCCTCATCACCATAGTAAAAATTTCATTATGCAAGCAAGCACTTCCGTGAAAGCGGTGATGTCTAACATAGAAAATTGTTGGATCGCGCTCGCACATCATGGCCAGCTCGCCAAGAAGCAATCAACATGAAAACATGGCAAAGCCTGACAGGGGCTAACACGGTCACACCACAAAAACCTCTCCATCACCGAGAGCCACAAACAGTTCAACAATGAAATTGGAAGTGGGTGGAGCCAGGGCCCGTCCTAAACATTTTTGGACCTAGAACCGAGCTAAAATTTTGGGCCTTTATATATAAACATGACAATACTGCTGGTACCCGTTGCTATTATATATACATTACACATGTACCAAATATAGTTAACTCACTCCAAAAGCAATATTCATATAAAATAATTTGTATGCATACTAAATTAATTACTATAAAAATTTTCTTCTAACATTTCTCGATGGCAAGTCAACGATGACGGTGTCCGTATCAATCTCATCTACCAAATTATTGTTAAGAAATTTATGAAGAGAGCCCCTCTCCAAGATTCTACCAAATTATCTATTCTTTTTTTCTTCATTCTTTTATCATTGCCAGAAGCTTAGTTTCTTGGTCCTGTTAATTAATGTTTTAGGGAAACAATTATTAACTGCAGTTTCATAAAATATGGTAGCATCATGTGTCCGCTGTACATCAGTACAGGTATAGGTCATAGGACAGAGATAGAAAAAAATACGGAGTAGGAACCTGATTGCTACCGCGGTGCCGCCTGGCGCCGCCTGATGGTGATGGAATTGGAGTGCGGTGTGCAGATGATCGCCGGCTCGCCCTACACAGAATTGCAGATGAGCAGAGTGGGCGCAGTTGTGCGGACGTGCCCGGCCGCCAGGCCGCGACATCGTTGTTGCCTCGTGCTGTCGTGCAGAAGAAAAGGCCGAAAGGAAGTCCAATAGTCAGTCGCATAGAAGTTGAAGGAAAGAAATCGGGGAAGTCGCCTACTCGCCTTGCGTTGTGTGATCGCCGGGAACATCGAGTGCTCAACGTCGAAGGAGTCAGCACGTGTGCGCTGGTGTAGATCGTGCATGTGTTGTATCGGCTCTCTCCCCTTGCTTGCTTGGCATAGGGAAAGTCGACGAGCTGCCGGCGGCTCTGGCGGCGGGTGAAGCGTGGAGCGATGGTGAGGGGCCGCCATCTTCTTTCCTCCGTTGGAAATTAATCATGGTATAGGGAAAATAATAGATTTGTTTTGGAGGCATCGTGAGGCGGCGCTCTCTTGTTTCCTCAGGTGGAAATTATGGTAGGGGAAACAATAGATTTTTTTCCATGTTTTTCTCAATAATAATAATGACAAAGGTGGGTAATTTTCTATAACATAGGAGATCTAATGGTTACGGATTGCCGGAGTCTATAGAATTAACGGCTAGATGTTTCTGATTAATATAGGAATTTTTAACATTTATTTTTTTCTAGCGTGTCTGGTGAAAGTTTAACATGGAGCCTCTGTTGAAGCCTCCAATTAGTAATAGTAAGATGTTTCAATTAAGTTTATATTGAGATTCATAGTGCTAAAAGAAAAGTTTTTTAATATGGATGAAAAAAGCATATAAATTAATATTTTTTAGATTATGGCGGTTGAATATAGACTATAAAGTTCCTAATTATAGTTTTATTAATTGATTACTATTGGTGAAGAGAAAAACTTTTGATATAAGTAATTCCTTTTTTAAATCTAATATAAGTCATTCTTTTTAGTTATCTCATGTATAAGATTCTAACCGGTGCGAGAATGCTGGTTGGTGAACTAGTTTTCCTCGAGTCAGAATTTCTATAGTTCGACGGCACAATGGCAAATTGACATGGTGTATATCGTCACTCGTCACTGCTTACACCACCATACCGTCACTGCTTGCGCGGGAAATTAATGATGGAGAGATGGTCGTACGTCAGCATCTGAAACATGTCGATTAATTCTATGCACAAACGAATCATGTCTTCTTGCTATCGATGCTTCGATTTCTACGACAGTTCTCTACAAAACATTGGACTATATTATATGCCTCGGGTCGGGAATCATATAACGATAACATTCAGACAAGCTCATTTTCTATCGTTAGTTCCAGGCCGAGGACCTGAGGTTTTCAACCACGGCCATGTTCTTGTCTTCAATTTTGAGTGATCTTACCAATAGATCCATATCGTTCCTGATCGACAAATGCTTGACGCAAACCTCGCCGCCAACAGTAGAGGAGACTCTGAGAAACCTACAGCGGCTTCTCCTCCGGGTTCAGGTCATCGTCGAGGAGGCCGATGGCCGGCACGTACATCAGCAACCACGCCATGCTGCGGCAACTGAGTCAGATAAGGAAGGACATGTACAGAGGGTATCACACACTTGACACCTTCAGATGCCGAGGAGCTCAGGAGGAGGAGAAAAGGGTGAGCCCATCTTTCACGCCATCCATTTTCAGTGCTGTCAAACGCATCCGCTTCAACATCGACAACCGCAGCTCAAGTGAACAAGAGCGCCTCCTTGAAGATCTTGGCTGCCTAGAGGCCGCCATTAGAGATACGAGAGAGAGCTCATTGTGTTCTTGAGTGGATGCCCTCGCCGGTGCCGCCAGCCCTACAGCATGTACCTATTTTTGGACAACTGCATGTTTGGTCGACAAATGGAGATGGAGAGAATCATGGAATTCCTTTTGCAAGAAGAGGTTCCCATCGATGGAAACCCTGGTGTCCTACCCATCGTTGGGCCGGGAAAAGTAGGGAAGAGCATCCTAATTGACACGCTTGCAACCACGAAAGATCGAGTGCGTAACCACTTCTCTCAGATCATATGTTTCAGACAATGTGGTACGCAAGATGATAGGACTGCAGCAGCTCTAAGTGACTGTGATGTAATCAAGCATCGTAGCCTTGCCATGAGAGAAGAAAGGATATTGGTGATAATCGAACTAGTTTGTGACATGGATGAAGATGTATATGGAGGAAGTTTTACTCAGACTGCCAACATCGTGTTACAGGTGGTAGCAAAGTTATTGTGGCTAGTCGATCAGACAAGATTGCAAGGTTTGGAATAACGCAAGCGCTTAAAGTAAAACAGCTCACGCCAGAAGAGTACTGGTACTTCTTCAAGGTGCGTACGTTTGGTAGCACGGACGCACAAGACCTCCCAAAACTAGCATCAATAGCCTGGACTTGGCGAGGGAAATAAGCGGGAATTTCATGGCTGCAAGCATCTTCACTAGCCTGCTGAAAGCTAACTTCGATGCCCATTTCTGGAGCACGGCTCTTGCAAGACTGAAAAAGTTCAAGCGGGTGAATCCCGTGCTCTACGGAGAGAGACACGCTGATTTCTGGCAGGATGTCTGGCTGTAATACTCGGTTTTAAAAACAAAACCAGATACATATTATTTATAAGTTTTTAAAGATAAATCTTATAAATATCTATAATTAAAGGGTAGTATCAGTAAACAATGCTTAAATTATATAACGACATAGTAAAAGAGAATTATACCCTTAAATAGCTATTAACGGAAAGACACTCCGATCTTCAGATGTAGACTCCACTCCACTGGATCCAACTGACTGTTTGACAACAAGCTTAAAACTTTTCCTAAGGTGTGAAGGAATAGCAAGAGTGAGTCCATGTCGAACTCCGTAAGTATAGTAACAAGGTAGTATAGCCCGCAAACTCATAATCAATGTAATATAAATAATATAAAGTATAAAACGGTAAACCATAAACATGTTAGCAAACAAAAGTCATCATCTTAATGTAAAGATTCTAAGGCCACTCGTGTCCTTTAGTAAGGCTAGTATACTAGTTTAATAAACTCTACGCAGAGGTATACACTTTCACTGTAAGTCATGATTTACCCTTTCGCCCGATGTGATCAGCCTCTTAGCCCACTACCAAGGAAGACGGGTAGGGTTCAATATGAAGCATTTCAAAGATTCGTCTAACATGTTAGGGCTGCTAAGGTTTCTATGCCTACGAATGTAGTATCCCCCTTCCAGATGGCACATAACCGCAACCTATACATATAGACAGGAGTCTAACTACACCCAACCTGGACACACCCCTCTTGCGCCAAGTGGTAACCACTAACATGCTAGAAAAGGTTCTCATACTGAGCTAAAACCAGAGCCATATAGCCTTCACAGCTGTACTGTAAATCCCGTAGGTTCTTTTATAGATAAATCATCAAGTTGCTAAAAAGTCATTTTTATCGTTTATTGCTTAAACATTAATTAAGTCACAAGATCATGGTAATAGAAATAAAACCCAAGCTATAGTTGCCTTAAACTTAGTTCCTTCTTCAAGTCCCAAATCTTTATAGAATCACTTTTTGATCTCCAACTCCTTCTTGATTACCAACGCAAATCTCACTAGCTGGACGAGATCATAAAGCACCACACAAGCATCCTATAGACATGCATAGCAAACATGGTAGATCAGAATAATACACCAATCAATGGAAAATGTTTGAAAAATCAAACTACGCATTTGCTACAGACATAGATGTGAAAAGCATGCTAAGTGGGGCATAATGTTTTGATTGAAGCAAAGATATAACTAAAAGATATATACATATATATGGACGTTCAAAGCTTTTGGAATAGGTCAAACGAGGATCAAGGAACCTTTAAAAATTGCTGGAGACAAACTTTGCATGCGGATGACGTGAAGTGAGAACACTAACACAGGAGGTTTGCTAATTACATGCAAGGTGAGACAAGATCATGTGCACGTGGTGAATATATGGACAAAAGAAATTCTAGCTGTCCAGGAGAAAGCCAAAATATTGCACATGTATATATGATGAAGGGATGACATAAGCAGAGTATTTAGCCAATTAAATAATATGACATCCCATTATTATTGCGGGATGCATGCAGCTTACTTGATCACGTACATGAACTGTGGATATAGCATGTTCGGCTTCAGCAGGAATAACAAGGAACAACGTAGTAGTTTTCTTCGGCAGTTCAGCAAGTTTCACCGAAGCGATGAGACATGGAACTATGAACAAGGAGAACTAGATGGGGTTCTGTAAATGTGCTCACCAAAGAACAGACGAAAGGGCAGCGTTGATGGTCCTGCATACATATGGCTGGACGTGAAGGAGGCAACAGCTTGGCGACCTTACGGTCATCAGGCGATGGACTCGAGTTGCAGATCGATTGCAAGGTTTCAGACTTTGCAGGATGGTCAGTAACAACAGCTTGAGAAGATGACATGTCAATGAGCACCGTCGGCCGGGGAAGATAGTACGTCACGGCAACGGAGCGCCAAGTGAATAGAGATAGCTCATCATACGAAGGGCATGGCCTCGGCTCCGGCCGGGTCTTCCTGCAAGGGTTCACAATCGATGAGAAAAGAGCAGGGACCTGGGAGAAGAATGAGAGAACCTACGACTTCCCTGTCGTAGAGAGGATCTCGGAGGTCGGCCTCGACGTGTCGGGGAGGCAACGGCTGACAACAACGGCAGCGGCGGACGACGCGGCTCTATTCAGCGAGATCCGATAGCGGTCAGCAGAACACACTAGGGCTTAGGGCGGCTACGCTGCGAAAGCTTTGGTCGAGGCAAGCATGGATTGATGAACTGCGGCGGCAGCGCTTTGACGAGAGCTAGGGCATGGGATGTGGTCTTTAGCTTGTCATATATGTATATGTATATATGCTAGCAGATCATGGGCCTGGATGTGTTTTACGATCCAAAATAGGAGTTGACTTGGCTTCCTGGTCTTGCATGCTGGGATATAGGATAAACACTGGACAACCGATACATGTTGAGGAGGACGTGCTCTGGCTGGCTGCCATCGCGATGGGTTATGATCGATTGGCTGATTTTCAAGGGAAAATACATGAAGACAAGATTGCTATTTGTAGACATGCAAATAAAGGCCTTGGCATGTGCGTGGCATATACGGCTTAAAAGAGATTGACCATGCACATATTAGTAGGAAAAGGAATTCCGCTAAAAAGAAATTAAGAGGCAAAAGAGACGTAAGGAACAGATCGGAAGATAAAGGATTAGAATATGATGACCTCAAATAAATTTAGAGCAAAAGAACGAGAGTGCTAAAAATTCAAGAAAATGAGTATGCTTCGAGATTTGTTTTCACAAAAAGACAGAGATATTCCAAAAAAGATAAATGACTAACTAAACACATTTTGAAATCTTTACTCAAAACATGAAATCATTCAACAAGCAAACATCACATCAAGCAATAAACCATTAATTTAGAAAAGTTTGAAAATTCACATATTTATTATAACTAAATTTGTGCTAGCTCAAACTAAACTTGGTAAAATTTTATTCAAATATTAAAACTTTTATTTTTAATTAGAGTTTTCTAAGCACAACATAAAATTAGAAATTTTAGGGTGTGACACTGGCCGATTAGTGTCCGAAGAGTAAACAAGACATCTTGGGAATATTTGGTGATTTCTCATGACTATGAAACAGGTTTTGTTCGGGACCCGGCCTATCAAAATGAAGGCCCACAGATGACTATTCCAGATGTTTGTTTGGAGGTAACAGTGTTAGACCTCGTGGGAGGTTTGAAATTGTTGCATGGAGATCACATATACCACCTCACTACAGCTACATGTGGGGCTGTGAAGTGCGGAGGCCACATCGAATGGCCTCCACCTCCAGGAGGAAGAGACTTCAACAGATTCAGAGCTGACCATATCTTGTTGCTGTCTCCATGACTTCGATGTACGCCTCTGTTTTTCTTTCCTGCTTTTCAATTTCAGTTTCTGTGTGTCTGAAATAGTGTTCTTGTTGTGCCAACGGATACTATTTACAAATCAAACAAAAAATGATGATTTTTACATAACTAGTTTAGAATGCCAAACAATAAATAAACCTCCCATTTTGTTTAGTAGTTTGACAAGGACTAGTCTATAATGCCAAACAATAAATAAACATAAAAAACAAGAGTGGTTAATTTTCAGTTTTCACCAAGAGTTGAGGAATATGAGTGAAGTATGGAACAAGGAGATAGTTCATCACAGTAGACTAGAATGTACTATAGCATGGTCTCTCATACTGTAGCTATCTCTCGCCTTTACATCCAGTTATTTTATGGAAAGAAAAACGGAGAGTACATCATATTTTGTTCTACTTGTACCTCCGAATTGATGTCATGAGAGACAATAATAAGACAATCAGCTCTGAATCTGTTGAATTTTCTTCCTCCTGGAGCTGGAGACCATTCGCTGTGGCCTCCGCACCTCACAGTCCCACATATAATTGTAGTGAGGTGGTATATGTGATCTCCATGCAACAACTTCCAACCTCCCACGAGGTGTAAAATTGTTGCTACCAAACAAGACATCTCGAATGCTAATCTGTGGCCCTTCATTTTGAGCCGTGTCCCGAACAAAACTTGTTTCATAGTCATGAAGAATCACCAAATATTCAGAAGACGTCTTGTTTACTCTTCGGACATATACCGGCTGCACACCCTGCCAGAAAGCAGCGCATTTCTCGTCGCGGAGCAAGGTATTATTGATCCGCTTGAAGTATTTCACACTTGCAAGTGCCATGCTCCAGAAAGGGGCGTCGAAGTTCGCTCTCAGCAGGCCGCTCAAAACACTTGCGGAGAAGAAGGACCCGTTCATCAGCTGTCCCAACTCCATGCCTATTGATGCCAGTTTTGGGTGGTCTTGTGTATCCGGGCTACCAAATGTACGGACCTTGAAGAAGTACCAGAACTCTTCAGGTGTGAGGAATTTTACTTCCAGCGGTTGCGCTGTTCCAAACCTTGCAATCTTGTCCGATCGACTAGCGACGATAATTTTACTTCCACTTGCAATATGATGTTTGCAATTAGAGTAAAATTTCCTCCATACATCTTCATCCATGTCACCACATAGTTCGATTATACTAATATCCTTTCTTCTCCTATGGCATGGCTACGATGCTTGATAACATCACAGTCACTTAGAGTTGCCACTGTCCTTTCGTCTCTTGTACCACATTGTCTGAAACATATGATTTGAGAGAAGTGGCCACGCACTCTCTCGTCATTGCAAGCATGCTCAATCAGGGTGCTCTTCTCTACTTTGCCCGGCCCAACGATGGGCAGGACACCTGGTGTCTTTCCATCGACGGGAACCTCTTCATGCAACAGGAACTCCATGATTCTCTCCATCTCCATTTGGCGACCGAACATGCAGTTGTCCAGGATCAGGTACATGCTGTAGGGCTGGCGGCACCGGCGAGGGCATCCACTCAAGAACACGACGAGCTCACTCGTATCTCTGATGGCATCCTCGAGGCAGCCAAGAACTTGCCTGAGCTGCTCTTGTTCGCTTGAGCTGCTGTCGTGGCTGCTGAAACGGATGCGTTTGGCAGGACTGAAAATGGATGTGGTGAAAGATGGGCTTACTCGGCATCTGAAGGTGTCAAGCGTGTGATAACCAATGTACATGTCCTTCCTTAGCTGGTTCAATTGCCGCAGCATGGCGTGCTTACTGATGTGCCGCTCATCGGCCTCCTCGACGATGACATGAACGCGGAGGAGAAGCCTCTGTAGGTTGCTCAGCGTCTCCTCTACTGTTGGCGGCGAGGTTGACCTCGAGCATTTGTCGATCAGGAATGATATGGATCTACTGGTAAGTTCACTCAAAACTGAAGACAAGAACATTGCCATGTTGAAAACTCTGCCTCCTGACTCCTGGGGTGTGTTTAGTTCCCGCGAATTTTAAAAGAAAATGTCACATCGTGTCACCTCAGCGCACTGTAGCATTTCGTTTGTATTTGGTAAAAATTGTCTAAACTTTGAGTAACTAGACTCAAAATATTCGTTTCGTAAAGTACAACAAAATCATACAATTAGTTTTTAATTTTATCTACATTTAGTACTACGTACATGCATGTGCTAATATTTTAATGTGACGGGTGATAGGAATTCTGCATAGTAAATTTTAGGGTGATTTGTGGGTAAGTAAACACAGCCGTGGAACTAACGTTGGAAATGAGCTGCTCTGAATGTTTTCGTTCCGAGACATATATAGTCCAATGTTTTGGAGAGAGGTGGCCGTCGTGGAAATGGTCGTTCGTGCATAGAATTAGTCATGCGGACGTTAGCATACGTGTGCCGATTTGGTAGTTTTCAGATAATGGTGTTGGGTTATGTTAGAAGGAGCCAAGTGGGAAGAGGAGAAATCAAGACACAGAGCTGTAGCAACTAGCAAGGACGATGAGATTCACGAATTGATATTTCTGTCACAACTCTGTCTTCGTCTCTCTCGCCTTGTTTCTCAATAATATCTGCTACAGACAGCAAATGGCTCATGCCAGCGCAGCTAGGCTACAACTACACATACACAGGTACTTGGATCAGTTCCACTCGGGCCAGGAGATATGGATGTTGGGCTTCCCGGTCTTAACACTCAAACGCGGCCAGCTTGCTTCTGGTTCCTTTGCCAGACACCTAATAACCACTACTACAGAAATAATAATTTGTTAAAAAGTTTCATTTGTAGTAGGAGTAGCTCACTCACGGGTCGTCCCTATTAAATCATCGGTCGGATACCTGTAGGCCAGCCGTCCCAACAAATGTGCCTTACTATTGATCCATTTGTAGGGGCAGCTGGTGAGGCTAGTGTCCTTCCTTAAGTAAGTTACCTGAGAAAAAAGGATTGGGAGCCTTGGGCTATCTGACAAAAATTGCTCTTTTAAGGGAAAAGGTTTTCCTTTCGATTCCTTTGGTAGAGGAGAGGTTGTAGAACGTTTTGGTTGAGGCGATGTGTTGGCTCTTGATCTACTTGATTATCCGTGCTCTGGCAGGCTCTCTAGAATCGCATTTGCTTTAATTTGTCCGGTAAAACTGTTGTCTGAAAATAAGCCATATTTCAGACACCTAAATATAGTAGGTCCTGAAAACCTCTTCTAGTAGTGCGACCTCACGGCAGCACTAGTGCAGTGGTGGTTTTCTCCTGCAGATTTGTTGCTGTATTTTTTTCTTTTTCTTTTGATCACTAATAAAATTAGCAATTCTGTTATCTGGGACAAGGCTGCTGCCTAAGCAAAGCAACATGTGCTTTGCACCACATCTATTCTTGGCATTTTGGACATCAATATAGTATGAGACCTCAGACCTCATATGGTACTACCGCGTGCTTTTTTGACCTTACTTGCTTCCTAAGCATTAATTTTATCCTGAGTGTTACTCATTTGTAAAATAAACTCTATCTCAGTCAGTAAGGCATTTTGTCTGCACATAGTAACGGAAATATTCAATCTTCCCCTCTCCCAAATTGCCTTTCATCAAGTACAAGCAATCCAACAGGCTATGGAAGCAATAATTTTTTTTTTCGAAAGGACGGCAAAAGCTTTTCCGTTATTTCTATTAGACAAAAAAAGAAAAAAGAAGGCAAGTGCCCCGCCTAGTTTTTGAAACAGAAACTGGGCGAAAACCACACATACAATTATGAAGGGTACCCTACTCCATCAGCACACCTAGATACCAAGTCAACTCAACTCGTGTCTCAAAAAGCGCCAACTCAACTCTACTCAACTCCATGCTTGGTCGGACTGGGACATCGACACAAACTTCTAACCACTAGAACTCGGTCGGATTGGGTCGTCGACACGAGCCTTCACTTTAAACCACTAGAAGCTCTACAACTGAGGCAATAAGCAACAAAAGACTAACAAAATAACTAAAAACTAAGCAATTAAAAACAAACTATGCCTACTTCACCACAGGCACCAAACGCGAACACGTTGGCAAAAACAATGAACTGACACTGCCCAAGATATCCCAACCGAGTCGAATTCCATAACGACGCCTTCAAGAAGGTTACGATGCCCAATTGCCATCATCGTCCGTCCACAGCAGGACTAGGTTCTCACCCATGGAGTGATGGGGATGCGACGCCCTTAGCAGGGGAACGACACCCACAGATGTCGCCGTCGCCAGGCCTTCGCCCAAAGAAACCCCAGCACAGACGTCGATCAAGATCTCATGTCCACACCAAATACCAGGATGTCGCTGCCGGCCATCCAGAAGAAAACCTCACCAGGGTCGACGCACCGGCCACGCAAGCAACCGCAAAGCTGCGCCAGCATCCCGCAAGACCACCTGCCGAACACCAGCCTCCCGCCACCGTGCACATCCACCAAAACGCCTGCCGAAGCCGTAGCCACCGCCGACCACCGCCGCCGGCCGAGCTCTCATCGCAGGCATCGCCGCCCCCTGGAGGTACCGGATCTAGAGCAAAGCCCCGGACCAGCACCCCCGTGGACGTCATGGCCTCTATCTTCATAGCGACCGCCCCACGATAGCAGTCGAAGGCATCGGGGAGGGACGGTATAGACGAAGACCGTCCCGAAACGCCAACACAAACCCCAGCCACCGCCACAGCATGGCCACCACCAAGAGGAGGTGGGGGACGAACAGAGTGGGAGGGAGCCCCTCCGTCGCCCCTCACACCCGAAAAGGCAGCAGCCCGCGACGCCCTGCCGACAAACCCCGCCGGAGGGGAGCAGCCATCACCGGGCCCGACATGGTCAGCAGCACCGCCACGGCACCGCAGACCCGCCAAAAACCGTAGCTGGCCACGCCACCACGGTGCTGCCGAAGAACCGCTCCTCCTCCACCGAGCACCCCCCACCCCAGAAGCGGGCGGCTGCCAGCCAGCCGAGGCCAGCCACCAGCCCACAGCATCCCGCCACTCAGCTGAGGCCGGCAGCAACCAGCAACGGCCAGGACGGGGGGGTCGCTGCCAGAGGACATCCTTAGCCAACCGCAACAACCGCCCTGCACACCCACCAGATCCATCACAGGGGCGCCGGATCCGGCCACCAGCAAGCCAGATCCACGCGGATCGGGACCCCAGCGGCCGAAAAATGCCACCACCATCGGAAACCCGCCATCCAAGCCAGGCTGATGGAGGAGAAGGCCACCGCTGCCACCAGCATGCCGCCACTAGCACGCCAGCCATGGCCCTGGCTGGCGCCGCCGTGGACCAGCCCAGGCAGCCATGCCGAGCCCCATGCGGCTCAGGCATGGCGGCAGCCACGCCGGCCCCGGCAACCAAGCGCCGCCAAATCCACCGGATGAGGAGCAGAGCCCAGCCGCCACCTTCCCGACCGGCCGCGCGGCCATGCCGCCAACCTGCTCTGGCGGCGACACGGCGGGGGAGGGGATGGAGAGGTGCTCCCGCGGTGGCGGCTAGCGTTCGCCTCCCGGCCACCCTGCGTGGAGGCGATGCGGGAGGGAGGGGCCCCATCCTCTTTTTATCTATTCTAAGCAACAATTTTAGATGCTAACGAAGATAACTGTCACACTCCACTTTTAAGGATAAAAGTAGAATGCATAAATAGCCTTATATGCGTCCCAAGAACAGTCACACATATAGGATGACAAATTACAAAGAGTATCATCACCCTGTTTATTACATAGCGAACCAATATTTATTACAGAGTATTGCGTATAAACAATAAATAACTAAGATATCTTTATTGCGGAAGCTCCACACAGGGACACGTCAACTGGTGAACACCAAGTCTAGTACTCATCACGATAGCACTCATTCCAACCTTCATCTGTTACCCATCTGGGATTTTCCAAAATTGAAAGTAAAGCAAGCGTAAGTACATAACCGTACTCAACAAGAATAACATGGGTTAATGATGCTCAAATAAGCTGACACCGTTTGACTGTATTTAGCTTTTATAACTTAATCATATTAAAGCATAGCATCAAGGTAGTGATAATTCTCATATTTTTATGATCAAAATAACATTAACCAGTGTGTAGCAATAACGACATTAAGATGCACACATTAACAATTTGAGAACCATTATCTTTTGTAAATATGTCAAGGCCGCCCTAACCGAAGGGCACGGACAATATATTAATTTAAACTCTGATCAGAGGTGTACACTTTCACTGTGAGTCATGTTTTGCAACTGAGTGGACTTATCACTTCCAAACCACCACAAAACATATAAAGCCTCCTATAGGTTCTCCTAACCAATCAGAGATACAGAAATACGTTGTGTGTAGAAACCCCCTTCCAATATGGCACAATCCTTCCTGGCTATACTCATAAGGACAGAGGTAGTCCTATACCCCAACTTCCAGAACACTAACCAGCTAGAAAAGGGCCTACAAGTGACTAGAGCCAGAGCCATATAGCCCTCACAGCTGTATGGATTCTCCATGATAAATCACTTACAGACAAGAGTTCGTGTTTGTTAAAAGTCATCGTTTTCATTGATAGCATAACACACATCAAGTTATAAGATCATGACCATTAGAGCACTAGCATCATAACTACCCAATGCAACCCAAAAGGTTCAAGGAATCAGGATATCAAAGCTAGTTATAGTTTCTAGGTCATCAAACAGACACATGCAAATGAATTGTTATTTATAGTGACTAGGTAACAAGGATGATCCATGCTATACTTGTCTTGATTCACAAAGTCCTGCTGATCCTTCTGATCCTCAAAGTAGCTTTGCTTAGCAAAAACCTCACCGTCTGAACTCGACATTAACAATCAACACCAGACAATCCAATCGAGCATACATACACGAAGCAAAAAAAGAGTTATTAGAGGAACAGTACACCAATATCATCAAAATAGAATTAAAAAGTTATAAAACTATTCTACTCACTTCTACGATCACACAGCCGTCAAGTTCACCAAAAACGGAGTTATAACGACAAAGATATGAATTTTCAAAGATTTCCTGTAGATAAATAAATACTTTAAATATAGAATAAAAATATAAAGTTTTCAAAATACTTCAACAGTAGCACCACTATGTAGATTACGAAATTATGAATCTAACATAATTTGAACAGACCAAATCAGAGTTAAAACATGAAAGATATAAGCCTTTGAACATAGTGGCAAAACTGTAAATAGATAAAAGCGTATTCTGAAACTGAAAAGATGAAATACGTTTTCAAGAGAAGAAAACATATTCTAGAAGCTGTTACCAGGAAAATACGCTTTCCAGTGGACAAAGCGTATTATGGATCTGTTAAACAGAAAATACGCTTCCCAGTGGGGAAGATGCATCCTGATGAAAACGCCAAGAGCTCTTAATAGATTAAGCAGAAACCAAGGGGGTTTCCAGCAAAACTACCACACAAAGGGGTACGGGCTGATTCTGGCCGTCCAATCCAAAACTGACGGCGCAGATCGGTCGAGGCAAGCGGCCTCACCGGGGACGACGGCCGACACGGCGACGGACGTCGCCGGCGACGAGAAAAGCTCGCCGGAGAAGGTGGAACTAACGCTATAGACCTCGGCTCAACACCGGACCTAGACCAAATGACTCAGGAGCTTGCGACGATCATGATTAGCACGAAGATGAGACCCCGAGGGGGCTAACGACGGCCGGTGGCCGACATCGACGAAGACGAGCTCACCGGCGTACCCAGACCGGGTCTTACAGACCACCCCACGACCTAAAATCGGTACCAAACGGATGAGAAGCTCGAGACAACCTCAACAGAGTAGAAGATGATGGTTGACATAAACCAAGGCAAGCCAATTACGAACGGCGGTGGACGACGGTGAACTGCGGTTGGTAATTTCAACACAAAATGAGCAAATTGATCAAGATCAAGGATGCCAGTGTGTTTAGGAGATCAAGCTCGAGCTCAAGGATCAACTTACGCCACTAAATGAGCTATGGCTGCCGCAAATTCTGAGCTCCGACGATGGATGGCAATGGCGACTAGGGTTTCACATGGCGGCTCAACGAAACAAGATGAAGGCAGCGCTGACTAGGGTTAGGGGCGGAGTCGCGACGCAGATTAAGGCTTAAATAGCCTGGGGACATGGGACGAGTGAACGGGCGTGGACGACTGTGACTCGGTCGGTGCTCGCGCCTTCGGTTCGAGGCCGGGTCGGAGGAAGAAGAATGCGGGGTCCACCTGTCAGCCAGAGAGAGGAAGCGGACGCGGACGCGGACGGACGACGAGGTGGCTTGATGGGCTTCGGCCTATCGGCTCAGGAAGAAGAATGACGCGCGCGGCTTCTGGCCTGTTGGCCCAAGCGGGAGAAGGAGCGGAGAGGGCCCCGCGAAGGGAGAGCAAGCCGCGGCAGCAGGCCGTTGGCCGGTCGGGCCGAAAGCCAGGAAGGAGAGGAGGAGGGAAAAATAAATATTTTTCTTTTATTCAAACCTCATTTCAAATGCATTTTCAAATATATTTTGAATTATACTTCAAACTCAAACACCACACAAGAAAAATATGCAGCAGCATGAATGCTCAAGCATGTTTCTACCATGATTCAACTTCATTTTCATAAAAACATTTATTTTTCCTAATTATTTAATCACCATAAATTCATTTTGCCATTTTGAAAATTTAAAAAAACTAGGGTGTTACAATTCTACCCCCCTTAAGAGAATCTCATCCTCGAGATTGGATGTTGCTTACTCAAACAACTGCGGATAAGCTGGCTTTAATGCATCCTCTGTTTCCTAAGTTGCCTCAGCATCAGAGTAACGATTTCACTGCACCTTGCACATCTTGATAACCCGGCTTCGGATAACCTTTTCAGCGGTATCCAAGATCCTTACTGGAAACTCATCATACGTGAGATCATTCTTAACAGTAAGTTCCTCCAAAGGCAAATGTTCCTTCTCGGGTACACGCAACCACTTCTTAAGTTGGGACACATGGAACACATCATGCACACCAGCTAAACTTTGTGGCAATTCCAACTGATAAGCCATTTCACCACGTCTCTTTAAAACTTTGAAAGGACCAACATACCTTGGTGCTAGTTTCCCTTTCTGGTTAAACCGCTTCACACTTCTCATAGGAGACACCTTCAAGTACACGTAATCACCTTCCTTGAATATCAATTCCCTTCTCCGTGTATCTGCATAACTATTTTGGCGAGATTGGGCTACCCTCAAGTTCTCCCTAATCACTCGTACCTGTTCTTCCACGGTTCTCGGAGTTTCAAACAATTGACTTTCCCTAGTCTGGTTCCAAAACAACGGTGTCCTGCACTTACGCCCATACAAAGCTTCAAATGGTGCCATCTTGAGACTCTGTTGATAACTGTTGTTGTATGAGAACTCTGCATAACACAAATTCTTATCCCAACTTGTACCTTATTGTAATGCACAAACTCTTACCTGTTGGCCCAAGCGGGAGAAGGAGCGGGCCGTGGCAGCAGGCCGTTGGCCGGTCGGGCCGAAAGCCAGGAAGGAGAGGAGGAGGGAAAAATAAATATTTTTCTTTTATTCAAACCTCATTTTAAATGCATTTTCAAATATATTTTGAATTCTACTTCAAATTCAAACACCACATAAGAAAAATATGCACCAGCATGAATGCTCAAACATGTTTCTACCATGATTCAACTTTATTTTCATAAAAATATTTATTTTTCCTAATTATTTAATAACCATAAATTTATTTTGCCATTTTAAAAATTTAGAAAAAAAACTATGGTGTTACAATAACTGGGAATACAATGCAGAAACCACCAAATGACCCAGCTTTCAAAAGGATATGGAAGAGTACTGTTAGCCTAAACATAAGGGCTTCTCCTGGTCACTCCTAAAAGACAAGGTAAGCAAAAGGAACATTCTAAAAAGGAAGCACATGCATCTAGACATCTACGTTTGTGAGCTCTGTAACCATGGGGTGGGAGAAACCAGTGAGCATCTTTTCCTCCACTGTCCATTTGCCCAACAATGTTGGGGATCATTGACAAATTTAATGCTATCAAGAGCAAATGCACTCACAGTTCTTGATGGAGGCAATCATTCTGATTTGCTAGACAAGCTGGATGGATAGGAATGAGGTGATCTTTAATGCCAATCAACTCAGCCTTCAATACTGCAGACGAAATTTCTTCAGAGAGGTTCATTTGGTGGGGCTGAGAGTGAAGTCAAGTCTTTCTTCTCAGTTTGATCAATGGATACAATCCTTAGAACCTAAGCTTAAATTATGTTTTATTTTCGTTGTCTCTTTTCTTTTTGTCTCCCGAACCTTGATTCCCTGCTCCTGCCCTTGTTTTGTAATTCCTTTGTTGTTTTATGCTTGGTTTTTCCTTTAATAATCTTTGTATACGGGCTACGGCCCTCCAGTTTCGTCATTTTTTAAAGTAAATAATGATAAATATTGTATTAGCTTCAAAGTATTTTTTTATTTTACATTACAGCTCTGACAATTCAAGAATATTCTCATCTAAGTCTACCTATACACTATACATAAATGGGTGATCATTTTCTGTGCGAATACCGATGGAAGTGAAACAAACTACTCGCTCTGTCTAACAGTAGTGATCAAAATTCTTAATTTAATACTTGCTAAAATTCAGGTCTTCTTTCAAGCGATGGTTATTGTATATATATTTTACACTACAATTGCAACTTTAGTTCGTTACAATTTATATAGATATAATCTACAATTTTCGGCTTCAAGAATAAAAAATACTTTAGACAAAGCTATAAACCGAACAAAATCTAAACTGTGTTCGCATTAAAAAACAGTTAACAATTTACAATTATTTCTATAGTCAGGGAAAGATAAAAAACAGATAATGTTATGACCAAAGACAAATAACAAATCATAAAGTAATGATTGGTTTGTACTAGTTGGTTATACCAAAATGCTTTTTTGAGAAAACGTTATACCAGAATGTTGCTTGAAAATCATCTTAAATTCAGACAACTAAAAATATAGAAAAAATATAGGAGATACGTGACATATTTGACACGCTGAAAACACACAAGCCAGTCAGCTTTGTGTTAGTCCAATAGACCAATACAACGGTGGCAGGAGTATATTTCTTTTGTCGGGGAAGAACGATTGAGACAGACATATACCTCTGCGTATCGTTGAATTGTACACACGCGCAAAGAGAAATATACGCCTTCTCTTCTCTCGGTTTTGCCATGGAATTCTACGCCAACTCTACCGTTGAAACATTGGAACACCCCTCAGGAGTCATCGGGAAAATATTCTAGGCTTATAGCAGGCGAGGAGCTTACTGCTTCCAGTGAGGTTAAGGTTTCCACTCCAATATGTCGATGTTCATCTGCACTGTTGAGCGACCTTACCAGCAGATGCCTAAAAACTATAGTGAAATATAGGAGATACATGACGTTTTTTTAACACGCTAAAAAGACATAAACCAGTCAACTTTGTGTTAGTTCAATAGACCAATACAATGGCGTGGCAGCATCTTTTTTTGACAAGAACAATAGACATGCTACGCTCACCTCTGAACCTATCGTTGAATTGTATACACGCGCAAAGACAATGTACGCCTTCTCTTCTCTCGGTGTTTACTTGGAAGACTTGGAATTCTACACGAACCACTCTACCTACCTTTGAAACAATGGAAGACCGCCTCCGCCTCACCCCCCCCCCCCCCACCCCACCCCCACAGGAGTCACCGGGAAAATATTGTAGGCTTCTAGTTCTAGCATAGCAGGTGAGGAGCTTACTGCTTTGCTACCGGCCCCAGTGAGAATTCCATACTTTCCAATATGTCGATGTTCATCTCTGCATTGTTCAGCGACCTTACCAGCAGATCCATGTCTTTCCTGATCGACAAGTTCTCGACGGCGGCGACGGCAGTAACTCTGGAAGAGACTCTGGGCAGCCTTGAGAGGCTTCTCCTTCGGGTCCACGTCGTCGTGGAGGAGGCAGAGCAGCGGCACGTCACGAACCGGGCCATGCTCCGGCAACTCAACCAGATGAGGAAGGAGATGTACAGAGGGTATTATACGTTTGACGATATCTTCAGATGCCAAGACCACCAAGAGACGACCACCAAAGATCAAAGCCAAGCTGCGATGGTTCCATCGTCCTCCACGCCATCCAGGTCGTTCAATCCATCAAAGCGTCCCCGTCTCAGCAGCGGCGGCGGCGGCGGCCATGGAAGATTGAGAGACCAAGAGCGCTCCGTGAAGTTCTTGTCGGCCTAGAGACCATCGTCAGAGATGCAAGAGAGCTGGTTGTGTTCTTGAGTGGATGTCCTTGCCAGTGCCGCCAGTCGTACAGCACATACCTGATTCTGGAAAACTGCATGTTCGATCGCCAGATGGAGATGGAGAGGATCATGGAATTCCTGCTGCAAGAAGTGGCTCCCATCGATGGACACCCACCAGGCGGCCAGCCCATCGTTGGGCCGGGTAAAGTAGGGAAGAGCACCCTGATTGAGCACGCCTGTAACGACGAGAGAGTACGTGCCCACTTCTCTCTTTCAGTCAGCATAGCATAAGAGATGACAATACAGTGGCATCTCTAAGTGACTGTGATGTGATCAAGCATCGCCGCCATACCGATTGCGCAGCAAGGATACTGGTGATAATCCAACTACCCGGCGACATCGATGAAGCTGTGTGGAGGAAATTTTACTCTGACTGCAAATGTCGTGTTGCAGGTGGAAGCAAAATCATCGTCGCTAGCCGATCGGACAAGATTGCGAGGCTTGGAACAACGCAGCCATTTGAAAGTAGAATTCTTCACACCTGAAGAGTACTGGTACTTCTTCAAGGTGCGAACGTTTGGCAGCACGGACACTCAAGACCACCCAAAATTGGTATCCATAGCCATGGACCTGGCACAGGAGATGAACGAGTGTTTCTTTGGCGCAAGCGTTTGGAGTGGCCTTTTGAAAGCCAATTTCGATGCCCATTTCTGGAGCAGAGCTCTTGCAATTGTGAAAGATTTCAAGCGGCTGAATCTGTCCCTCTTGGGAGACAAGAGCGCTGATCTCTGGCAAACTTTTGAGCCGATATATCTCCGAAGAGTAAGCAAAACGTCTTCTGAATATTTGGTGATTGTTTATGACTATGAAACAGGTTTTGTCGAGAACACGGAGTTACTTCGCGAAGAGGAGCTAAAATGGTATCAACGGGCAATAGTGAAACACCTCTTGGAAGGAGATGCAAATACTATGTACTATCATCTTCTGGCTAATGGCAAACATCGGAAAACTCGTATTTTCCCACTAGAGGATGGCAGTGGTGTAATAACTAGTGATTCTCAGTTAAAAGAGCATATTACTAGCTATTATAAAACCTTTTTGGCCCATCAGAGGACTCCTACACTATGTTGGATGAGTCTCAAACTGATGACATTCCTCGGGTCTCTGACATGGAAAATGATTTTTCTAATGGCTGCTTTTTAAGAAGACGAGGTGAGAATGGCGATTTTTTAGATGGAACATAATAAGGCACCAGGTCCAGATTGTTTCCCCCGGAGTTTTATCATGTTTTCTGGAACACTATAAAGGAAGATCTGATGTCTCTATTCACAGACTTTGCTGAGGGAGATCTACCTCTGCACCACCTTAATTTTGGAAATATCATCCTCCTTCGTAAAAAGAATGATGCGAAGGTGATTCAACAATACAGACCCATCTGTTTGTTGAATGTCTCCTTTAAAATATTCATAAAAGTCGCAACTAATAGATTAACTACTATTGCCCAAAAAATTATTTGCCCTACCCAGACGGCTTTCCTGCCAGACAGAAATATCATGAAAGGGGTTGTAATAATTCATGAAACCCTGCATGAACTGCACTCCAAGAAAAAGAATGGAGTAATTTTTAAAATTGACTTCAAAAAAGCTTATGATAAGTTCAGATGGAATTTCTTGCAACAAACACTAAGGATGAAAGGTTTCTCATAGAAATGGTGTGGCTGGGTTGAGCAGTTCACACGAGGGGAGAATGTAAACATTAAGGTTAATGATCAGTTAGGACCTTACTTCTAGACTAGGAAAGGTTTGAGGCAGGGTGACCCCATGTCACCTATACTATTTAACATAGTAGTGGACATGTTCGCCATACTAATTGACAGGGCTAGAGAAGCAGGACAAGTCGAAGGAGTCATACCTAACCTAATCCAGGATGGCCTGTCCTACCTAACCTATACTATTAATATGAAACTTCTATTAAGTACCTTTGAACAACTATCAGGTCTCAAAATAATTTTTCATAAAAGCGAAATCTTCTGCTTTGGCAATGCCAAGGAGCATGAGGAATTCTATTCGTAGCTGTTTAGATGTGGGATTGGTACATATCCATTTCGGTACTTGGGTCTGCCCATGAATTTGAGGAAACTAAACAATAAAGACTAGAAGACAATTGAAGATAGAATAGAAAAAAGACTGAGTCGATGAAAAGGTAAACTGCTGACGGCAAGGGAGACTAGTCTTAATAAATTTGGTGTTGTCTAGCTTACCGATGTTTATGATGTCTTTCTTTGAACTCCCCCGTGGAGTGCTAGAGAAATGTGACTGTTTTAGATCTAGGTTTTACTAGCAAAATGACCAACATAAGCGTAAGTATAGACTGGCCGAATGGAAAATTCTGTGTCAACCTAAAGATGAAGGAGGTTTAGGTATTCAAAATCTAGATATACAGAACGAATGCTTGTTAAGTAAATGGCTCTTTAAACTTCTAAATGAGGATGGCTTATGATAAGAATTATTAAGAAATAAATATTTTAAGGATAAAACATTGGGTAATTGTGTCAAAAAACCAACAGATTCACACTTTTGGAAAACACTAATGAATGTGAAGGACGTGATCATGGGTTTTGGCTCATTCAATGTGAAGGATGGATCCCAAACTAGGTTCTGGTTTGATATCTGGTTGGAAAATAAACCTCTCAAAGATAAATTTTCTTCTTTATTGAATATTATTAGAGGTAAAAATGATTATATGGCACAGGTACTTAGTGCAGTCCCACTAAATATTTCTTTTCGGAGAAATTTAGTGGATGCAAACTTAGAAAACTAGCATAGAATTTTTGCTTCTGTACAAGACTTGACCTTTGTGGAGGAAAGGGATATTTTTGTTTAGGGCTTAAACTCATCGGTGTATGCTACGTTAATTAACAACAGTCGTAGGTCTTCTTGTTTGGCTCTTCCTGCAATTAGGGGATGAAAAACAGTCAGATATACGCAGCTCTTTATTAATGTTTGATTCGCAGAAGCAGCTCCTTCTTTGATTCAGGGAAGCAGCTACTTGTTGATTTGGAGAAGCAACTTCTCACACGTAAAAATACTATTATACCCTATAAATTCAATTAGAAATCAGTTCCGGGTCCACATGGTTTACAGTTCCGGCCCACAACTTAAGTTCCTCCTATTTTTAAACCATCGGATCCTACGAAATAGAGGGCTCACGTTATTTCATTTTATAAATGTTTTTAATTTGGCATTGTTTATGTTAGCCAAATGAAATGCCAGTTTTTTGCAAAATTTAAATATTTCTTCTAATGTTCTTAGTGGCTTTAAAAGTGCAATCCATTTCTACTTTTAGCTATTTTTAGCTAGCTAGCACGAGAGACACATGGTATTGTTTTGGTCAATGGAGGAAGCATGGATTAGATGCACAGACCAACTGCTTCTTATGTGATCAAGAACCGGAGACGATCTCGACCACATCATTGTGGGATGTCATACTTCAAGCAGATTTGGTTTGGCGCCGCCAACGCGCTAGGTGTGCCGACACAGCCACATCCGGCGGGTTAGAATGGTGGAACGCATGGAGATCAAGATGGGCCAAGAATGATCAGAAGGGAGCCAACTCCATTTTCTCCCTGATTGCTTGGGAGATTTAGAAGGAAAGAAACGCAAGATGTTTCCATGGTGCGAGCACGGACATACAAGCGCTAAAGATAACGATCAAGCACCAGGCCGATCTATGGGTGCAAGCAGGCTGATCAAGTCAATTTTTCTTTACTTGAGGAACTGTACGTTGGTACCAAATTTATCTTAAGGCCTCGTTTATTTCGTCCTGGAACGCCAGTATTGGCATGCCTTGATTTGAAGTCAAGTCGAGTCCAGATTGGCCATTCGATTAGACATACGGCCCGGAATCAAAATGGACCGTCGTATGTCTTTTTCCCTCTTCTTGGCCCAAAATAAAAACGAAACAATATAGGCCGAAATAAAGATGGACCAGATTTGATTGAACCAATAAGATTCACTCAATCCTAGGAATAGAAATAGGCCTGTTTTCAACCTTGCACAAATGAACGAGGCCTAAGGAAAATCATCCCTTACATTCCTAAGCATTTGCACCGTCCATAATAAGGCGCCGGTGGTGACTTCACGAGTCTCTAAATTTATCAGCTGCTCAGTCTTTTAAAGGTGCTTATAGGGGTATAGTTTATGTATGTGTATTCATAGAGGTGAATATACGTGCGTGATGTAGGCGTTTGCGTTGTACCATGTAGTTCTAAAAAAAGTACCCATTTGTCATATTGTTGTTTTCTTCCACTCTATGCCTTGCTTATTTGGTTCCAGATTACAAGTCATTGCAGTTTATTTTACTATATATTCATGTTTTTGTCTATATGTTCTTTTTTTCAAATGGTGTAAGTTAATAGTTCATAATTCAGAATACTCGTTTGAACTACTTGATAGGTATCTAACACTTTTTGGCTTTCTTTTTAGTATTTGTTTGTTTTATTTGGCTTCCCTTTGAAATTTTTCAATTTTTTCTGAATTTTTTTCTTTGGTTTCCCTTTGAAATTTTGCAATTTGGCTTCCATAGAAAGAATTTGGTGAGCTTTTTGGCCACTTTTCTGAAAATTTGTTTGTTTTGTTTGGTTTCCATTTCAAATTTTGCAGCTTCGCTTCCATGGAAAATTCTGCTTTTTTTCATTTATTTGATATGTTTTATTTGGTTCGCTTGATCTAGATAGGCCTTGTTTGGCTCCTCGTTTCAACCGGCTTATTAGCCGCACTACGACTTATTCTCTCTCACATAACACTATTGAAACAACCAAAATTAGCCATGAAAGTCATCAGCCAAACTGTGGTTATGAGAATTGAGTGTTTCACTGTCTTGCACTTGATTTCGTCAAATGTGCTATTTTGAGTCTGGCATAACCATCTAAAACACCCGACACCCATCTTTAGAGTAGACAAATTCTTAAAACAGGTTAAAATTAAAAAAAATAAAGACATGGAGGCCGGCAAGGAAGAGGCAAGGTCAAGGCACTACAGAACAACATGAGCCGCGTGTGAGGGATGGGGGTGAACTTTGTCGTGTCATGAATAATGCCGGCGCGCACTATCTTTTGCTTATGGATATAAATCGGCACAATTAGTAAAGAATGAGTAAATACATAATATACCTAAAAAACAATCACAACAACACAACACTAATGTCAAGACACTACTAGAAAACACCACTGTAGGTACGATGTATTTGTAACGCCATTAAAAGCGTCTCTATGTTAGCACGTAAAGACGTTATTTAGCACGATTTCAAGAACGTATTTAATTATTACGATATTTAATACGCTTTCAATGTCAAGTGATATCTAGAAAAAAAAAATTATACACGCTTTCAAAGTTATTTGGCATTTTTTTTACACATTTTGTTCAACGAAATTAGCAATGCTTTTAACCGTCAATAACATCTATACACGTCGTAAAGCGTATCTCAAAATCGTTGATATGCACCTAGAAATGCTTTTTGACTTGCAACTAAAAATGTATAAAGTTAACACATAATTAGACATGCTTTTAAGCGTATGTAGCATGAAGATACGTTATAAAGCGTCTCAAATAATCGTCCTTATGCTCATATAGATGTTTTTATATGGTAAACCGGAATATCTCTTGTTCACACGAAGTTAGATACGGTTTTTTCATTACTAGCCGGTATAGACGTTTTAACAAAAATAAAAATATGTACTCTAGCGAGGGGGATATAAACTGACGTGGCATAGTATTCGTCAGACTTGATGTGGCGTATCTTCCAGTAGAGCGGACATATCATATATTATTTCATCATACACGGACCACGAGATCCTATGAGTGACGTGGATGACTAGCAAATAGCAAGAAAAGAAAATGGATAGAGAAAAAAGAAGTGCATAAAAAAACAAATAAAACTTGGCATACAGGTGGTCTTGAACGTAGGACCTCTTGTAGCAAGCGTACAGATGGTCTTCAGCGGAATGGGGAAAAATCATCAATCAGGAAAAAAATAGCAAAGACGAGTTTTGACTCTCGTACCTCCGGCTCTCAAACGGAATGTTGTAACCACTTGGACTAAAGTTCAATAGTGGCAATTGGTACGCTTTATGTTCTTTTAATACCAGAACCATATATGCCGGGGAGATCATCCAAAAACTTAGCATACAATGAGGCACTCAAGGAGTAAATGGATTCCAGAACCTGCAATCTGCTACTCCCAAATGAAGTGGCAGCTTGCCACACGAGCTATCAATTGCTAGTGCCTGTTATGACGTTCTAAATTTTTTAACAGAATCTGAGCAAACCACAAGGACAAACATTAGTTGGTGATTATTATAGTGTTTCATAATTTTTATACATACTTTGGAGTATGGACTCCGGGATAGAAACCTGAAACATATGTGTTGTGTGAGGCAAAAATTTTTTAAAAAACATGACACAAATATGGATTCAACGTGGGGAACAAACCTGAGTGAGCAAATATGGATTACACTATTTAGTCAAATATGAAAATTTGTACACTTAATAACGGTAACCCAACAAGCTTGCACCTCCTTCCTAAAGTAACATATATTAGTTTATTCTCATTTGAAAAATCCAGAATGTTCATCTATAGCATCAAATGACTAGAAAACAAGCCTTGTCTAACTTTCCTCGTCTGCGGAGAGTTCTACACCCATGTCAAATTATCTCGTGGGCTAGCTCTCACCACACTGTTCCATTGTTCAGCTTTTGCATTATGGACATAAAACACTTGTTGAACTTGTGATGAAAATACAAAAGGATTATCCTCTAATTTATCACCGGTGTGTATTTTCCATAAAAAATTCACATGACTATATCCAAACTAGTGTCGCAACCCAGCTTTATGATGAACATCATACCATTCACATTTGAAAAGCACTACCTTGTAGTTTGCATATGACAATTCAACTATATCTAATAATCTGCCAAAATAATTAACCTCATCTTCAGCAATGTTGACCACACCACTGTTTTGTGTCAATCGTGCAGCCTCACGATTCAAAGTGTGGAACCTGAAACCATTAAGGGGAAAACTCTAAACTCCTGAACATTGAGTACATTAGCTCTGAATTTCTAATTTTCTGGGTGGACTCTTAACTCCTGAACATTGAGACATTGTGCCAGGATGCCTAGTACAGATTGGATGTCCGCCAATATATCTCACTTTCTAAATTCTGAGTGAATAGAGATATCTACTAAATTATTATGCATTTTGTCCTTAATTTTTTTCTAGAACTAACACCACTAATGCACCGGCGATCTGCCTATGTTAATGTGCATACCACATCCAAATATTTGTTGATTGCTATGTGCTTGGCTGTCCATATATATGATTTGCTACAGCCACGTGCGATGTCTACATGTTTTAAAAGGCTATATTGAACCTATTTGTTTATGAAAATTGCAGTATGAACTAATTGTTTCATCCCTGAAATTTTTAGAATGAAATTCTTAAATTTCTTAGCTCTTAACTAAGAATACAATATGACAAGGCAACTAACATCTTCATCCTATATTTTCTTGATGTCCCATATATAAGTAGAATAAATCATGACGAGAGGACTTCGAAGATTGAGCAATTTGAAAATTGATGGACCCGCTGCAGAACCTGTTCAGGAGGAGCATGAAAATATATCAGATAATGGGAACACTGAAAGTCTGGAGTCCCCTCCCGATATTGACAGTTTATTGGCCAGCCTGCAACACCAAACTCGAAGTCCAATTAAGACAGTACAGACCATGAGTACACTGACGATGACATCTCTGAGAATTATGTTTCCAAACATACTGATGGCATCCATGAAGACTCAGATGCTAATGTGAACTCTCCAGCAAATGAAGTGCGGGTATATCTACTTTAATTTTAAATATCATTAGCTTACAATAATAGTTTTTAAATTCTTGCTAATGGCTTGTAGAACATGGTTCAACTCGAGCAAACAACTTCAAAGGTATGTTACAAAGGCCTACTGGAATATTGATGCACTTGTCAAAAATCTAGAAACATAGCTAATTTATCACCAACAACATTAAGCTTTAGTTATTTTTGGGTCAGTTACCGTATCTTATCTTGTATTTTGTTACTAGTAGAGGTATAAAGTATATCCATGTGAGATAAATCTACTAGTGCTAGTTGTTTCTATACCTCTATCACAGTACTTCTATCTATTAATTTTTTCAGGTTAAAACAGAAAATATCTATTGATTTTAGTGCTTTTCGCTTTCTTGTAGTGTTTCTCTAAGCAACAGTAGTTGTTAAAGTGTTATTTTAGCCAACAGAAACTCAAGTGAAACTATGCCTGCAAGAGACGCCATATTTTTATACACTCCCATCGTCATATATTTTTGTTTCCCTATCAACTCAGCTTAACCATGCTTGCAGGAGACACAACCTGAGACACAACCTAATGGCCATGTAGTCACAAATTTGTCATGTGATGCCATATTGCACAACATGGTATGTCCACGCTGATATCATAACATTATTTTATTTGAAATATACTGGCTAAAATTGATTATTGGGCGATGCTATGTTTTGATGTTTTAAATGATGTCTATTATAGAGAACTCGAAGGGCTAAAGCCTCCAACATGGTCATACTAGAATCAATATGTGCTTTATTTGTCTTATTATCTTCAAACCATGTTAGTTACCATTTCAAAGATCATATGTTTATCTTTATAATTTGTAGAGACAAGAGGATGTTCATCTTTTGTCACTGATAAACAAAGGCAGAGTTCTGGCGAAAGGGAAGTAAGTGACTATTTATAGTCAGAGAGAGATTTCAGGAACAAAGCTTGGATTAGAAAATTGCAGGGTTTATGTTGAAGGCCTTGAAAATATTGAACGTGGCAATAAAGGAGATGAGGAGGTACCTAGACCATTTGAAAAGATTGGTACACTAACTAAAGCTATTGGCTATGTTATTGCTTGGCCAACTACACATGTAAGTTTGATGTTTTCTTTTTAAGTACTACATGTGTCTGTAATATCTCTAAATTGAGTTATTCATCCGACACATATTCCATTGTAGGTGAAGAAACTTAGAAGCTCATCTCGTATCCGCAACAAGATGGTACCCGCAGCACGTGGACAAAGCTAGATGGAAAGAGTACAAATTTAAAGTAAACAAGATAGATTTTATTTGTCACAAATTATTTGAGTAGTTTTTATTTGTTACAAAAATTATTTGAGTACTATTTATAAGATATTGGCACTGCCTATGCTTCTTTGTGAACACAATTGTCAGTTGAGTAATGGACATGTTGGTTATGGAGTTAGTTAGATTCTTTATGTGTTGTCAAGGCCGAATGCAATATGATTGATGTTCACTCCCCATTATATTATATTATATATATTTAAAGTGTTACCATATAGCGTGTCTATACTACTAGAAACAAAATATAGATGTATGTACCAAATCGTTTCTATAACTATTGATACGCACTATGACGTTACTATACAACGTATCAATTTATGTAAACACGCAATAAAGACATGGCAACAATATTGTTTCTACTTTTGTTGATACATGTTTAGACGTTACTATAAAATGTGTCATATGCCATGTCACCTCTCCACGTCAGCTGCCACATCATCTCTCCATATCAGCTGCCACGTCACCATTCCACGTCACTTGCCACGTCATCTTTCACGCCACACAGAATATCGTCTCTATATTGCTTAGTGCGTAATAACACGTCACTACAAAACGTCACTATAGTAGTAGACACGAATTGTGAATGTATCTACAATATTGTCTCTACAGTTTTTTCAAACATTTTGAAATGTTTCTATAAAGCATAATTACACTAATAGATACGTGTTATATGCGTATCTATAAAAGCGTGTCAATATGTTTAGACATGTTTCTAACATGTCTATGAAACGTCTTTTCATTTATAGATACACTTAGGAAAATCGTCTCTACGGAGCCAGACATGGTCCATGCAAAGACGCTTCCAACACGCTTGTGTAAAGCGTGCCTACAACCCCATGGAGACGAATAAAAGCGTATCTAGTGTCTAAAAGTAGCGTAGCTATAGGGGGTAGTCTAGTAGTGAGAAGACAAGAACACTGCCTTAAAAAAACAAGACAAGAACACTGACGTGTCATGGACCAAATCAAGGCTAGGTGGAGGAAGGTGTTTGCATAGCATGGATGGAAGCATCATTGACCCGAGGAGATCAGCCGGCCTAGGCACTATTGAAACTTGAAAATTCAAGATACATTGAATCGAAATCTTATCTAGAGGCTATGCAGCCGTGTTCGCTGAGGCCAAGTGACTAGAAATCCAAGGGCCACAAGTTACATGTATCATATACAGAGGAGACAACGTGGAAGATTAACAACTGAATTGATGAGACATGGCTATTGTTTTGGAGAGCCTTTGGAATTCAAAGCTTCTTTCAAATTCCTCATTGACGGAGGCCAGTTTATGTCACTCCCATACCCCGAAAGTAGTAAAGTAGAGTTTGATGGAGTCCATACTAATCCACATGCCCACAAATTAAAGTGGATTAATATGCAGTCAAAATAGCTTTTATGGTGCTTATTTACTCCTATGAATCTGAGCTATATGAAATACACTATTAATATTATTGATTTGCTTAAAAACATACAAAGAAGAGTTAAAACAATTGTCAAGCACCATTATAAAAACCAGTTATTTTGCAACTGGACACCGCACACATTATTTTGTTCATTTCCTCACATTTAAAGAGAGAAGTGGGGAAATATTGCTTCAACCTCCAACTGTACTGGCCAGAGATGGAGAAGGAGCTACTAGCACTGACGCTATGCTCCCTGGTAGTGCGGACCAACTCCCTATTAATCAGTAGCTGGCGTGAAGATGGGCCTCTTGTCCACACCCACTACCGCCTCCGTCGAGCAGTAGCAACAACAACATGGCTAGCGTAGCCCCCCCCCCCCCCCCCAAGTCTGGCCTAGAGGGGTGGCAAATGCCACCGAGGGCAGGCCTGTGCATAGGGCGAGCCACATTGCAGCCGAATCCAGGACCACCCCCCCCCCCCGGCCCCCCCCGGGGGGGGGGAGGGGGGGGGGGAACCGGCCTGGGCGTGGGGGGGGCCTTGTTCCAGCCGAATCCCGCCCCCCCCCCCCTGCCATCCTCACCGGAGAGAGGGAAGCGGAGGGCGCAACCGCCAGATCTGTGACCATCGGGTGCCCGTGGGGAGGGGGGTGCCACCACCAAGGGCCGCCGTGAGCACTCCATGTGTTCATGCACACACAACCACCAGGTGCCGCCGTGCCCGTGGGGAGGGGGCATCCCTAGGCCAAGCCCCCGAGATCTCCGCCCCCGGCCGGTGTCTTACAACAAATAGCCGGTGAGCAGCTGGAGGTTGAAGATAAGGGTAGAAGTGACATTTTCTCACATTCTCTCTTCAAATAGGAGGAAATGAATAAAATAATGTGTGCTGTGTTTAAGAGCAAAATAACTACTTTTTGCCGATGGTACTCGGCAAATACGCTGATTAGCGAATGTTCACTCAAATGGGTTTGAGCAAACACTATTCACAAATATACAACTTTCTTTTTTTGGCAAAAATGTTTTCCATAAATTTCCTTTTTTTGGAAATATTTCTATTTTTATCAAAACAAAGAAAAAGTTATAAAGCCAAACGCGTAACATTCATCTGTAACTTAAACGTATAACTTGTACACCTAACTTACGTGATATTCAAAATTACAAAGTTATGCTCATAACTAATATATTTAACTTATTACGTGAAACATATACCTTACAACGTTGCAAAATTATAATATATGCACATGATTTTTACGTATAACTTAGATACTAGAATATCGAAAAAAAACTTATACACACAATGACTGCAGTGTAGAAAACAATGAAAAAAACTTCAAAACATATGCAAGTGAGATCTAGTTTTGTTTACCTTATCGCGTACACCGGTGTAAACAAAAATTGCAAATGAATATGCTGTAGAAAGTTACAGTATTTTAAAATTAATGTTTGGATTTTTAACTTGACGTCTGCAACATGTTCTCCTGTATGGATGTGCACGCATACATCTCACTCAGGTGGACTGGTGTCCAAGATCGTTTGCTCGTAAGCAAACAGGTAAACAACCGTCATATTGGAATTTCGAAATGCGAAATAGCAGCGTTGAACAGCCAATTCCATCAGTGCCTCGAGTAGAAAGGTCTTAGTTTGTATTTTTGCCTTTGGTTACCATTTCCTAATGTAAGTTACGATTCTAGATTAGAAATAGAAAGAAGCAAACCATAGAAAAGACTAGGAATACTACAATCTACTGACGGAAAACCAAACGCCACAAATACTTTGCATTTCTTTTTACATAACAGTATGTTGGAAATTATTTTTTGAGACAACAAGTATTTAAAAATGAACAATAAAAATCCTAAATTACAATTTAACCCATCCTAATTCACATTCCCACCTCAATTAAGGTGGACAGATATGCAGTCAAATCAACATTTATATGGAGTTCACTCATATAACTATGAGCTACATGAACGCACTATTAATTCTTGATTTGCTTTTAAAAGCAAAATAATATATATTCTTCCAGCAATGTTTAAATATTTGAATTAACTCAAATAACAACAAAATATATGTATTTACATGAGGCCTTCAAAATTATAAAGAATTCATGCTGAAAATACAACATAAGATAAGATGATTTTAGAAAATAAAAACATTAATTAATTAAGATGGAAATAATAATGATAGAATAATCAAACAAAATCATTTCCACCAACAGAAGTACAAAGCCAAAAGTTGCAATAAATATTGGCCACCATGCTTTTCTAAGTAACAAGATCAAAATGCCTTCGCGTAGAAAGGTCTTAATTTGTATTTTTGCCTTGGGCTACTACTTCATTAAACTTTAATGGAAGTTATGATTAGAAATTAGTAAAAGAGAAACAAGCAAACCGTAGAAAAGACAAGGACCAATTTAATATATGAAATGAAAAACCAAACTTTATTAAAAAGAGTAAAATGCATCAGAGGTTCTAACCTTTAAGGAGGTGTCATCTAGGCCCATCAATTCTCAAACTATAATTTTGGGTTTCTAAACTTTTTAAGTTGATTTACCATACATCCATATCCCTTTTGTTTATATTTTTATTTTATCAAAACCCATGCTTTTTTGAGTAACAAAATCGTAATTCCTTCGTGTTGAAAGGTCTTAGTTTGAGGTTTAATGAAAGTTATGGTTTCAGATTAGAAAAAGAAAACAGCAAACAATAGAAAAGACAAGGAGCACTGCAATCTATTCTATGAAAGAAAAACCCAAACTTTATTAAACACTTCCATCCTCTTCACCTAACATTTTTAACAGAAATTATTAATTTAAAACGAACAAGATTGGAGAGCTGCCTATTATATTTAAAAACCAACAACGGAAACAACTAAGAGCTACGAGTAATAATTTAAACAACTAGACAGGGCAGTTGGATGAAGCATTAACATGCCCGCACAACAAAAATACACCACAATCATACCACTGCACCCTCAACGAAAGTACAAAGTAGGCATAAGTTACGTCACTCCACAGCTAACCGTCGTCACTGCTTGCACCATTACCGATTTACGGTCCCGCTTAATTCTACCAAATCGACACAAATGGCGTCACTGCTTGCACCACACCGTCGCAGCTTGCAGGAAATTACAGAATCGCGACATGCTCGTCCCGTTGTCATCTAAAACATGACGATTATTTCTATGTACTATGTACTATATGCACGAACGAATCATATGTATTCTCTCTGTTTAATTAGAACTTCGATATTCACGACAGCTCTCTTCGAATCATTTTGGACTATATATATATGCCTTGGGTCAGGAATCACACATGCTCATTTCGGTCGTTAGTTGAAGGGAGAGGAGTTGAGTTTTTTCGACCATGGAGATACTGTTGTCTTCAATTTTGAGCGGCCCTTACCACTAGATCCATATCGTTCCTGATTGACAGATGCTCCAGGTTGACCTCACCGCCGCCGACAGTAGAGGAGACGCTGAGCAACCTACAGCGGCTTCTCCTCCGGGTTCATGTCATCGTCGAGGAGGCTGATGAGCGGCACATCAGTAACCAGGCCATGCTGCGACAGTTGAGCCTGCTAACGAAGGAGATGTACCCTCAGATGCCGAGGAGCCCATGAGCACAGTCGATCTTTCACCCCATCCATTCGGACCTGCGAAACGCATCCACTCCACTAGCGATGGTAGCTTGAGCGAACAAAAGCGTCTCCATGAAGTTCTTGGCTGTCTAAAGGCTGCCATTACAGATACGAGTGAGCTCATTGTGTTCTTGAGTGGATGTCCTCGCCGGTGCCGCCAGCCCTACAGCATGTACCTGATCCTGGACCATTGCATGTTCGGTCGCCAGATGGAGATGGAGAGAATCATGGAATTCCTGTTGCAGGAAGAGGTCCCCATAGATGGAAACCCAGGTGTCCTGCCCATCGTTGCGGCAAAAAAACTAGGGAAGAGCACCCTAATTGAGCATGCTTGCAATGATGAAAGAGTGCGTAATCACTTCTCTCAGATCATGTGTTTCAGGCGGTGTGGTTCAAAGGATGAGAGGACAATGGCAACTCTGAGTGATTGTGATGTAATCACAATCGCCTCTAGAGAAGAAAGGATATTGGTTATAATCGAACTAATTGGTGACATGGATGAAGATGTATGGAGGAAATTTTACTCTGACTGCAAATGTCATCTTGCAAGTGGAAGTAAAATCATCATCGCCAGTAGATCCGACAAGATTGCGAGGCTTGGAACAACGCAAACGCTGAAAGTGGAAATCTTCACACCAGAAGTGCATTGGTACTTCTTCAAGGTGCGTACGTTTGGAAGCACAACCCAGAAGACCACCCGAAACTGGCGTCAATAGCCATGGACTTGTCGACAGAGACGAATGGGGAGTTCTTCGCCGCGAGCATCTTCAGCGCCCTGCTGAAGCCAATTTGGACACCAGTTTCTGGAGCATGGCTCTTGCATGCGTGAAAAAAATCAAGCGGATAAATCCCTTGTACTACGGAGAGAAACATTGATTTTTGGCAGGGTTTAGAGCCGGTATGGGTGGGTGTGTTTTTCAGCCCAACTCAGCCTGGCTAGCCAGACCAAGCCAGGCCAGCTTTAGCCTGTCTCTGGCAAGCCAACCTGAGTATGTTTGGTTGGACTGCTATCTTTAGCCTGGTTTAGGTAAGAGTTTGTTTGGTTGCTTGCTTTGCCTTGCATGCAATCACCTCATCTTTAGCCTGGTAATGTTACCCCTATCAAAAACTCTATCGAACAGATGGTGGACTGCTCATCTACACCATTGTTCCATCAAGCATTCAGAGCAATCAGACTTACAATATAAGCAAAACAAACAGAGAGAAGAAGAAGAATAACAGCACAAGAAAGCACCTCAATCTAGATGAGGAGCCATGAGCACTCACACATGTCGCATGGCAAGGAAGGGATCTCAATCTGGGCGCTCACCTTCTTGTCACTAGCACAAATCGTCCTCGCTTACCAAGCTGCTGCGTGCAAGTGGCACCCACACCGATAGAGCTTGTAGTTGCGGTAGCAGCACAAGACAGCAGCTCGAAGACGAAGGCGATGGCACGCCATTGAGACAATTCGTCAGACAGGTTGCGAGCGTCCCTATCAGCAGCAAGTAGCGGGCAAGAGCAAGAGAATGGCGGGCACGACTTCAATTCCACCTGTGTTGCATTGCCGAAGAGGAATACTGTAGGCCACCGTGGTGCTAGTGCTGGTGCGCCCAGCAGCAGCCTTGTCGGGTGCCGCTACCGTGTCCGTGCTCGTTGTTACTGCTTCTTCTTGAATACCCTGCCCACCACTCGGTCTGCCGTCCGACAATGCCGCAACAGCAGCCGCGGCGGCGGCAACCCGTCCACCACGACATCACAGCCGACGACGACAAGAGGTCGTCCTGCAGCAGAATCGCAGAGACCTGCAACTACACAAGGTGCCTGACTTGTTGCTTGGCTTACGGCGGCGACGAGGATGCAGCCCTGCTCCGTGGCCTGCTTCGGCCCTGTGCGCCGACGGTGGCCCGGGGAGCCCCCTACTCCCTCCCGGTCGCAAGATCCGGCACCTTCCCTTCCGACCGCCATCCCCGGCGACGCGCGCGCGAGGTCCGGCCGCTTCCCTTCCCTTCGTGACGGAGCATGGCGATGTGCGGCCCGGGAAGCAGCGCGCGGGAGAAGTTGGCGGGCCACCGCTGGAGGGAGCAGTGGAAGAGGAGCCGGTGCCGGCGAAGGGGCGCAGTGGAGGAGAAGCTGGTGGCGGTGGAGGCAAGCGGTGGAGGGAGACAGTGGAGGAGGGGCCGGTGGCAGAGGAAGGCGTCGAGCACCGCACGGGACGGGAGGGTGACGAGAATCGGACCTGGGAGCCACGGGGTGGCTAGAGGAGAACGGCCGATCTACCTTAGCCTGGCTAAGTCAGTACGGCTGGCCCAAATTAGTCAGGCCAGACTCACTGGCCAGACAACCAAATAACTAGTTTTAGGCTTTTAGAAAGCCAGTTCAGAGATAGTACGGTAACTAAACACATCTTATATGTTTAAAGAGTAAATAAGACGACGACGACAACAACAGTACAGTCTTTTATTCTAAGTATGTTGGGATAGGTTAGAAATAAAACCCAAAATAGACATGAAACAAAGAACACATAAAATCTATAAGAGAAAGATTACGGTTCAGACACGTTAATTGCTAGTCTCCAAGCGTTCCTATGCATGACTAAATTCTTAGGGATATTGCACTTCTTAAGGTCTCTATTAACTGACTCGCCACAAGTCAGTTTAGGTCAACTTCTACCGCGCTTTATATTATCGACCCGCTTTAAAATCCCACTACTCATCGACGCCTCAGGAGGCCTCCGTTGGACATGACCGAACCATTTCAACCGGTGTTGAATCAATTTCTCCTCAATTGGTGCCACCCCAACCTTATCCCGAATATCATTGTTCCGGACTCTATCCCTTCTTCTGTACCCACAACACCATCGTAACATACGCATCTCTGCTACACTCAATTGCTGGATATATCGCCTTTTTGTAGGCCAACATTCAGCACCGTATAACATTGTCGGACGAATCGCTGTCCTATAAAACTTACTTTTTAACTTCGAAGGCACCCTTTTGTCACAGAGTACGCCTGAAGCCTGACGTCATTTCAACCAACCGACTCAAATTCTATGCCTAACATCTTCATCAATGTCGCCATCCTTTTATAGCATCGATCCTAAATACCGAAAAGTATCCTTCTTGGCCACCACTTGCCCATCGAGGCTAACGTCTCCCTCCTCATTCCCAGTCGCGCTGAAATCGCACCTCATGTATTTGGTCTTGCTCCTACTAAATCTAAATCCTTTCGACTATAACATGTGCCTTCATAGTTCTAACTTCCTATTAACCCCTGCCCTAGTCTCATCCACTAGCACCACATCATCAGCAAAGAGTATACACCAAGGGATATCACCTTGTATGTCCCTTGTGACCTCATCCATCACCAAAGCAAATAAATAAGGGCTCAATGTTTACCCTTAATGTAGTACTATTTTAATTAAAAAGTCACTGGTATCGCCATCACATGTTCGGACACACGTCACCACATCCCTGTATATATCTTTGATGAGGGTGATGTACTTGGTTGGGTTTTTGTTTTTTCCAAGACCCACCACATGACATTTCTCGGTACTTTGTCATATGCCTTCTCGAGGTCAATAAAGACCATGTGCAAGTCCTTCTTCTACTCCCTATATCTCTCCATCAACTGTCGTAATAAGAAAATCGCCTCCATGGTCGACCTACCAGGCATAAACCCAAATTGGTTTTGGGTCACACTTGTCACTCTTCTTAGACGATACTCAAAAACCCTCTCTCAGAGCTTCATCGTATGGCTTATCAACTTAATCCCACGGTAATTAGTATAACTTTGAACATCTCCCTTGTTCTTGAAGATCGGTACTAATATACTTCTCCTCCATTCTTCAGGCATCTTGTTTGACCGAAAAATGAGGTTAAAAAGCTTATTTAACCATACTATTGCTTTGGAACCTAGGCATCCCCACACCTTAATGGGGATACCATCAGGGCCCATCGCTTTACCTCCCTTCATCCTCTTCAAAGTCTCCCCGATCTCTGCCTCCTGAATTCTCCTCACGAAGCGTCTGTTGGTATCGTTAAATGAGTCATCCAACTCTAAGGTAGGACCCTCATTCTTCCCATTAAACAACATGTCAAAGTACTCTCTCCACCTATCCTTTATCTCCTCATCCCTCGCCAAAAGTCGATCCATCCCATCCTTGATGCATTTGATTTGTTGATGTCCCTCGTCTTCCTCTCGCGGATCCTAGCCATCCTATAAATGTCATTCTCCCCTTCCTTCGTGCCTAGCCGCTGATAAAGGTCATCATACGCCTGACCTTTTGCTACACTCACCGCTCGTTTTGCAGCCCTCTTCGCTATTTTATAGCCCTCAATATTGGCTGCACTCTTGTCATGATAGAGGCGCTTGAACCACTCCTTCTTCTCCCTAATAGCCCTTTGCACCTCGTCATTCCACCACCAGGTGTCTTTCGCTTTCCGTTTGCCTCCCCTACTCACGCCAAACACATCCGAAGCCACCTTCTGAATACATGTGGCCATCTTTAGCCGCATGTTGTCAGCATCTTCTTCTTCTTCCCATGGCCCCTCATCTAGCATCCTCTTCTTAAATGTTTGTGCTGCTTCCCCTCTAAGCTTCCACCATTTTGTTCTCGCAATCATGGGCCGATTGTCCCGGTGGCCACGTACCCGAAAGCGAAAATCCGTCACTACAAGCTTGTGTTGAGGGACAACACACTCCCCAGGTAACACCTTACAATCTAAGCAAGCACGTCTATCTCCCCTCCTTGTAAGGATAAAGTCGATCTGGCTCAGGTGTTGTCCACTACGAAATGTCACTAGATGGGATTTTCTCTTCTTAAAGACGGTGTTCGCTATCAATAAATTGTAGGCCAACACAAAGTTCAAAACATCCTTCCCCTCTTGATTTCTACTACCATACCCGAAACCCCCATGCATCCGCTCGAAACCTACATTAGTCGCACCCACATGGCCATTGAGGTCTCCACCTATGAAGAGTTTCTCGCTGATAGGCACAGTACTAACCATGTTATCAAGATCTTCCCAAAACTGCCTCTTGGTGCTCTCGCACAGACCTACTTGTGGGGCATAGACACTGATCACATTCAGGGCCGAATCTCCTACTACCAACCGGACTAGGATAATCCGGTCACTTTGCCTCCGCACATTAACTACTCCATCCTTAAGGCTCCTATCGATCAAGATGCCTACACAATTTCTACTCGATGTTGTCCCCGTGTACCAAAGTTTGTAGCCAGTATCCTCCACCTCCTTCGCCTTCTCGCCCTTCCATTTAGTCTCCTGAACGCATAGGATATTTACACGCCTCCTAATTGCTTTATCGACTAGCTCTCTTAACTTACCCGTTAGGGATCCTACATTCTAGCTACCTAGACGAATCCTAGTTAGTTCGGCTAACTTTCTTACCCTTCGCACCTGTCGAGGGAAGTGCGAAGACCCTTGCTCATTTTTCACTACACCAGGGCGCAGATGTCGCGTGTCACAAAGGTTGCGACGATCCGACCCTTGCTCATTTATCATCGTACCCGGATCACGGTACTGCCGAAGAGTAAACAAGACGTCTTCTAAATATTTAATGATTCTACAGGACTATGAAACAGGTTTTGTTCAGGACACAACTCAAAATGAAGGCCCCAAGATGAGTATTCGAGATATCTTTTTTGGTAGTAACAATGTTAGACCTTGTGGAAGGTTTGAAGTTGTTGCATGCAGATCACATATACAACCTCACTACAGCTACATGTATGAGTGTGAGGTGCGGAGGCCACAGCGAATGGTCTCCGGCTCCAGGAGGAAGAGAATTCAATAGATTTAGAGCTGATCATCTTACTGTTGTCTCTCGCTCGCATTACTTTGATTCGGAGGTAGAACATAATAAAGATCTACACTGCTTTTCCATTTCGGTGTCTGTGGTGTCTGAAATAGTGTGCTTATGCCACCGGATGCTATAGTTAAAATGAAACAATAATGATTCACGTATTTTGTCATAAAAATTAATTAGAAGAATTCCCTGCGTTGCTGCAGTTGGATGGACATGAGAGTTTGATGCATTAAAAGAACCAAGTATAGCACAATATTATGCCTCTTCGTCATAGTTTTAAATAGCGGGCTAAGAGTGTTTAGCGATTTGTATCTAAAACAGTTATAATAGTGTACTTCTATAATAAAGCAATTTAGTGTTTTAAGTTACTTCTAATGGTGCACTTTAGTGTTTTAAGTTATTTCTAATGGTGCACTTAGTGACTTGGTGGGGCCCTTATGATAACGTGGTTTCACGAAATCACGAAGAATTAGGATAGTTGGGTTTTCTTATATAAGATATATAGATATAGATAAGGCCTCGTTCGTTCCTGCAGGTTTGAAAACAAGCCAGTTTCTATTCCTGGACCGAATTGAGTGAATCCTGCTGGTTTACTTAAACCTAGTCCGTCTTTGTCTCGGATCTATGTTGGCCCGTTTTCATTCTAAGCCCTACCTGACCTGGTAACTTCGATCCGGGTCATATCAATTCAGACAGATTTAGGCCGTGTTCCAGGCCCTTCCAGCCAAAACAAACGAGACCTAGGCTTTGTTTAGATTGTAACTTTTTGCAATCCTGAGCAGTGTAGCACTTTCGTTTGTATTTGGTAATTATTGTTCAGTCATGAACTAACTAGACTTAAAAGATTTATCTCATGATTTACAATTAAACTGTACAATTAGTTATTTTTTACCTACATTTAATGCTCCATACAAGTGGCTAAAGATCAATGTGACAGAGAGAGTAAAAAAACTTAAACTTTAAAGGCATCTAAATAAGATCATAAGTGTTCAAACGGTGAAGGTTTGACAAGTAAAGCCTAGAACGACAAACAGTAAATAATAAAAAAAGAGTGGGTAGAGCACTGGACCACGAGTGATGTATGGAATCAGTATGAGGAGTTATTATTAGGCCTTGTTTAGATTGCCTTCAAATTCTAAGTTTTTTCACTCTCTCTATTATATTAATTTTTAAACTTATGCATGGAGCATTAAATGTAGGTAAAAAAATAACTAATTACACAGTTTAGTTTAAAATTATTAGATGAATCTTTTAAGCCTAGTTGGTCCACGATTGAATAATATTTATCAAATATGACAAAAGAGTTACTATTCATCAGATTGAAATTTTTTGTAATCTAAACAAGGCCTTAATAAAAACGGTTCCAAATGGTTTTTGGCTTGTTTTTCGGAGCGGAATCGATCCAGCGGTCGGGGTGGTTTCACACAGATTTGCTCTTCCTTCCTCCGATGGCCATTTGCTCTGTTTCGTTGAAAATTACCACAAGTGCAAGCAACTGCCTCCCTTATTCATCCGAGCGCCCGTCGTCACGGCCATCGGGGCGTGTTGTCTCCTCTGCGCTTCTTCCCCAGGCTCCGGCGGCCTCATCCCCTGACGGCGACCTACTCTGCACCAACGGAACCGCACGCTCCCTTAACGACGAACGGACGCCGCCATCACCTCTGCGCACCCTCCTCACGCACGAGGCATGCTGCGCAACTGCGCGCTGCTGCAACGAAGCCGGCCGCGAGCGCCGAGAAGCTGACAGTGCGCCGTGCTTTGCCGCTGAAGCAAAGCAAAGGCCACACCCACGTAGAAAAGTAAAACAATAAATACTTTTTATTTTAAGTTATTTTTAAATATTGCTTTTGGCAAAAGGTTATTTTAACAAAAAAAAACGACATGGAGGCTAGGAATTCAGGAAAGAGGACCAAGGTCAAGACACTGCAGAACAACATGAACCGCGTGAGAGGGATGGAGGTGAAGTTTGCCGTGTGATGAATGCGGGCGTGCACTATGTTTTGTTTAAAGATAAGCCGGCGCAATTAATTAATAAAGAACGAAATGAACTCATAATATACTTAAAAATAACGACAACAACTCAACACGTATGTTCAGATCACTGAGATGTGTCGTAGACCAAAACAAGGCTAGGTGAAGGAAAAAGTGCAATTGCAGAGCATGGATAGATGCCTCATCGATCGTAGATCGGCCGGCCTAGAGACTATATAGAAAATTCAAGATACATTGAATCAAAATCTTATCTGCGGACTAATGCAGCCGTGTGCACCGAGGCCAAGTGACTAGAAATTTACAACGGCCACAATGTTACCTATCATATACTCCAATCTACAGACAGGGAAACAAGAAAACGACAGAAGCGCCGAGCCCAAGTTTAATGAAATGGTTCTATATTAGAAAAAGAAAGAAGCAAAAGATAGAAAAGACAAGGAACACTCCAATCTACTGACGGTAAAACCAAACTCCATATTAAATACTCTGCATTCCTTTTTAAATAACATTTTTGCTGGAAATTATTTTTTGAAACGAACTAGGTAGGAGAGCTGCTGATTATATATTTTTTTGAGAAAAGATGAACAATAAAACAACTAAGTGCTAACAATAAAAACAACTAGGCAAGGTATTTGGACTAAAGACATCAACAAATTCCACAGAATAAAGATAGACCACTACCCCGCTAAAGAAGGCATAAGTGATGTCGCTCAACAACTAGCCCACGCTACTACCGGATGACAAAACTGCCAAATCGACACGTCAGGCTCGTCCGCATCTAAAACATGTCGATTAATTCTATGCACGAACGACCATGTCTTCTTATCAGTACTTTGATTTCTAGGACAGCTCTCTTCAAAGACAAAGATGAGCTTATTTCTATCATTAATTAGTTCTGGGTGAGGAGCTGAGCTTTTCAACGGTTGAACCATGGCGATGTTCTTGTCTTCCATTTTGAGCGACCTTACCGGTAGATCCATATCGTTCCTGATCGACAAATGCACAAGGTTGACCTCACCGCAGAGTGTAGAGGAGTCGCTGAGCAACCTACAGCGTCTTCTCCTCCGGTCTCATGTCATCGTTGAGGAGGCAGAGGAGCGGCAGATCAGTAACCACGCCATTCTGCGGCAGTTGGGCCAGCTAAGGAAGGAGATGTACATTGGGTATCACATGTTTGACACCATCAGATGCCAAGGAGCCCATGAGGAGGACAACCGAGGGAGCCGTTCTTTCACCCCATCCATTTTTAGTCCTGCCAAACGCATCCGTTCCAGCAGAGAGGACAACAGCTCAAGCGAACAAGAGCAGCTGAGACAAGTTCTTGGCTGCCTAGAGGCTGCCATTAGAGATACAAGTGAGGTCGTTGTGTTCTTCAGTGGATGTCCTCGCCGGTGCCGCCAGCCCTACAGCATGTACCTGATTCTGGACAAGTGCAAAGTTCAAGTATTTATTTCTAATTTATTTAGTGGCTTAAAAAGCGCAATCCATTTTCTAATTTTAATTTAGCTAGCTAGCACGAGAAACATAGGCTTATTGTTTTGGTGAGCCTTTGGAAATCAAAGCTCAGGCTGGCAAAATCCTGATTGGTGAAGATCAGCTTCTACGTCAATGTCCTATGTTACAGTTCAATCCATCCTAATCTACATGCCCATCTGAATTGAGTTGGATTGACAGTCAAATCAGCTTTGATGAGCGACGAGGGATAGAGCTAACACGTGGGACCATACATGTTGATTTGCTAACGTACAGCGTCACCGTCGTGGCCTACGACCAACAGCTGAGCTCCACGGACCACGGTCATGGTCGCGCTCGAGCTCAACCTCTCCTCGTGGCCTGTGGCCTGCGGCCGAGCTACGCCTCGCCGCCGTCGTTTGTTCCACGCTATGCATCCTCGTTGCCACCCGCAGTCGGCAGTCGGCACCTGAGCTCCACGTCGTCCACGCGCTCCGCATCCACCTCGTCGTTTCGGCACGCGCCCGCGCTTGTCATCACCCGTGCAGCCCGCGCCCGAGCTCCGCCTCCATGTCGCACCCGCCCGGGCTGTTTTATTTGGGTTGCCTCTCTTATTTTGTTTGGGTCTCGATTTGATTATGTTCGTGATTTTGGCTCAACTTTGACAAGGTTTTGGAGTGAATACGTGTTGATCCTGGTGTCTGTCTCGCTCCACCGGGAACACGCCACAATATTAGCTAGAGGCCAGACCAAAATATCCAAACAAAAAAATCGGAGCAAGTTTTGCCTCTTTAGTATTAGGTATAGGTATAGGGTATATACATAATACATGCATATAGATATAGATTAACTCAATAACAACAATTAAAAGATATGTATTCACATGAGGTCATCAAAACATAAAGAATTCACGCTGAAAAGATACAACATAAGCTAAAACAAGATGATCATTATAGAAACTATATAGATGCATTAATCAATTAAGACGGAAACAATAATGATGAAATGATTGAACAAAATCACTTCCACTAAATAATTTACAACATAAATACAAAGACAAGTTGCAATAAAATACTAACCACCCATGCTTTTTAAGTAACAAGATCAAAATGCCTTTGCGTATAAAGGTCGTAATTTGTATTTTTGCCTTCGGCTACCAGTTCATTAAACTTTGAAGTTTGATTAAAGTTATGGTTACAGATTAGAAAAAGAAAGAAGCAAACGATAGAAAAGACAAGGACCAATTTGATCTATGAAATGAAAACCAAACTTCACTAAAAACTTACATTCTTTTTCACATAACTTTTTGCCAGAAATTATTTTTAAAAACGAACTAAGTAGGAGAGCTGTCAATAATACTAAGAGCAGCAGACAGTTGGATTAAAGATCAACACCACCAAACCATACAACAGCCCCTCAACGAAAGATGGCATAAGTGACAAACTACCAAGTCGACATTTAACCACCGTCGTCACTACTTGCCGGAAATTAAAGATTGTGACATGCTCGTCCACATCGAAAACATGTCGGCTAATTCTATGCACAAATGAATCATGTATTCTCTCCTTCAGCACTTTGATTTCCACGATAGCTCTCTTCAAAATATTGGACTATATATATTATGCCTTGGGTCAGTAATATTCACACAATGCAAGCTCATTCCTATCGTTAGTTCAAGAAGGGTGAGGAGTTGAGGTCTTCAACCATGGTGTTCTTGTTTTTCAATTTTGAGCGAACTTACCACTAGATCCATATCATTCCTGATATGATAGAAAAATACTTGAGGCGGACCTCTCTGCCGACTGTAGAGGAGACACTGAGCAACCTACAGCGGCTTCTCCTCTGGGTTCAGGTTATCGTCGAGGAGGCTGATGAGCGGCACATCAGTAACCAGTCCATGATGCGGCAATTGAACCAGCTAAGGAAGGACATGTACATTGGGCATCACACGCTTGACACCTTCAGATGCCGAGAAGCCCATTGAGGAGGGCCGAATGAGCCGATCTTTCACCCCATCCATTTTCAGTCATGCCAAACGCATCCACTTCAGCAGCGGCAGCAGCTCAAGTGAACAAGAGCATCTCCTTGAAATTCTTGGCTGCCTAGAGGCTGCCATTAGAGATACAAGTGAGGTCGTTGTGTTCATGAGTGCATGTCCTCGCCGGTGCCGCCAGCCCTACAGCATGTACCTGATCCTGGACCATTGCATGTTTGGACGCCGAGATGGAGAGAATCATGGAATTCCTGTTGCAAGAAGAGGTTCCCATCGATGGAAACCCAGGTGTCCTGCCCATTGTTGGCCCGAGGAGGGTAGGGAAGAGCACCCTAATTGAGCATGCTTGCAACAATGAAAGAGTGTGTGACCATTTCTCTCAGATCATGTGTTTCAGACGCTGTGGTACAGAAGATGAGAGGACAGTGGAAACTCTTAGTGATTGTGATATTATCAAGCATCGTAGCTGTGCCAATGGAGAAGAAAGGATATTGGTGATAATCGAACTAATTCGTGACATGGATAAAGATGTATGGAGGAAATTTACTCTGACTGCAAACATCATGTTGGAAGTGGAAGTAAAATTATTGTGGCTAGTCAATCGAACAAGATTGCGAGGTTTGGAACAACGCAATCATTGGAAGTAAATTTCCTCACACCAGCAGAGTACCGGTACTTCTTCAAGGTGCGTACGTTTGGTAGCACCGATATTGCACGGGTCCTTTTTTTGCTGCAAGCGTCTTCGGTGCCATGCTGAAAGCCAATTTCGACGCCTATTTCTGGAGCATGGCTTTTGCAAGCGTGAAAAAATTCAAGGGTGTAAATCCCTTGCTCCGCGGAGAGAAATGTGTTGATTTCTGGCGAGCCGATAAATATCCCAAGAGTAAACAAGACATCTTCTGAATATTTGGTGATTCTTCAAGACTATGAAACAAGTTTCGTTCAGGATACGGCTGAAAATGAAGGCCCCCAGATGAGTATCTGAGATCTATTGTTTGGTAGTAAGAGTGTTAAGACGTCGTGGGCGGTTCGAAGTTGTTGCATGGAGATCACATATACCACCTCACTACAGTTACATGTGGGAGTGTGAGGTGCGGAGGCCACAGCGAGTGGTCTCCAGGAGGAAGAGAATTCAACGGATTCAGCAGAGCTGATCATCTTATTGTCGTCTCTCATGACTTTGATTCAGAAGTAGAACAAAATAAGATGTACTCTCCGTTTTTCTTTCCTCCTTCTCCATTCGGTATCTGTGGTGTATGAAATAGTGTGCTTGTGCCAAAAATGACTATTTTTATTAGTAATTAACGTCTTTTGTCAAGAAAATTAATAGCTGGTTCAAATGGTGAAGGTTTGACAAGTACTCCTTTTCAACTGTAAGTATGTTCTGGCTTTTCTAGATGCATAGCAACAGCTATGTATGTAGAGAAGCTAGGACGACTTACAATTTGAAACAAAGAGAGTACAGTTTAGACAGAACACCAAGCAACAAATAAATAAGTCTGGGTACTTTTCACGAAGAGTAGTGGATTACGAGTGAAGTAGAATCAAGAGATTTCATCACGATAAACAAATATAAGCTATGTACTATACCCTCACCTCTACATGTACAGTTACTTTACGTAAATTGCTGCAAAAAAGGAAGAAAGGTACCCTGTGCGCCGCGGCGCCGGCAGTAGCTCATGGTCTGGCAGTACTGTTAGTGTGTTGCAGTTGCCGATACTCTATGCCTCTATCCACAATTCTTAGCTGCACTGCATCGACAGTCTTGTAATCTTTTGTGCTATTGGGTTTTATTGACTGCATCTGCGTAGAACTCTGCTGTGAGCTCCAATGGTGTGTTGTTTCAGAGGTAACACTTCATTGAGGGATTGGTATTCTGCAATTACAGGCATGGATTTATGACTCGGTGGCATATATAATTTCAAAGGCAGTAAGTACATGGTATGCATCTCGTAATAACCATTTTAAAAAATATATAACCAAAATGATTACCGAGGATTCATAGATAGAATGGGGTATTGGAACACCAGAAAATTAGCCAGTTTCAACCAATTTTAAGTTGTTCAAGTCCATTTTTCTTTAGTTAAGGAACTGTAGGTACCAAATCTTAGCCTCTTAGGGAAATCACCCCTTATATTCCAAATGTCAGCCCCCTTCTCACCAGGCAAGGAGGAAGAAGGGGATTGGAGGAGGAAGGAGAGTAGGTAGCCAGCTGACAGACAGCTCTGCAGGCAGGTTCTGTGTTTAGTTTTATAGCTTGTTCTTGTTTGATGCCATTACAGAGTGTCTTCCTCCCTCTTATCTCTCCTAGATGGGGCACAAACCCATTCTGGGTAAGCTACTCTAATATTCTGCGCTTGATCCTGGCCTCTTCATCGAGTGATCCAGGGTGTGAGGCAATGACACCATAGAATTTGCAAGTGTCAATTACTTTATCATCTCCAAGCATATACTGCTAACTCCAAGTTGTGTGTATCCTCAAGTGCACTATATAATTGGCACATACCCATGAAATATAAACAGCTGGGGTCCCCCCTCCGTAGAAATTATCCAAAAAATGGCACATACCCTACAGTATGAACAGGCACGAAGTGACTGCTAAATTAAACCTAGTGGCAAAAATACTACTATCATGGTGCCTTGACATCAGGGTAGTTCAGTCTAGGCAAAAAATGGCCCAAGTATCAATAAATGTATTGAGCATGTTCCCAAAACATACAAGAAATGGATCTTTCACCTAACATCCTTTTTTTATCCACACGATATTTGGTAGACAGTAAGGATTTATATACAGATCTTTCCTCTGCCATACTTAGCATGAGTAACCTGAGGATGATATAGTCATAAAAAACAGGTCTGAAGGCATCGACTCTCAATTCATTATGTATAGGCTTATAACTTGTTTATTTGTCAATATTTCTGGATTGTCAATATAAGGCATCGACTCTCAATTCATTATCATGTGCAATAACATAAAACCCACATTCTTAAGCACCAGACGTAGCTTACCTGCAGATAATTCTATAATCTTCTAAATTGTCGTACCATTCAGAATCACTGCATTCTTAAGCACCACGGTTATCCCAGAACGAATATAATATCCTTCAGCTGGCCTGTCTGCTTCTTGCACATTCTGCATTCATAAGGGAATATTGGCAGCTCAACATCTTACTATAGAAAAAATAACAAACCAAGATTTTCATAATATGAACGATAATAACATTTGAAGAAAATGATATGCTAGTTATATATGGCCCCAATTCTACCATGGATTTTCCTGGCCATCTTTTTTTAGCAAAGTAGTTATTTCATTCCAACAATGCCTTTTTTAAGAAGAGGTTAGGCTATTTCTAAGCCAAAAAAAACATATATCACAATTTTTGTAAAGAAACTTGCAACACAAAAAAACATATTTCAGATCAAGTAATAGTCGTTTGCAGAACCTTTTCTTGCCTCTGCAGTAGGTAGTACATATTCCTAAATGCACAAAAAAGCCGACATTCTTTGTTATTTGTAGTTGGTCAAATGAAGAGTCAACCATTGATACATTATTTCAAGCATGCTCATCCTTACCGAGTAATCTTGTGGTAGCATGCTATGCTTATTCAGTTATTCTTACAGAGTAATTTTATTTTTACAGTAAATGGCTAAGGAAGTGAACTAGCAGATATTGAAGAGGCTCAAATGTATGGACTTGAAAGGCTTCCATGAAATTCATAAAGAAGGGAGCATACCTCTGAGTTTGTAATGACTACATTCTTCCCAATTCGAGCATTTTTATCAATGATACAGTTCCTGTGTCACAAAACTCTACGTCAATGGAACATGCATAATACTCAAGCAACCAAGTTTATATACAAATACACAATAACCTTATTTTAGTGTTCTCCCCGACTCCGACTGGAACTTTTCCAACAGACAGTTCAGATAATCTCTCAGCTTCAGTCTGGTAGTAATCTGCCCCCATCATCATGGTGTCCTAAACCAGTTTGTTGTTCATTAATAAAGTTGAAATAAACAAGCAATCCACAATATTCAACAAGAATAAAAGATATCCGTTATCAATACTGGACAACCATGCACATTTTGCTTCAAAACTAACAAAAGGGTATAAAATTGGCACAAAACTAAATAAACAACAGAGTTCATAAATGCTCAATGACGCCACAAATGTGTATATTACAGAAAACAAACACAAATAGATGGGCACTGCAGAGTAATAATCTGATGGCTGTGATAACAGGTTGTGCTACATCATCTGATGTTTTATTTAACATGTTATATGTTTAATTACCATTGTGAGCAGTAAATCTTGCTCAATAAATTTTTGAAGATCAACCCTGCAGATTGAATGCCAAAGGATAACATTTTCCCCACCTAACTCCCACTCCCTTAGGTTTTAGATTTCCCTTGCAACTACATAAATTACAAACACTTAATAATTTACCTTGAGCTGCACTCCGGGTTCTAATCTTGAGCGGATACCAATGACAGAGTGCTCAACACTGCACTCAGTTAGAAAGCAGCCATGTGAAACTATAGAGTTCAAAACCTGCACAGAAACAGATATATCTAACAAGGCTGCCAGGTAATGCATCATAACGAAATAATGTGTAGGTGGTAAAAGATTCTAACCTTGCAGTTTTCTACTTTCGTTGGAGGTAAAAATCTTGGAGATGTAAAAATAGGCTTAACGGGGTCATAAAAATAGAAGTTGGGAGACTACAAAATAACAAATGAAATTATTATCCCGGTACAGAAAGATTAAGATGGAGATGATGTAAACCTAAATGTAAACCTGATCAGTGAGAGCAAGGTTTGCTTCAAAGAAAGACTTTATTGTTCCAATATCTTCCCAGTAACCATCAAACAAATAAGCCTGGGCCAACAGAGGAACATGTCCTTCAGAATCACGTGTTCATGACAACTAACGATGGGTAATATAGGTTCATTTTGGACTTTGGAGGATTGTAGAGTGTAAATACCTGCACATCATAATCCTTTGCAGCCATTGGAATCACTTCTGAGCCAAAATCATTAGCTGTAGGATAATGGCCTCTAATAAATATGCACAACAACAACAAAGAACATAAGTGTCATCACCTCCAGCTGCATCGTAATGTGAATGAAGGTGCATGGAGAAATTGCAAGATGCAATAATTCCTGTCTTACAAGTTACAAGTCAGAAAAGGTAACAATTTTGTTACTTTTGGACAAATTCACATTGGTTGGGACCAGAAACGAAAAGGCTTAGCTAATACACAAGATTGTGAACACAAAATGGCATCAATACATTGTTCTCTGTCATGTAAAGAGGATTCAAAAAAATAACCAAAAAAGGCCTTAGTGAGTTAGTTCTAACTCTTACCTCAGAAGCTTTCTGAGAACATCTGCCTTGAATACATATATTCCCATTGAAGCCATGTATTTGTACATGCTTGCGAACTCTGGGGATAATCCAAACAATCCCATGTCCACTTGCTGCATTAAAAAGTATGACATGTTATATAAAAACCTTTCCACGAAGTAAACAAATCGGGTAGCGTTCGGAATGAAGTTAGGGAGATAACGATTCAACATAAAAGGAAGCCCATGAACAAAATTGTTAATTATGCAAAAGAAAGGCAATATGCAGTCAATCTATACTTGTCTGAACAAATCATTTAGTTGTTCATCTTTGGGGTCAATGAGAGAGAATGTACCATTGATTTCAAATTTTCACCCTTGGGCTTTTCAAGGAAATCAGTGATGCGACCATTCCTGTCGGCCTTCATCAATCCAAAATCTGATGCTCGACTGCATGTAGATGAGATAGAAAAAAGATAGGAATATGTTAGCCTGGGATATGTCAACAGAAAACAAAGTCATTCTAGTTCTTATAAAATGTAAAGCTTGAGATACCCAAAGCTTTCCAGCATGAACATTGATGATAGTCATAAACAAGTATGTTCTAGTGAATCAACAGTGCATTACAGTATTGGTAGAACTAGCTAAGCTATCATATTGGTATATATTGCTTTGTCAGCCAACTGAAGACTAGTTTAAGTACCATAAACAAGCAAGAAATAAATTCAAAAGGGACAAATGTGTGTGACCTTTCATCCATAGGAACACACGCAACTGAAATATCAGCACCAGAATCAACATGTTTCTGCAAAACAGTGTTATAACATACCTTTGTCAAGCAATGAAAAATAATACTGAAACTACAACATCAACTTGGAGCAGATAGGAGACCTGCACAAAGTCCATGTAATCCATCCTATACAGATGATCACCAGACAGAATCAGTATGTTCTCTATACATTTGAGTCTTGCATCCTTCGCAGAATATCAGGCAAAAAGTTAATTGGACATAGTGATAGCATCCTCTAAATGTATAGCACTACACATGGCCCAGGAAGGAAGAACCTCAAAAAGCCAGAGGAACTGCCTGACAGCATCTGCTGTTCCCTGGAACCATTTCTTTCCGGATTCCCCAGCTGTCTGTGTAGCTGCCAGCACCTATCGATGAGTAAAAAGAAACAGGCACAAAACATTGGTCACGTGCCCATCACAGTGGCAATACACAATCGAGCCTACTTAGACTGACGAGTGTACCTCCACGGACCCACCACGGAATCCAACTCCCTCACCAAAGTTGTATGTCCGCGCGATGTGGCGATTGAGAGACTGGGAATTGAACTGGGTGAGGACGTAGATCCTGTTGATCTTGCTCTTGATGCAGTTGCTCATCGGGATGTCGATGAGCCTGTAGCATCCCCCGACAGGCACCTGAAAGCGAGAGACGACAAGTGAATCACTACTACTGACAGTACAAAACTACCTTCACAGCTCAGTCGATTGCCCGGATTGCAACGGGATTACGGGGAGTCTCCAATCTAGCCACTAATCCCAGGTTGTGTAATGCCGATGATTGCCGAACAAGTGAACCACCAATGACGAAATGCGACTTCTGAGGGGATGGAGATTACCGCGGGCTTGGCCCTGGTCCGCGTGAGCGGGAAGAGGCGCGTGCCAGCGCCGCCTCCGAGGATGATGGACGCCACCGTGTCCGGGCTGACGTCCCTCCGCGCCGCCGCCGCCTGGGCGCCCGCGTCCGCCTGCTCCTCCTGGCACACAGGCGACACACAACCCGGAAATGTGATCGACACGCCGCACCACGGAACGGAACGGCACGGCACGGCACGGCACGCAATACTACAGATCACGCCACGCTTGTCCGATTGTTGGAAGCCGGAACCACGAAGACCCCCACGCAATGCGCGAGCGCGACTGACCTTGATCCCCCGGGGAGCGTCGGCGAGGACGCAGCTGGTGGAGGCGGCGGCCGACAACCGGAACCGCGGGGCAGGTGGCGAGGCGCGGCGCGCGGGGAGCGGCGCCGGCGCGGGAATGGCGAGGAAGGCCGCGGTCGTGTGCAGCGCCGCGGCGGGGTACGCCATCGGCCGTGCAGCCGTGGTGCTGGTACGTACAGTACAGGGGGCCGCGAGGCGATGGAGGAGGAGACGGCGCGCAGGCAGAGGAAGGGGAACCGGGAGAGTGTCTGTCTCTCTCTCTCTCTCTGCCAGTGGGGTCGCAGCAGCTCGGGGTTTTGTAACGGGGGACACGGAACGGGACGGAGTGGAGCGGGTGGGGAGCCGAGAAGAGTGGGGAGGCGCGTGAAGTTTTTGGATCCAGCAGCTCGCGGCTCAAGTCACGAGGCCTTGGCTGGCCGGCCGTTCGGCGGTGGTGCCACGGTTGCGTTCCACCGCTCACCGGCCAGCTTAAAAAAGCCGTCACCGCCAGGCGATGCATGTTGACATGGTGTGTGTGTGTGGCTCACAAGGCCACAGCCCACCTATATGGGCGTAATTAGTCGCGTTGATGCCCCATGGCCAGGCCCCGTGCATTCTGAGAAGTTTGGTGGTCTAGTTTTCGTTTTCCATTTTCCGTCCTATGTGCCATACAGAACAGTAGTGTTGAGTAGTGAGCAAAGTGAGCGACACAAAGCTAAAAGAAGTTTTCAGCAAAGTGAGCAAAGTGAGTAGTTTTCAGCTACAATCCATTTTCTTCTTTCCAATCGACCGACATCTCTCGCGGGTCTGATTGGACGGTACATGGAAAACAAATGGACTTAAAAAATGAAGTCGTGCTGAAGAGACAGACAGCCGTCCAACCGTTAGCTCATATACCGGCCTTCAAGGTGGTACTCCTCGTGCAGCGGTTCGGAATCACGACACCGGCCAACCTGTGTTCTCTTGCGTCCGAGAGTATACTCGACGCGTTGCATTCGGGGACCTTATCGTCGAGCGAGATGGAAGCCCTTGCGCGGCGTTTCTAGTGTTCAAGGGGTGCACGTGGGAGCTGTTCATCCAAGACCCTGAAGTGCATAGGGCATGGTCCTTTTATGTAATATCGAACTGGGAAGCCGTCTACCATTGTGATCCAGTTCTTACTGGTAGACCACCTAGTGTGCTATATGTACGTTGCTTTTTTATTAAAACTCTCTTCTTTTTATTAGCAATGATATGTAAATTTTTCGTGTGTTTGAGAAAAATAATATATGCTTGAATAAGAGTAGCTCCAAGCATTTGATTTACATATTGTAGTTGTGGGCTTGTAGTTGGTTAGTACATGAACAATGGACTTGTGCATGGGGATCGTATTAAAACTCTCTTCTTTTTACGGGCTTTCCGCATGTATTTTACTCTAGATCTCTCAAGTTTCAAAGCCGATCGAGTGTATCATCTTTTCGAGTCTTTAGCAATCACACATTCGATCACTTCACGTAATTGAGCGAAGTCAAAGAAGTAGAAGATTGCACTCATTCTAAAGTCTACATTGACTATTATTGTATTTAATTTGTGTTATGAAGCCATGTGAAATCACCTGATCGATCCTAAAGCTGAACCTAGCCATGACATTTAGCTCGCATCATGTGATCAAGTCGTCCGCCATGAATTGCTTCGTGTATAGCGTGCTGCCCCGTGCCAACAAAAAGATGTTCTCAGGAAAGGACCATGCCCTAGTGGATCCATTCATGTCACTTGAATTGGATCTTCAAACCGAACATTCGTTTTTCTCATCCCCTATCTAGCTCTTTTGTTTTGTCGGATGAATAATGCTTTTTATTTTGATTCCTCTCTTATAAATCTCAACTCAAGCTCGTGCCAACTAGCTAAGGGTAGCCGTAATGCAGGCAGACCAACACCATTAGCCTCAGAAAAAGTGATTGTTCCACATAGGAGAGCTACTACCGAAACCTATATTTCTCCAATCTAATCACATTGGCACATTGCCATATTCTTTTCCTTGTGGTCCCACCACTATATTTGGTCTCCTACCTTTATCCCTATAATTCCCAACCACTACTTCCTCATGACCACAACGCTACTCCAGTTCGCTACTGTCTTTGTGTCAGACGAGGTTGTAGGCTCTTCCGTAGGAGCCTCTGACACTCTGTGAAGCCAGACAAGTTGACGTGAGATGGAGCTCCGCTGCAGACGTGGAAACTGGAGCAGCACGACATGTTGAGCATTGGGGATGCCCTAAGCGGCATCAACTCAGAACATGCTTGCATCTATGATGTAGTTATCTACCTCAACATCTTTTAGTGACTCTAGTCTCCACTTGTATAAGGTTACTAGCACACAAGTGATAATAGGCTTCTGTTGGTTTGAATGCTAAAAGTATTTACTTTTGCTCGTGTTGCTATTAACTAAAAGCTTGGGTGAAGTTTGATTTTTAGCTTAACTCTTATACTCTTTAAAAAGGTTCTTAAGATCATACTATATACGAACGACCCGAGTGAGCCAAGTTAGTTTGATTTTTAGCTTAACTCTTATACTCTTTCAAAAAAATATATAAAATATCACTTTTTTTTGTTATGGCTTGCTTTATTAAAAGTTCTTATAAATGGCCCAAATTTGATTACGTTTGAATAAAGTTTTTAAATAAGACAAGTGATCAAACTTAGAGTCAAACAAGATTAAGTAAATTATAATTTGGAACGAAGAGAGAATTATACTTATGTTATTACTCAATTTGTTCTAAATTTATAACACATTTTGATTTGCACAGATACATTAAAAATATCTTATAATTTAGAACGAAGAGAGTAGTCCACATCCATGCTATAGTTATATCTGATAAAAAAAACTTTCTATGAATTTATTAGTAAAGCTATTGTTATCTTGCGCATCACCTTTGATTTTGTAGTCAGTTGTGTCATTTAATCAAGACGAAACTTCAGCGCTCAAATCGGAGAAGTCAAAAGTCAAAACTTCGCAAACCCAAACGATTTTCCCAATCCCCGTTACTCACTCCACACGCCAACCGCGCGACGCCACGCGGAAACATCCGTCCTCGCCGACCGCGCTGGGCGCCCCCCACCCGCCCGGCCGGACCGGAGGCAGCTGCGCAGCTCCCCCCACGAATCTCGATTCCCCAAACAACATCGCCACCGCCGCCCCGCTTCCCCTCACCTTGGCCCCCTCCGCCACGCCGCGAGCCGGGGGCGAGGGGATGGAGGGGTGGGCGTCCGTGGCGGCGTACACGGTCGCCGCGCTGGCGTCCGCGGCGGCGGCGACGGTGGTGGCGCTGCGGCTCGTGCACCGGCACCTCCTCCACTACGCCGAGCCCACGCACCAGCGCTTCATCGTCCGCATCATCCTCATGGTCCCGGTACGCCCGCGCCCCCTCTCTCCCGGGCCCTCCGAGACCCGCTTCTGTATACTAGTACTAGACTACTAGGCGAACCGTAGCTGTTTACGTCAGAAGATGTGTTTAGCTCGTACCTGTGATTTGTGGGCGAATTGTGACTCGGTATCCATTTCCAACTGAATTATATGAAGCTGTAGCTATAACGGTCTGCTCTTTGATCCTTCTATGAAGCAATAATGGGTTACCGTGTGTGGCAACCATTTATGTTCATATATGTGTATACTTGTGCTGCGTATGCATTTATAGATTGCAAAACCTGTCTTAGACTCACCATTGATAATTTGTTTCTTAAACAAAACAGAGGGTCCTTGTTTCTGAAGGTGGATAGTGGTATCTCTGTTTCGGGGAATCATTTTTATGTTTTCTTTGGGATGAAGCATGGCAGCACGTTTCTGAATTTTGTTAAATGCCACTGTGACAATTACCCTAGTTACTTTTACCGCGATAGTCTGTTTGTTTTGACCCCAGGCAATGCTGCCTGGCCCAGGCATGGATCCCAGGCGTCCAATGGGGGCTGAGATTGCTGCTTGGGCTGGGAGTTGCCTGGAAGGCCTCTAACTAAATACATGTCAGTGAACAAGTAATTAGTGTACTCAAAGCTGAAAATTGTGCTTGGGACTATCAACCCATACAGCTCTGTGGGAGTTTAATTAATGTGCCCCGAGCGGAATGGCTTATATTTTCTTTCTGCTTCTTGGCTCAGATATTCTTTACATCATCTCATATAATTAACTTTGTTGTAGTGGAACCATGGGAACAGGAATAAGATATATTATCTCATAAACATGATATTTCCAATTCTGATTCCTGCATGATCTGTCAAGCTACATGATGTTAGGATCAGCTAGTTATATCACAGGGATTTGGTTACACTATCTGTGCCATGTCTTTGTTCTGTTTGGTTTGATGTAAGGCATACGAATCATGGCGTCTACCCTCAGGGCATGGAAACATGAACATTTGTCCTAGATAGTTAGTTTCAAGTGTCAGCATGGAATCATATGGCTGGATCGTGTCAAATCATTCAATTTTTCATCTTACAGATGCACTTTCTATCCAGCTTTTGTTTTTTCTAACTAGCTCTAAGTACATTAATTTCAGGTATATGCAGTGATGTCATTTCTTTCCCTTGTTTTACCGCATCAAGCAATCTACTTCAATTCTATCCGAGAAATGTAAGTCAACTACTTGTAACTCAAAACCTAGTTTATTTTATCTTTTGTCACCTAATTCATGCTCATATCACTTTGAACATATATGCTTTCATTCACGATGGATAATGGTGCCCTCATAATGAGAACTAATACAAGAAATAAAACTGATCTTGTAAGTTGTAACCCCCTTTTTTAGCACTTTTCTGGTATAAGCCCTGTGACTTGATATGGTTCATCACCTTAACCATTGACAAATTGCAGTCCTGAGTGAAAGAGTGCTGTTAATGTGAGGTGGGCATGAGTTTGTAACTTTGTTTAAGTCACCGTATTGCTATCTTTGGTGGCACTTGGTATGTGTGCACAAGTTTTGAATGCCCTTGCACTAGAATATTAAGTAGTCAACTTGAACGATTAATGATGCATTACCTGAACCAAAGCAAGAATTATAGTTCAAAAGAATGTTAACTTTGAGTCTGCAGTAGTACACTAGTAATGGACTAATGGTATTAGCAATATCCCACTGGTGCTTCTGAAGGATGGGGCAGGCTACTTCTAACACTGCATTACAAAAAAGCCTCCTGTTATTTTTTTTTAAATGCAAAACCATGGGGAGTTTGCCACTGTGCAACTGCGGATTAATGAAGTGAAGCTTAATTGTGTGAATATTGCCCAATTAGGGATGTTTTTTTTTTCTAGCTATGCATGCCTATCGAAATCATCATATGAACTTCATGAGCAATGTGATACGCTTACAACGATGTTTCCTTTGACATCTTCATAGTCCACGAATACATTTATCCAATCAGATAGTTGAGATGTGATCAAATTAGTACTTTATTTTAATATATCATCAGTGCTGAACTTACCACTTCTAGAAACCTCAGCTAGATCCACAATATCTCTTCTAGAAACCTTTATTGCAGCTAGATGCACCATTTAACAACCATGTGATCCAGCCATGTATGTTTCGTGATCTTTTGTGTCGACCGTCGAATTGTCCATCAAATGAAAACTAATGTTAAATTGTTCTCATACTGATGATATGTGGCGTAACATAGTTGTTCTCATACTGATGACATGTGGGGTAACATAGGTGAGAGTATTGTTGTAACGTTGTTTTTCCCCAGTGTATATGGGGAGAATTTTCCCAGCAGTCTGTAGATAACCTGTTATTTTCGCTCAGTCTGAAGTAGGTAGCCTATTATTTTCCCTCCAGTCTGAAGTAGATATCCTATTAGCAAGTTTGCGTGTTTTTGTAAAAATCGTTTTGGGCTTTAGACCGTACCCCAAAGGACCCCTATTAATTGCTTATTTGTGAAAATCATTTTGGGCTTATTAATTGCTTATTTGGCCACTGGAAGGACAATACATGCCTACAGAAGAAGACATTTATGCTTCCTTTGGCCATTGTGATCTTACAATTACAACAATGCCAATGCCCCACAAGTCTCAACTTGTATTTGTGATCTTTCTGGCACTCATATATCAGTAGAAGAGGTTGTTCTTTTTAGATATTATTTACACTTAAGCTCAGTTGACTTTGTGTAACCAGCTGAGTTGAATTGGGCAAAACCAACTGGACCCCATGATTACCACTCTGAAATGTTGAGCTAACAATAACTAATTCCTCCATCCAAATTATAAGACATTTTGACTTTTCTAGATACATAGCTTTTGATATGCACTTAGATATACACTGTCTAGATACAAAGAAAAAGTAGTGTATCTTGAAAAGCCAAAACGTCTTATAGTTTGTAATGGAGTGAGTAGTTGCTAATTCTTTTGTGGCTCCGATAAATGTGAAGTTATCTAGATCAAATCTCAGGCTGTTGCTTATTGAAGAGGATAATTTCAATTTATAGTTTGTTTGAAAACATATGCTCCAGATACAGTGATGTATCTCAAATTGAAACCTTTTATTTAGTGCTCATCTAATGTGCTGACGGCCATTATTTAGTGCCCGTTTGCATAGGAATGAAGTCTACCTCTTTTAAGAAAAAATGTTTTTTTTTCTTTCTTTGAAGACAGCCTTGAACATCTTTGCAAAAATGACTTAACTATGTTGCAAAGAAAAAAGTGTCCAGGGCATGGCCATCTGTACTAATGGTACCTGACTTTAGAGTCATGATGTAAATTCATCATAGCACTTCGGCAGAACAGGATTGGTCATTTTAATAACACAATGAAAAATAAGCTTAATGTCCCAATTTGATCCTTTTTTCCCAACATGAGGAGGAAGAGAAACATTAATTCCTCTTGAAAAGCTTTGCTAGCATGATAATTCACTGTTTTGTGTTATTGTTGTTGTATTTATTTATTTTGTTAAGAGATAATTGATTAGGTGCACTAAATATTCTTCCTCCCGTGGTTCATGCAGGATAGTCTAGTTCATTGTTTCTGCAGTTTTCTGACCAATTTGTGCTAATATAGTTTAAACTTAATTCAATTGTGTTTCAGCTATGATGCTTGGGTCATCTACAATTTCTTTTCACTTTGCTTGGCATGGGTTGGAGGTCCTGGTACTGTGGTGGTAAGTTTGAATGGGCAATCTCTGAAACCCTCGTGGTTCATGATGACTTGCTGTTTACCAGCTATTCCTCTAGATGGGTGCGTAATTCTCTTTTGTTTGATTAAATGATCAATACAACAATTTTATACTTGTCCACATGCTTTGAAAACCTTACCTCATGGAATATGATTTTTGTGTTCCTGACAGGCGTTTTATACGGAGATGCAAACAAGGCTGTCTGCAGTTTGTGATCCTGAAACCAATCTTGGTTGTTATCACCTTCGTACTTTACGCAAAAGGAAAATACGAAGATGGAAACTTCAGTGTCAACCAGTCCTATCTATACATAACTATCATCTATACAATCTCATACTCTATGGCCCTGTTTGCTCTTGCACTGTTCTATGCAGCATGCAGAGATCTACTTCAGCCATATAACCCTGTCCCGAAGTTCATCATAATCAAGTCAGTTGTGTTTCTAACGTATTGGCAGGTAAAGTCTATTGTAAGGGTTCATTTGTTTCTCTGTACTACTTGTGAGCCACTAGTCTAGCAGCCTGTTCAGATTTCTTACATGTAATGGCAGTTTTGCAAGCAAAATGGCCCCATTCAGTTTTTTTTGTTACTTGGTGAAATAAATATCCTTTTGTAACAGTCTGGAAGCTTTTCTCACAGGGTGTGCTGGTTTTCCTTGCTGCAAAATCTGGATTCATAAAAAATGCTGAGAAAGCTGCCTATCTCCAGAACTTTGTGCTATGTGTTGAGATGCTCGTAGCAGCCATTGGGCACCGATTTGCTTTCTCCTACAAGGAATATGCTGGCTCCAATGCCCGCCCTTTTGGTGGTTTTAGGGGAAGCCTTCTTCATGCCATGAAATTCAATGACTTCTATCATGACACTGTACACCAGGTAAATTGGCAATCACTCCCTTCACAGCTCATCCTGGTCTCTGATGTGAAGCATATGCATGATCTCCCTGCATCCCTTTCCAGAGTGCAGTTTCAACTTTTGTATCAGCTAACTGTTTTTGCCCACATTGCAGTTTGCACCTACATATCATGAGTATGTGCTCTACAGTAACGAGGGGGAGGATGAACCAACAAAATACAGCCCTAGCACTATCGTGCCAACCGGAGAGAACCTAGTAGAGCTGGCGGAAGTCACTGTTGTGAGCTCGAAGGCTCCAGGGATGTCAAGTTTATTGCTGAATGAGGCTGATCAGGCAGAAACAATGCCCTCCCAAGTCATGGAAGCCAACACTGCTGCTTCTGTGGAACTATACGACCTCTCAAGCTTCCTCAACGTAGAGTTATCTGATTACCCTGATCAGGTCCCTGCGATTCCTAATGTAAGAGAACGATGACATGTTGCGGTGATCAGGTCCCTGCGATTCCTAATGTAAGAGAACGATGACATGTTGCGGTGTATATTCATGGTGTAAATGGGTGGTAGCGCTGTTGAGCTGATCATAGCTTACGGTGTACATAGAAATGTCACGTCGGTTTTGTTTCATTGCTCATGTTTTTAACGCGTGGGTTAAAAATGAGCCAAGCTGACAGATGAATTGGAGGCCCAAGCGGAAATATCTGCGGTGTAAGTAACCTGTAGATTAAATGAATTGCTTTTATCGATGATGAAATGGGTCACGGACTCACGGGTATATGTTGGACTCGGACATGGTTTCTGTACTGATGTTATGAGAAGTTAACGTGTAACTGTGTAAGCAACGCTTTGGCCTTTGTGGATTAAATGAATCTGCAAAATTGCAGTGTGATATCGCTTTACAGGATATATGTCCCCAATGAGGACATGTCCTCATGAGTTAGCCCATAAACCATATTTTAGTCATCACTACAAAATGACCCCTAAATGGTACCTTCAAATATTCACCCAAAAATTATACCGAATTGATTACCATAGCTAGATTGTCTGGGCAGTTAAGGAGATTGGGACACATTAGAGGATCCTCGCCTCCTTTTGAGCCTTTGTTTTAACTTGCATATTGTGAGACAGCATTTGGGAGACAAGTTGCTGTGTTTATTTAAGCTTGAATATCGTAATAACAAACTGTGGGCCAAAACAAACATGGCTGCAGTAACTCAAAACAGTTTACAACCGCTATCCCTACAGGGTTTTGTGGAGGCGCAGCTAATTTTTTTCCAGACATACTGTACAGTTCAACCACAACATTGTTACAGACAAATACTACTCGACTGGAGTGCGGTTGTTAGATTCAGAAAGAGAGAGAGAGAGAGAGACGACGTCAACTACATTGGGAATCAGAAACAGGTGCCCCGCTGGCGTCTGATTAACACAGTTGTACAATCAAAGTAACTCACACTCAATGTCAGTAGTTCACCATCATCTGAAACAGGCCAACCTAACAGCATCGGCCATCTCTTGAGAAGGAATCACCCCTGCAGCTTTCATCTGATACATGACTCTGGTGGCCTCCCTGTACCGTCCGCCGCGAGCATACGCCATGGCCAGGGCGCTCCAGCAGGCGGTATCAGGCTTGCCGCCGATTGCCTCGAACGCCCTGGCAGCATCTGTCAGCTGTCCTTGCTTGGCGTACATGTGCACCAGCCCAGAGCCGACGAACTGGTTCGTGTCCACGCCACGCTTGATGGTGTCGGCATGCACCTGCTGCCCGCAGGTCCCTTGGTTTGGTGACTCAGCGAACACTGCAAGGATGCTAGACAGGGAGAAGCTGCTCCTTGGAACGCCTGAGGACGCCATGTCCCTGAAGACGTCGATGGCCTCATTCAGCTGGCCGTCTCGGTGGCAGGCTGTGATCAGGCTCGTCCAGGCCGCCTCAGGGATTGGTTCCTGACAGTGGTTCCGCATCATCATCACCAGAACTTTCCGTGCGCTTCTGTGAAGACCGCTGCTCTCGCAGTACAGCTGCACTAGTGAGCTACCAATATCACCGCAGATCCTGCCTTTCTTGGTGACCAGAGCGTGTACCTGCTCGCCGAAACGTAGTTCACCCATACGAGTACATGACCGCAGCACGGCCACAATGGCATGGGAGCAGCAATCGCCATCCAAGACCAGCATTCCGTGGCACATGCCCGCGAACAGACGCATTGCTTCACGATGGAAGCAACCATCCGAGTAGGCGGACACCATGGTCGCCCACGCCATGCCGTTCCTGGCAGGCATTCCGTCGAACACCCCGCGGGCAGCTTCGATATCCCCACACGCGGCGTATGAGAGCAGCACCCGGTTGGCGACCGGCGACGGGAGTCCATCGGAGGCGCACCGCGCGGCTATGTGCGCGTGCACGGAGGCCACCTCCACCGCGTCCGCGCACTCCCTGAGGAGGGATATGTAGATGTCCTCGTCGGGCGGGATGCCCAGCGCGTCCATCACGCGGAGCACGTCGCAGGCGCCGGACAAGCACGGATGCGAGTCCGTAGCTTCCGGCGTCGGTGGTTTCTTGGAGCAATCCTTGCCGCTGGTGGTGGTGCCAGCGGCGGTGTTGGTGGGGACGGGGAGCTGCGGACGCGAGAGGAGAGGCGGTGGCGGTGGTTTGGCCGGTTTGCTTAGGGCCGGCCACCCTGATTTACTGGTGGTGGTGGACATGGCCCGGGTGGTGGCGTTCGCGGAGAGATGCCGGCCGCGGCGAGAGAGGCGGGGAGTCGCCGTGGTGGCGCAGAACGGTTTCGCAACGGAGCAGCGCGCCATGTGCGAGGTTGGCTGAACCTGAAGCTGAAGCACTTGAGCAAATGTTCGGGTTCTTCGAGAGCAGAGAGGAGTGAATGAATATTGTGATTAGATTAGAAAAAAAAAATGGTGTGAATATTTTTAGTTCGACCTGCTTATTTCAGGGCTGGATATTTGTTTGGGCCCAATATAGAAAAACATGCCCAAGCCAGCCCAGACTTTAAACTGTTTCTTCTCTCCGTCTTTGCCATTTTCTTGATTTAATCCCAAAACCAAAAGGGCAAAGTTCATGCATCCAAGCAAGGGTGATGGTAATGAAATCTTCTTAACCAAATCATAACCTACCTCATATCCATACTCCAACCCATTTTGCATCCAAAAATACCGCCGTAGCGCAGAAATTCGAAGGGTGATTCTATAAGAGAGTACCACCCAGGAATCAAATGACGACTCAACTGATAACTGAACCCATCAATATAATGTCGTGTTTGGTTATCAAAGAAATTGTGGAGTGGCACAACAATCATGACCAAACCCGACTGAAAACCGGATTCTCTAACTTAGGTGTCGGAGCAAAGGAATAAGTTCTTGGTCTTTTCAACACCAACAATTAATGAACACTGTTTTACTTAGTATGTACTCTCTCTCTCCCAAAATAACTATCGTTTTTGCTTTATGTAAAATATCTTTAACTAAATATATATTAAAAAATATTAACATTTATATTACATTGGGAGGATCTTTGAAAGATTTTTAACAAATTTATTTTGGATATACAAATATTGCACGTATTTTCTACAAATCGAGTCAAACTTATGGCTCGAAAAAAATAACAGTTAATTGAGATATGAAGGGAGTAACATAGAAATTTAATGGTAAGATCTTTGCTCAAGAACATTATTGAGTCTGTGAAAATGGAATAATGCAACCCCACTATTAAAATGGGAGGCCCTACTACCTAAAAGGAATAAGATGGTCTTGGTAGGCTTGACTTAAAGGTTAAAATGATGCTACCTTGTAGTGAAGAACTTGCATACAATTTTCAACAATGAAAATTTGCTAAATGATTCTATAACAACGAAATTGTAAGGTAATACTAGAAAAAGGATCCCACTATCATTCGTAGAAATAGAAACATTTTGCCAGAAATAAGAACATCACCGTTTCTGAAAGCATCTACTCAATAGTTCTATTCTCCTTTCCATCTGCCTTTTTTAATACAGGCTTATGAACAGTTCCGGTCTCTTGCAATTTTTCTATATAGTTGTGTTCTTTCTTAAGATGATATGGACTGTATTGTCTAAATAGTTCTATACTCTCTAGTAGAGAACTATAAATAAAAAAGGTAGGTTATAGAGATATCCTTCGGGCTTAAGTGGTTGGAAATGTTATTGCCATCTTAATTGAAGCACAAGGTTTCTCTATACGAGGATAAGGATGGCAGGGTCGCGTTCTCCTAAAACGCGCAATGGGTCAGACGTCATCGTGCGTTATCTTTTTTTTTTCTTAAATACGTAAAAGATTTATGTTACATATTAAGTAGAAGAGTTTAGACAAATATACAACGCGCCTCAACGAGTGCTGCAGGAGGTCAAGATAACATAACCATAGTTGTACGGTCATGGCAAAAGATTTCTAGACACGTTATCTTCTTCCTTTATATTTTCGGATTGAGGGAGCAGTCAAAGCGGTCTTAAAATAGTACCAAGTAAAATTATTATGACTTATATTTTGGGTTGTGGGAGGAAAGGGGTAATGAATGATGCTGTATAAGCGCTGGCTGATGTAACATGACAACCTAAGTTTACGGGTTATATTATAGGGCCAATTGTGCAACTGCCCCTGTTTTAAGAGCCAATTGCTCGTTTGCCTTCTTTTTTTAACTTTGCTCGTTTGCCCCTACTTTTTGAAATTGAAGACACCGTTTGCTCCTTTTTTCACAAACCTTTAGCTGAGGTTTTGGCCCAAAAAATTTAGACAAAATAGAAAAAATAGGAAAAGGACCAAACTACCCTTATACATCTCCTTTCCTTCCCACTGTTCCTTCTCCGTCTTCACGAGACGAGCAGTCTCGACACCAAGGCTAGGGGTTAGCGGCGGGCCTTCTAGCGCGGCGTGTGGGCATCGCGCAGACACGGTGCCGTGCAGGCGGCGCACGGTCGTCGCACGGGCATGGGCGGCGCTGCGCGCGGGCACGCCGGCGCACAGGTGGCGCAGCGGGTGGCGCGGCTTGTGGGCAAGGCGGCGGGCAGCGCTGTGCGTGGGCGTTGCGAGGGTAAGGAGGCGCGCGGGCAGTGCGGCCAGCGGCGCTGTGCGCAGGCACGCCGGCGCACGGGCGGCGCGGCGGGTGGCGCGGTGTGCGGGCAAGGCGGCGGGCAGCGCTGCGCGCGGGCATCGTGAGGGCAAGGCGTCACGCGAGCGGTGCGGCTGGCGGCGCTCCGTGCGGGCACGCCGGCGCACGGGCGATGGCTGCCGCTGCTCGCCAGCTCTGATGGACGGCGATGGCTGTTGCTCACCAAGGGGAAGAGAAGAGGAAGAAGAAGCTGACACGTGGGGCCCTGCGTCAGTGAGACGGAGAGGGACTGCTGTGGATTGGGAGCTAAGGGTATTTGTGTCTTTTGACCCTGTCTTTAACACCGTTAAGTCTCTTTCACAGAATAGGGGTAAGGAGAGCTTCGAGTTTGAAAAACAGGGGCAAACAAGTAAAGTTAAAAAATAGAGGCAAACGAACAATTAGCTCTTAAAACTGAGGCAATTACACAATTGGCCCTATATTATATACCCACATGACACGTCAATGAAAATCCAGCAATATTGTAAGAGTATTTGGTTACAGATTCAGGATCACGTGACCCAAGGCGTGCCAGTCAGCTGTGGCTGCCCAGTTTTTAGATCGTTGAATTTGGTCGTGCTGTGCTAACTGTTTTGTACTATCGACCGTGACGTTCTAAGTGACGAGACTTTTTGTGTCAGCTGGTTGTGCATCTCTTTGACTAGGTCAGTGAATCTGTGCGTCAAAGTATGCCTGCTGGTCACAAAGTCAGATATGGCTAGCCCGCCAGCTGCCGGCCTAGCTACGAGGGTCACCATCAGTTGCCTCTGAACTCTGGTCAGTCCTCGGACTATTAGCTCTTCACACAACGGGCCCTGAGACCTCTCTATATAAAGCTTCCTCCATCGCCTCATGTTTCATCAGTTCATCACAGCACAAGCTCAACTCCTCTGCTGCTTACAGCAAATTCTCAGATTAGAACAATTCGCGCCTGCAAAGCTTGCTCCAATGGCGTCCCAAATTGAGAGCCACCGCTCCGGCGCAGAGGTCGTTAGCGGAGACGACGCCATGTGCAGGAAGAAGTCCGTGGAGCTGCTGGAAGAGCTCGGCCTCCCCAAGGGTCTCCTCCCAATGGAGGACCTCCAGGAGTTTGGGTACAACCGTGTCACACGATTTATGTGGCTGGTGCAGCGGAAGAAGAAGGTGGAGCACACGTTCAAGAAGATCAAGCAGACTGTGTCCTACGCGTCCGAGGTGACTGCCTTCGCGGAGAAGGGGAAGCTGCGGAAGATCACCGGCGTCAAGACCAAGGAGCTGATGCTGTGGCTAAGTGTGGTGGAGGTGTATGTTCCAGAGGCATCGCCGGAGAACGTCAGCTTTAAGACCGGCACTGGCCTCTCCGACAGCTTCAACGCCGCTGCGTTTGCACTCGGGGAGTAACCTAATCAACACGGGGAAACATAATGCCAAGTGCATGATCGTATCATATAGGATGCCTTTCTGTGGTGTTAGCAACTACCGTTCGTACTTTGTATCGTTTTGGCAAAACGAATTTGACTTTATGAGAAAGTCGTAACTATCTTTCTTGTTTATATATAAGTGTACCTGCACCAATTCGCTCTGTTTTTATGGCAATGTGATTTGATTGGATTTATTTTCATAATGTGCAAGTTGTCACATTCGATCGTTTTGGAAGTGATTGAATTGGAATCAGTTGGAATGGAACCCATTTACTAAGTCATTGAATTATTGCAACTTGCAAGTGAAGAGAGGATCAAACGTATCATCTAACTGCAATAGACGGTGGCGTCGATGGCTGAGCCCTGCTAGGGTTTAGTGGCTCAGACCGACCGTGCTAGAGCCTCGGGCCATGGCTCTCAGTTCAACGCCTTGTAGAGAGGTTCCATAGAAGAATTATAGATGTTGGACAGATCCAAGAGGGCCCATCAGACCATATGCTATAGTGGGGGTTCTCTAACGACTAGTTTTGACGCAGTGCTCGTTCAATGACCATTGGGTCTTGTCGGAACCTGAGGAATGGTCCGACGGTTGGTCCTCAAAGGGTCCGATGACCCTAATTTCTACAACAATGAGCCATAATGGCTAGTTGGGCGATTGGGGGAGGGGTATTTATATGACACCTACTCATCCAATTGAGCCATCTTGCTCATTTGTTTTGCTAAGGAAACACTTTGGAGAGAAAAGGTGTTCATGCCTAGTGGGTTGATTGAGATTTGTTAATCACAAGATTAAGGACGTCATTAGTGCAAAGCGAGTTGCAAATGTGCACCTACTTTCCTCATTAGACATGTTTAGGTCATGTGAAAGTTTGTGCTTGTTACTTCTTGGTGATGGACATCACCTAGATGGCTTGGTGGTGATCGGGAGCTTGGTGATCACCCGGTAAATCTTGTCGGTGACGAACTCATGGTGTGAGCAATTGTGGGCGATTCACCATGTTGGAGTGACAAAGAATGATCCCATAGAAAGTACTCTGTTCTTTGCATGGATTGAGAGGGGAGTTATACCCTGGCAGGGTGCTCGAACAAGTACTAGTGGGGAGTC
>CM041630.1:19439523-19481410 GCA_023333625.1 Bothriochloa decipiens
TTCTTTGCCCGAACCAAGATAAATCGCCGTGTCCTTCTTGCATCACCCACCGGATTAAGGGAGCACGCGATTACGAATATTACTCGTTGGTGTTAACCCCTCGGAGGTCAAAACGCCGACAATTTTACTATGGGCTTCAAACCTAGGACGCAATACTTTTGTCCGTAGCATAGAAACACATTCTAGGCATAAAGGGTGAAATGGGTTAAGGAGTAGATTTTAGTTATTGCGAGAAAACATAGATTAGTCCAACTCACCTCCCTCTTGGGCATATTGTATTTAGAAATTTTTTTTAATTATTGCCACCATGCATTAATGATATATAATATAAGAAAGTAACGATCAAGTTGTGCCCTTAAAGATTACACAAGTCGAATCGGATTTTCCATTTTGGGATTGAGGGAGCAGTCAAAGTGTGGTCTTAAAACAGCACCAAGTCAAATCAGGGCTTATGTTTTCGGATTTGGGAGGAAGGGGGCAATGAATGATGCAATATAAAAAGTTGGCTGACGTAACATGCTAACTGAACCTTACAAATTAAAAATTATATATCCATATGACACGTCAATGGAAACCCAGCAATTTTGTAGGACTACTTGGTTTCAGATTTATAAGACCCATGGCGTGTCAGTCAGCTGTGGCTGCCCAGTTTTTTAGATTGTTGGATTTGGTCGTGGCGTGCTAACTGTTTTGGTACTACCGTGGCGTGCTAAACTGCCAACTGACGAGACTCTGTCACTAGCTCGTTGTGCATCTCTTGACTAGGTCAGTGAATCCGTGCGTCAGAGTATCCTTGCAGTTCACAGAAAGTCAGATATGGCTAGCCTACAAGGGTCACGATCGAGTTGCCTCTGAATTCTAGTCAGTCCCAGTCCAAGACTACTAACATTTACCAACGGTTCTTGAGACCTCTATATAAACCTTCCTCCATTGCCTCATATTTCACCAGTTCATCACAACAAAGCTCAACTCACCTGGTTACAAAACTTTCTTATTCCAACACATTCTCAGACTAGAGCCACCATCTGCTTGCAAAGCTAGCTCCAATGGCGTCCCAAATTGAGAGCCACCGCTCCGGCGCAGAGGTTGTCAGTGGAGACGACGCCATGTGCAGGAAGAAGTCCGTGGAACTGCTGGAAGAACTCGGCCTCCCCAAGGGTCTCCTCCCAATGGAGGACCTCCAGGAGTTTGGGTACAACCGTGTCACACGATTTATGTGGCTGGTGCAGCGGAAGAAGAAGGTGGAGCACACGTTCAAGAAGATCAAGCAGACCGTGTCCTACGCGTCCGAGGTGACTGCCTTCGCCGAGAAGGGGAAGCTGCGGAAGATCACCGGTGTCAAGACCAAGGAGCTGATGTTGTGGCTAAGTGTGGTCGAAGTGTATGTTCCAGAGGCATCGCCTGAGAATGTCACCTTTAAGACCGGCACTGGTCTCTCCGACAGCTTCAACGCCGCTGCCTTTGCACTCGGGGAGTAACCAATGTGGGGAAAAAGTGAGAAACTATGCTGAGTGCACGATCGTACTATAATATCTGCAACTATTATTAATTGGTGTAGAACTGGAGGAGTATATTTCTGCCATTTCCCTTTTGAGTTTGTACCTTCTATCTTGTAGCGTTTTGGCAAAAACGAATTTCACTTTATAAGAAAGATGATACTGTCGTTTTATGTTTATATATAAGTGCATCTGCACCAGCTTCACTGCTTCAGTCATGCTCTGTTTTTATGGCAGTGCGATATCATCGAATTTGTTTTCATAATATGCAAGATGTTAGAATCGGTCGCTTCCTATGTACAGTCCTAGTCAATCAATCATGTCAATGCCAGGAATCTTATGTACAAGTCAATGCCTGAAATAATGCAAGGTACCTGCTAAATTTCTTTGACTATGTGCAACCTCCACAAAGAATTAGCTAATATATATTTTTTGAAAGAATTAGTTAATGATCGATTAAGGCTGAAAATTTCCACTTGGTGCCAGAAATCAGATTTGCTAATCTTGGATTTTATATTAGTTAGTGAGTTTGTGCGTCGGAGTACCCACGCTAGCTGCTGAGAAGTCAGATATGGGTATATATGGCCCAAGACATGGCTGACCGGGCTTACTAAAATCTGCAGTGATTACTGATTACCATGTCTATCTCTGCACATCCATTTCCAAAAGGTTTCAATTTATAAAGCAAAACCCCACTAAGCAATTCTCTTGATATGCAAAGTATCAAGCTCATCAGCCCACTATGATTTGCAATTAAAGTTCATTAGCACAAGAAATTTGATATTCACGTTGGCGAGACACATCATCCACTAACATATATTTAGTTGTCCATATCGGCTTGTGTGAATAATTAAAGTTTCATTCCAAATCTGTAGTACCCGTAGCAACGCGAGGGTGTTCTCCTAGCATGTTATATATATGTAGATGCCTTTGCCCACGCAGTTTAGGGCTACATACATATTGTTTCAAGCTTTCCTCAACCTTAAAATATTTCTCAATGTTTGGGAGTTGGTTTCGAGGGTTTGGGAGGTTATAAGACCTTTAGTTTCTATATTGGGTATGATAGCTACTTATTGCGTTGGTTATGCAGAAGTAATTTAGTATTTGAAAAGAAACATGCCTTTTCTTCTTTGTTGGTGCTACATGCAGTTATCCATTGGCACCATACTTGGGTTGTCTTCCGTAAGCTTAATTTGCAGGCTTTTGTTGCAGTGTCATCACAACAACTAGTGCAGGCAATCATGGTGTTTTTGGCACAAGCAAATGGTGTAGTGACTAGTCTTAAGTTGATGCAATTCTTATTGACTAGTCCATCAACCCGTGCTGCCACACGGGTTCAATTCTTCCATATGGGCTAAGTATGTATCAGTAGAAGACGATGTTTAATATTTGTTTGAATCAATTTGACTACATGTTTGATTTTCTTCCTTCCTGTGTTTGAACCCTGTAAAAGGGCGTACCCAGTGCCGTAGGCTCCCACACTGCAAGATCTGGGGAAGGAAAAATAGCCAGCAGTCATCCCTATATAAATGTGCAGAGGCTGGGGCTTGAACCCTAGACCTCTTGGTCACAGACGATAAAGCTCTACCGCTTGCACCAGGGCCGCCCTTCTGTTTGAACCCTATGTATAACAATATTAATAGATTATTATCTTTTTTAATGAAAGATGTCAAATTTTTTTGATACAAATATCTGGATTTTTTGAATTATAGTTCAGAATAGTAGAGTCATATTAATCTTGTAGTACTTTTATCCATGTTTCCTCTTCTTTATCTCCTGCTAAGCTATCTCCTATATATGGTGAGAATCCTTTCAGCAAATACCTTTGTCTTCTTTTATTCTTCCGTAGAACTTGTAAGTGCAGTAAGGCACGTATTTCTATGAGTTTTATTTCTTCGTAGTGCTTCCATAACTATGAGCGCTTTAATGATGCACCAACAATCTTTGACCTCCTTCCTTTAGGTATGACTGGCAATAATGTTTGTATGAAATCACCCCCCATTACTACTATATATTATCCCTCCAAATGGCTTGTCTTGTCAATGTCATTTGTAAATATAAAATAGGTTGGATATATCTCCTTACATTCAAGAGTCCTCCTAAACTTAATCCCCCATGTCATATATATATATATATATGACATATATATATATATATAGGGTAACAAACACAATAGAGACCATATGTTTATATTATCTAAAATTCATGATGTTATAATTATAAGCTACAAATAAAATTGAATGATTACGTCTCACATCGAAGAGCCCTTCTAATCTTGATCCCCATAGGGTCCAGTCCACCTAACAAAATTTGTCTGTTGAATATTTCTATTCTCTAGCAACCTCCCTATCTCAGGAAATATATATCGGGTCCAGTCCACCCCAGTTCAAGAGACATTACAGAAGATTTGAGATATAACTAAATATAGTATATATGTTGAACCATTGGAGGGTGATTTGTTGCATAGAAGTTAAGGCTTTAAAAAAGCTAGATAGGGAAACTATTATGGCGATTTTATACCTGCACTATTCATTTTAGGAATGAGTTAGGCGACGGATCAGTAAAGCCACTATCATCCAAGGTAGTTTATGCTCTATGTAATTATATTTACCTACAAATAACTCATAGAGTGCCATTTTCTTTTCCCCTAAAAAGTAGAAAATTGAATACTTCAGCTACATTATGTATAGAGAAAGTGCATTACCTTGATGACTGGGACCATGCACACTCATTGCAAATCTAGCATCATATTTCCTAGGACCAAGCTCTAACTTCCTATTGACACCAGCGTTGCATCAAATATTGCCTGAAATAGAAAAAATAAAGCATAAGATAGTTATAGAAAAAAATACTATTTTACTGATAGGGGAGGGCACAAAAAAATTCCAATAGTCTAGATGGGTTTTTCAGTCAAACCAATCTTGAATTTGTGCAATTTAGCCATTGGTGCATGGAGATCTTGGTGGTCAATATCAACTCCATGCAATTTAGCCATCGGTGGGCACGTGATAGGTCTTGACATTTTGTATATTGTTAATATTAATATATTAACCATGGAGATGTGATTGATATGTCAATCTAATAGATTAACCAACTGAGAAAAAATGTTTGCAATAGAAATAAAAATAATTTTGTGCAGCAAAGTTTTTTTCCCTGAAAAAAATATTTAGTATAACCCATCGTGGATGATGGCGATCGCCGATGATCCCTTGCTCCTGGTCCCGATTGTCATTCTTGGTCTTGGCTTCTGGCCCTGGTCTGATGTAGATGAGCCGCGAGGCTACCGCTCCTTGGATCAAACAACAACGCCGTACAGGTGCTCTGGTGGTGAAGAAGCTAGGCGCCGACATGGCTAGATAAAGGGAGGTGCGCACGGCCTAGGGAAAATAATGTGTTTATTACTTTCGTTCTTTCCTGGTATGACGTGCATTCTAATAGATTTATCTTTCCTTATTTTTTATCTATAATGAACGGCAGAGTGAGTAATTTTCTAGAAAATAAAATAGATCTAATGGTTACAAATTACCGCAGCCTATAGATTTAATGGCTAGATGTTTCTAATTGATATGAGAATTTCTAATATTTATCTTTTTTCCTAGCACGTCTGGTGAGGATTAACGTGGAGGCTTCGTTGAGGCCTCCAATTAGTAGATTTATGGCTAGATGTTTCTGATTAATGTGAGAATTTCTAATATTTATCTTTTTTTCTAGCACGTCTGGTGAGGATTAAAGTGGAGGCATCATTGAGGCCTCTAATTAGTAATAGTAAGATTTTCTAGAAAATAAAATAGATCCAATGGTTATAAATTACCGCAGCCTATAGATTTAATGGCTAGATGCTTCTGATTAATGCGAGAATTTCTAATATTTATCTTTTTTTTCTAACACGTCTGGTGAGGATTAACGTGGAGGCTTTATTGAGACCTCCAATTAAATCAGTAGATTTAATTTAATGGCTAGATGTTTCTGATTAATGTGAGAATTTTTAATATTTATCTTTTTTTCTAGCACGTCTGGTGAGGATTAAAGTGGAGGCATCATTGAGGCCTCTAATTAGTAATAGTAAGATTTTCTAGAAAATAAAATAGATCCAATGGTTATAAATTACCGCAGCCTATAGATTTAATGGCTAGATGCTTCTGATTAATGCGAGAATTTCTAATATTTATCTTTTTTTTCTAACACGTCTGGTGAGGATTAACGTGGAGGCTTTATTGAGACCTCCAATTAAATCAGTAGATTTAATTTAATGGCTAGATGTTTCTGATTAATGTGAGAATTTTTAATATTTATCTTTTTTTCTAGCACGTCTGGTGAGGATTAACGTATAAGCTTTATTAAAGCCTCTAATTAATAATAATAAGATACTTTTTTTCATGAATACACACAAGTATGTGTATCTTTGTATTAACATCCTATCGACCATCGGCACGCGCCGCACTAGCCTTGCTGCGCCAAACTCCTGACCTGCGCGCCAAATCAGCTGCAGCGTTTCAACAAAAAGGGCCGCCGCGTTCCTGAAGCATCTGGCATTGCGCTCCTTCCAGAGATGCCATGGAACTAACGCCAACAGCATTCTTATTTGTACTTAAATCGTTAAAAACAACCTGTCTGTCGTTTCAGCTAATTAATGGCATATGTACATGCACGCGCGAATTAATCCACTTGTGCCGTTCCAAATTAAGTAATTGATGCACAAACAGAGTCTCACATGATATAATGAACTATATAAGAACCAATGCAGTTGCACATAACACAGAGTCAGGGGGCTAAGAATGCCCACAATGGCGCCCTCTCTACAAGCTCTCGCCACGCTCCTCCTCGCAGTCCTCGTCCCGCTCGCTTGCACGGCCACGGCCACCAAAACGACACTAGAGGACAGTTGCGAGCGCTACGCCGGCGGCAACCGGAGCAGCAACGACTACGACTACTGCGTCTGGACGCTGCAGCGCGACGACAACAGGAGCGCCGCCACCGCCGACGCGCTGGGCCTCGCCAAGATCGCGGCGAGGCTCGCCCGGGCGACGGCCAGCGCCACGCGCGCCAAGATCGCCGCGCTGCAGCGCAACGAGACGCTCCCGCGCGCGCGGCGCGACGCCCTGGACAGGTGCGCCAGGGAGTACGCCGCCGCCGTGCGCCGCATCGGGCACGCCGCGCTGGCTATGACGCGGGCCGCGGCCGGGGCCGGGCCGGGGAACGGGGCCGGGTACCTGCTAAGCGCGCAGAAGCTGCTCGCGGTGGCCACGGGCGCACCCGCGCGCTGTGGCGCGGCGTTCGCGGCCGCCCGGCTGGACTCGCCGCCGCTGGCTGACGGGGACTTCGGGCTCGACGACCAGATCGAACTGGCGAGCGCCATCTTGCCGGCGCCGCGGTGGCCGTCGCCGCCAGCGCCAGGTACGATGTGATGTGACCTACGTAAGTATATAAGCGTTGCGTTGTTGGACGCGCTGTTTTTTTTTTTATGGATTTGAGCAATAAAATCTTTGACACCATGCATGTGATGTTGTTAATTGTTCTAACTCTGCACGATCAGAGCTAACAGAACACAAAAAGAAAACAAAGGAACAGATCATATTCATATACGTTGTCCTGGCATCTCAGATAGAGATTGCCGTAAGTTTGTAACCGATGAACACATGACACGGTTTGCCTCGCTTGACACATAATCTTGTACAAGACTAGTAAATCAAAACATGAATCCAAGACAGATGTATTTTCCGACGATGAGAATTAAGGCCTGTCAGATTTGTAGAACAGCAACGGCTCCATAGACGACGGTGGCAACAAGACCTAGCAACAATGAGGTCCAAGCTGACGAGCCCGCACACACCGTTGCTGAAAAAGTTGCGTGTTCGAATGAGAAACCAGCTAGCATCATCACACCAAAAACTTACGCCAGTACTACAGATCAATCTGTTTCTCACCTGACGACGTCGACGACGACGACGGGGGCGCCTCATCATCTGTAGCGAACGTGAACTCCGGCGTCAGCGGCGGGAGCGGCTTGCCGGAGCAGTTGCGGATGATGGACACGAGCACGGAGGCGTCGCCAAGGCACTTCTCGGTGACGTTGACGACGGCGCGGGCGTTGTCGTACCCGGGGCCGATGAGCCTAGCGGCGTCGCCGCGCACGACGTGCATCAGGCAGCACGGCTGCTCATCCACCGTGCGCCGCACCTGGATGCAGCACGGCGTCGGGATCTCGTCCGACCGGTGCTCGATGAAGTCCAGGCACGACAGCAACCGCCGCAACGACGGCGCGCACGTCGTCTGCTCAGGCGCGGCTGCCGCTGCCGCTGCGGCGAGGAAGGAGAGGAGGACACAGGCGGCGATGACGATCGGCGTGGACCGCGGCGGCGCCATGTCGTGTGCAGGACGTGTGCGCATCAACGGATTTGGTTTAATTTCGTTACATATATGCGTAATGGTCAGTTGACACGTATATAGGCTAGCCGCTGAATCTGATCCGGCGCGGGTACGAGCGAGCATACGTGCTGGGTGTAGTCTCTTTTTCTTTTCATGCAAAAGCGCCTTCTTGTTCTATGGATTCACGCGTGGCAACCTCAGGTTAATCTTTACTCCTAGAAGGAGTCAAATGTCATCGTCTGATTACGCTAATTGCTTCGCCCTCTCGTAATCGCCGCGTGTTTCGCCCCACCACCGCGCTGCCGGCCTCCGTCGTCTGAGTTCTGACCGTGCCCCCGCTCGCCCCGTCCTGCGCCCTGCGCCCCTGTACCCGTCATCGCTCGGTGTAGTCGCAGCTCCGGAGCTCCGCTCCTCAGCCGGACCGTGGCCGCCGACCGCGGCCTGCTCAGGCTCGGTGGCCTTGGCTGCCGCCGACGCTCGTCGCCGCGCAAACGCCGCCGACGGCATCACCTCAAGTCGCACCGGTCTCCGCCCACGCCGCTTGGCGCCGCCGCTGTCGCACGCTGCAAGTCGTGTCTTCGGCGTCCCTTCGCCAGATCTTCGTCGGGCCCTTCACCGGCGACAATCACCCAACAGGTACCCACCCTTTCGCGGCTGGCAGTCTGTCCAATCCCCGTGCGAACAACTTGATAGACCTGGGCCTGCGATGTGTAACCCTGCGACGTGCTCGTTTCTGTTCAAAGTCATTTTTATCCAGATAGCAGTTGTGTGTGAGGTATGGATCGGACGAAATCTGCAATAGGGGCAACGCCATTCTGTTCTTTTTCTATAAGGAGACATCCGTTCAGTAGCATATATACAGACCATTTTCTTCTTGTGTATTGATTTTACGGCTATACTTTTCATCTTCAAACTGAATCGATCAGTTATCTTGAGTACTACTGTTATCTCAGTAGATTGAGCCACATGCTCTTAAAATAAGATATCTTACGAGGATCCTACCAAGCAATTAGAGCTGGGTTTCTCTGTAACTCCTTTTCTACATATCTAGGAGAAAATGTTCAGTTGCGAGTTTTATAATTCTTCTGTAAACACTACTTATTCTAACTAATGTTATACTGCACCAAGAGAACTCCGAATTTGCTTCAAGAACGAGTGAAAAAAACTTTCACATTATTTTGATAGGAATATATGTTCTTGTTTGACAGATTAGATGAGCTTTGAACTCTGGAACCTTTATGGAAGCTCTCAAAACCTAGACAAGCAAACTCAGAATTACCATCCGTTGCAATAGGAAGATACATGTGATACCTCTGATATTGTGCTTGTGTGTGTGCTTGTGTGTATCCATTTCAGTTGATAAACTTAATATGCTATAGGACATTTATATTTCCTGAAGCTTTGGTCTGTATCAAAAGTTGGGGGTACGTGGAACCTGTACTTTGCTTAACTGAAACATATTTGATGAAGCGATTATATCCTGTTGACTATCATATCTGATGGAGTAGTAATGATGTTTATTTCTTTTTTGTCTTCTGAAGCGATTCTCCACTAACTAGATGCCATGCATGACAAGTGTCTCCTCCATTGGATTCCAACCGAGATAATAGTAGTTAATCAGATTGAGTGCATATATTTATGAATGGTGATATCGTGTTCATATATTTTTTGGGTCAATAGGTCCAACTGCTTAAATCTGCTCTTCAGGTGTTCTCTTTTTCAGTGGAGTAGATTTTCAAGCGACTCAGTGCGTTTAAGTAATTCAAGGTTTGCAAGATCCTTCATTTTGACCCTTCCACTCTGCATTTGCCTTTCCTGCATATGTTTTCTGACAGTGTCGTTGAGTCATCTGTGCAACAAAATCAAACGTAAACACTACTCCCTCTGTTCTAAATTGTTTGTCGCTTGCGCTTCTCGAGAAATAATTGCTGGTAATTATATTTTTAAAAAATATTAATACTTATAATACATAATTAATATCATTAAAAATATCTTTGAATCTAGTTTTTTAACAAATTTATTTGAAGATTTAAATATTGCACGTATTTTATACAAATCGAATCAAACTTGTGGCACGAAAATCAAAAACAACAGTCAATTTGGAACAGAGGGAGTACACCAGGTCTTGTGCTTTCCTTCACAGTGAGTGGTTGTGTTTGTTAATATATTTTCAGATTTTTGAAACCATTGCGTTGCAAACCTACCTTTTGTCAGTCTTGCAGCAGCTCTGAACCTGCATGCTACCACTAATGGTTTTCAACATATATGATCTTTTCGAATTTGAAACCATTCTGGGCAGATCTACCATGCATGCTACCACTAACGGTTTTCAACATATATGATCTTTTCGAATTTGAAACCATTGCTTTGCAAATCTACCAGTTGTCAGTCTTGCAGCAGCTCTAAGCCTGCATACTACCACTAATGGTTTTCAACATATAAGATCTTTTCGAATTTGAAACCATTGTTTTGCAAACCTACCTGTTGTCAGTGTTGCTTCACATGTGTTAATTTTGTTTTATTTTGGCATTTAGAACTCTCTTTACTGAAGTTGCAGAAATACGATCAGAGGGGGTGTGCAGTTCGGATGCCTTTGCAAATAACATCAATTCAGATTGCAGAGAGTTTGATGAATTGCACAACATTGGTCAAACTGGTATATATGATTGACATTCTACATTGTACTTTGTAGAAAGCTACAAAATGGTTGATGCGCTTAATGTAGAAAGCTACATTTTTCCTAAACACGTTTCAGTAACAGTTCGAGTTCATATAGCAAGATACAAGGCATATTGATACAAAACACATGCTGCACTAATGGCCTCCATGTGCCTAAAATCAAAACTCCTTTTAACTTTGAGCGGTCAATGTTGAAATAGATTGTTTCGTCCTCTTTAAAGTTCTTAATTTTGATCAACCATTTGCAGTTTGATGATGAGCAATGAGCTTTTGTTCTAGAATAACTTCCGGTACAAAACATTTCCTACTATCCACATATTAGTTGATTGAACATTTGTAGCACTAAGGTGCAGCATGTGTAGTACAACCAACTTAATATTCAGAAAGATTTGTCAGCTAGGCTTGTTAAGAAATGATACAAATGCACAACGGTCAGCTGCTGCTGCTCTAAGGTAAGGGAAACTAATTGCCTTTAAGTTTTGGATTAACATCAACATGCTGACCAGTAACATTATAGCTATTACAGAAATTTCAGCGATATCCCATATTCCTAGCTTAACTTCAGAGATGGTGGTAGCCACCACAATTTATCTTCATGACACGGTATGCTTCATTCACTCTACTAGCAAGTACTCAGGTAACCTTATTTGTCCTTAGTAATAACGTTACTTCATTAATGCATACAGCATATTTGATATGCTTGAGCAACAAAAAAAAAAGATATCTGAGGGATCTAGATGTTTCAATCAGCTTGATACTGACATAATGTTAAATATAAGCTGACATTGGGTTCTTTTAAAAAAATTTATTACAATTTGGATTTGGATTTAATAAAGGCTACAGTAGTCTGATTTTTTTAAAAAAAAAATCTGCAGCGATGGCTGACCAACAAAGATCGGATTGGAGGCCTATGGCAGCAGCTCTGTTCGATGTCTGGTGCAAGAGATATGATCAAGCAATAAAGGTCTGGCATAGGACAAGGACAAATAAAGATCACAAGGCTCGTGCCTTTCATAAGCAAAGCTTATTAGATGGGAATGTACAACTGATTACCTATCTTAACTTGTTTCAATAGCATGTTGATATCATTAGATGGATTGTAGTGCAAGGTGGTCTCAAAACACCATATATTTTTCATGCCCTCTTATCATGTTTATTTTTTAATCTCTGTAGTATCGCACGAGCATTAGTAAATGAATATACCTATTGTATCAAAAAGCAGACAAATATGAATGAAGTGTTTTTGGTTAAGATAATTCATAATTGTATCATCTAAATATTACGCATGTGTATAGGATTATTGTTCCGTTGCAACGCACGGGTATTTCACCCAGTAAACTCCAAAAATACAAAATACAGGGCTGTGTCGTCGAAAGGCCCAATTCCCACTACTAAAAAAAACTTCTGCAACGTTGTACTTCGGCACTCCGTGGCGGACACAAAATTTGCCCGTTGCGGTAAATCCGACGATTTACCGCAGCGGGCATTTTTTATTTACCGTGACAGTCAATTTTGCCCGTCACGGTAAATGTATTTATCGTAGCGGACATCTTAAGATGCCCGCTGCGGTAAATGTATTTACCGCAGCGGGCATTTTACACGGCCCGCTTCGGTTAAGAATTGGCCCAATAGGCCAAGGCGAGGCCCGATTACTAGCCCGGTATAAAACAACTCCTAGGGTTTTCATCCACACTACCCACTCCCTTTCTGCACTGCAGCTCCCCACGCGCCTCTCCCATCCTGTCGGGACTCCCTCCCACCCCGACGTGACTCACGCCGCGACTACCCTCCTCCGACACCTCTCGCGAACCAGCGCGACTTTTCCACTCCACCATCTTGCACCACGGCAGCGTCCACCCGCGTCGGCGTCGAGTGCACCACCGAAGAGAGGAGTCTCAGACCCCCTGCCGCACCTCGAAGGAGCGCTACGCTACGGAAGCTGAGGAGCGCGTCGCGTGCACCACCGAAGATGAGGAGCGCCCGCCCGCCCATGGACAGTCTCGCCGACGACATCGCCCGCGGCATCCCACTTCGACGTGGCGGACTAGAGCGCCGCCGCCAATTACCTCCTTAGCGTCCTGCGTGTCGTCGAGCGCACGGAAGCCACCATGCGCAGTCAGGTACCTGCTCCGTCCCCCCGCTTCCCTTTCTTCCTTCCGTCTCTTCCAATTACATCACTTACTCTCTCTTTCTCTCAAGGATTCGGCGAGGAGGCCGGCCATGCTGGATCTGGCGACGAGGAGGCTAGCCGCACCCGGATCCGGCGAGGAGGAGGCTAGCCGCGCCCAGATCGGGCGATGAGGAGGCTATAGCCGCGCCTGGATCTGGCGAGGAGGAGGGTGTATGCGCCTAGATCCGGCAACGATGGTGGCCGAGATCCACGGCGGGCGGCGGTCGTCTAGATCCGACGACTGGGCTCACCGATGGGCTCCGGAATGGACTCGTCGGTTGGCTCATGGATTTTTTTTCATATATTAAATGCAGCAGGCATCCTAATATGCCCGCTGCGGTTAATGGATTTACCGCAATGGGCACTGGCGCCCGCTGCAGTGGTGCCACGATTAACCGTGACCTCACCATCGCAGCTGGTGCCGTTGCCCACTACAAAAAACTTGATTCGCCTGCTGCGGAAGTTCGCTTCAGCAGCAGTGTCGAGTTCCACGCTTAACATTGCAAGCAATCGGCTTTGGTGACCATTGGCCTAGATAGGTGTGACCACCTTGCTCTCGACGGCAAGTTCACGCATCCTCCGGAACGGAAGGCTGGGCAAACCCATTAAGCACTGGAGTGGAGTGCACCGGCCAGGGGGGGCCTTCCCCTCACCAGTGCTGTTCGTTATTGCCATAGAGGTGCAGGCTAGGCTGCTCACCACGGCCAGGGAGCAGGGGGTCATTAGGCCCATCGGAACACCGGCAATCAAACACCATTGCAGCTCGTATACCGATGACGTCATTCTCTTTGTGCATCCTAAGCCAAGGGAGGCACTAGAGGTCAAAGAGCTGCTCCGGATTTTTGGCGAGGCATCAGGCCCAAGAACCAATCTTGCCAAATGTTCCATCATGCTGATCTTTGGACCACACGGCAACCTTCCTCGGTTACAAGAAATCCCTTGCCAGCATTTGAGTTTCCAATCACGTATCTAGGGCTGCCATCGAACACAAATAAAGATACCCAAGGCATGGATCCAAATCCTCTATAGACTCGGCGGCAAGAAGTCTGTCGGCGTGTCACGGCCCAATTAAGGCATAGAGACTTGTCTAGATCAAGTTAGCGCTTGCAGCAATCCCAATCTACACCATCATGGCGTACGGTCTACCACCATGGGCAAGAGAGGAGATAGAAAACATATGGTGGCGATTCGTGTGGATGGGAGAGGGCTCCATGAGAGGAAAATGCATGGTTTCATGGCCCACGGTATGCCGGCCGATTCACCTAGGTGGCTTGGGCATTCCAGACATGCATCTCACCAGCATTGCGCAGCAAACAAGATGGCTTTGGCTGTGCCAACGAAGAAGAGAAAGCATGGGCTGACCAGCCATCTCGGACACCAAGGAGGTCCACGCATTCTTCCAGAAGTCCACGTACACCGTCATCAGGAACGGCCGCTCTATGACATTCTGGATAGGGCACTGGCTGTAAGGGCAAGCTGTGAAGGACATCGCGCCATCTCTGCTCGACTGCATCAACTGTAGGAACATTGCATCCACAACCATTGCCTCTGGGATGTATAATAGATCCTAGGTCCATCATATCACTGGAGGAATCCCCGCCGAGTGTTTTAGGTGCAACTCAACAAGAGTGAGGATCGCCTGATCTGGAGGTGGACTGTGGATGGTGTTTACTCCTCCAAGTCGGCTTATAGAGTACTACTAATGGCATCTCACCCAATCCCGGGCTATACAAGGATTTCGAAAGCTTGGGCACCTTTGAGAATCAAGATCTTCCTCTAGTTGCTGTTACAGTGGTGTCATATATTGGACTGCGGATAGGAGGCGACGCCACAGGCTGGATGCCGAAGACTACTGGCTCCTCTGTGACCAGGACCTAACCATCGACCACATCATCACATTGTGTTCCTTCTCCCCGACAAGTTTGGTGGACCATTCTAGCCCTGCACGGGGCCAATGCTTCACAGATCGGAGGAGACTCCCTGCTAGAATGGTGGGACTGATGGCGACGACGATGGCACGAAGATAAGAGAAAGGATGCAGACACCCTATTCGCGCTCGTCGCATGGGAGTTGTGGAAGGAGACGAACCGAGATGCTTCAGAATAACGCCTCCACCACCAGAGAAATTCTCTCCATATATCATCAAGCAAACCGCCACCAATGGATCGATGCTAGTGCTTGTAAGATTGATTGTCTAATACATGAGTAATCGCTTAAGGAGCATGAGTGGAAGTGGGAGGCTGCACGTTAATGTAACCTTTATTCTTCCAAACGAGCGCTTCAGTGCTTGATGTAAAAACTTCTGCTCTGAAGAAAAAGATACGCTCACTTTTTACATATTGGAGAAAAAAATGTTGTGAGCAAACGTTGGGCTCGTTTTGACTCAATCCAATGGGACCTCAGGGACAAACCACGTACTTCTACATCACGTGGGTGGGCCTGCTTGTTTCAACTAGAAGACTCCTCCCACATTTCTTGTGAAACATCAAAATTAATCTCTCTCTGTCTCTATCTCTTCTATATCTCTACATTTAAAAAAACTCTAAAGTAACATCCATGGATAATACCAAATCCAGTTGAAATCATATTATTTATTAAGCCATCGGCAAGTCTATCCAACCAATACGTAAATTATCCACCTTAGTTCCACCTAAAAAAGACTCTAAACTCATCATCTGCTTGGTGATACCAAGTCTTTATATTCCTACTAACACTATCAGAGCAGATGAGCTTGTAGCTCAGTGGTAAGACTTTCAGTTGGGAAGCAACCCATCCAGGGTTTAAAACTGGGTGCTGCACAATAAAAATTCCCTCACTGGTGAAGCCAGGGTTGGAGGGTTTTTCCGCGACTGGAAGCTATGACTTTCCTCGTGGCGCTGTTCCCCCCCTGTTGCGTTTTTTTTTTTCTCTCTACTCGGAGTTCACACGTCTGCGTCCTACCCGGCTAAGATCCAGGGTTAAGACACGACTGGACCCATATTTCTTTGTTCGATAGGAAGTCCGGTGAGCTCCCATGGCGTCCGATTACTTAGATAATAAGATACCAAGATCAGATGTATATATGGATCCACATGTGCATGTCCGATACAGAGTCATCGGAGTTCACACATCGTCCGATTACTTACGTACAATTCAAAAATTACAATGCAAGAAGAGTTTCTTGGAGTCACGGTCAATGCAGGCGAAGACGCCCACGCACAAACAGCACCCTGCCAAAGAGACGACGATTTAATTCCAGACCCTGTATGTGTTGTATCCTGTGTGGCGCTATTTCCATCGCTGGACCTCCACGAAATACATCGCAAGACACGCGTCTCTCGGAACGCTGCCGACGCAGCCCGTGGTCGTACCAACCCAGCAGCAAGCGGCTCAGTTGTTCGTTCTGCCGATATAGTGGTGGTGTTTAATGTAGACCCACCGTCACGGCTGATGACAAATAATATAAGTTTATGGGCAGTGTGTTCGTTTTGTGGATATAATAGTGATGTTTCATGTATACTATATATATAGAGAGACCTACCGTTACTGCTGATGTCAAGTAATATAAACTGGGGATTAACAACGTTTTTGTTATCTCAGTCGAATAGTTTTCTGGTTTCCGACCTATAGCGACCTGTGTGCCATATCAGCCAGCTTAGTCTCCATGTAATTTTCTGCAATTATATTCTTTCTCCTTTACTCATCTAATAAAAATACGGCAAACTTATATATATATATATATATATATACGGAACATCAAAAACCCTGCTGTTCACTCACCCCGGCGGGCCGTTAGCTGCTCTGTACTGTGTCTTTCGGGTTTCGGCTCTGCCAGCGCGGATCGGAATGGCTTCGAGTAAGGCACCGCCGCTCATCAGCGTGGCCATGGCCGTCGTCGCCGTGGGCGCTCTGCTCCCGGCAACCACGTCGGCGGCGGACTACGTGGTCGGGGACGACGCCGGCTGGGCCCTCGAGGTGGATTACGACGCCTGGGATGGAGGGGCATGTACGGGCCGTGATTAATTCTTCGCAGAGTTCGTGTATTCAACGGACCAGCCGGCCTTCCCCCACGACGTGGTGCTGGTGGACAAGGCGAGCTACGAGGCGTGCACCGTGCCGGACGACACGCAGGCGACGACCTCCGGGGAGGACACTGTGGCACTGGCTTACACCTGTCAGTATTTTATCATCTGCAGCACCGAGGGCCATTGCACGTCCGGCATGAAGATCACCATCAACGTCACCTAGGGCGGGCGTGATGTGATCAGATGGATAGCCGCATGCGCTGTCACCTCGAGCGCATTGCATTGTTGATTGCTCGGGTGTTAATTTTGTTATTATGCGTAGTGACGAATAAACAGAGTTGTGTATATATGTTATGTTCGATGTGGTCCGGTTTCGGTTCAAGTAGGTTTACTTCTATATCTAATATCTATATGTCTTATCGAACATATCTGTATTTATATCCTGTGGAATTAATTTGGGAATCAAATACATAGAGTGTTTGCTAAAATGACAATGATCCACTGAATACAACAATGATTTAGTGTAGAAGAAACAATTGATTAAAGAAAGAAAATCTTATACTCAGGAAAAGGACGAAAGACTTCTAACAGAATTAGAGATCACAAAGGACGCCATCTGGGCTGCTGGCTACAACTAGTTTGTAACGGCATAATCTGTGTGCTCCTCTGTAAACCACCCAAGAACACATATGTGCTCTGCTACACAACCTACGCAAGTACTACATAAGAATGGTACCACCCGTGCCTAGTTTCATTTCATCAGTATCTTGAGCCAGCATAACACTCCGTTCCATCTGAAGGACGGAATATGGGTCTCTCCACCAAGCATTTTGCGGTCCTCCTCCTGCTCCTCATTGGTTATTCTGGTATGCGATGATAAATACACGACCAGCTAATACTAGATTGTAAGGCTTCGAAATTTTGCAGATCCTACGGAATTATTGCAAGATATTGTGAAGCTACGCATTAGAAAAATCATTTAAATCCATCAAAATAGGTGGTGGCAAGTGACCGAGTACATACAAGGAATTTTAGTAATTTTGTAGATCCAACTAAATTCAAGTGAGATCTTGCCAAGTTCCGGGGCAAGAAGAATCGGTCTTGGGATGGAGGGGCATCCGATTTCCAGGCGTTTGCCACGCCGGTGACGCCGCATCTATGTCGCTTTGTGTTTGTGTTGCAGACACGCAGCTGGGACCAGTGACTATGGCACTGGCGAGGAAGTGTGAGTCGCCGAGCAAGCGCTTCAAGGGACCCTGCTTGAGCGACGCAAACTGCGCAACCGTTTGCCGGACTGAAGGTTTTACCGGTGGCCATTGCACCGCTGCTTCTGTACTAAGGACTGCTAGTGTCCAGCATGCATATATATGTCCTAGTGCCGCAGACTTTGTCGAGTGTCAAACGCGGGCATTGTACTGGCTATAATCAGTTTGTAACGGCATAAAATAAAAATATGTGTACTCTTTTATATTATTATTTTATAAAACTTATATTATATAGATATAAATATAGATATAGATGTAGATACAAATATAAATACAGATATATAGATAGATAGAATAAATAAATATAGGAAGATAGATGGGCCACCAATTACAACCATGACTTTTTTTGTGAACAATTACAACCATGGCTTAGTGTAGAAGAAACAATTGATTGAAGAAAGAAAATCATATGCTCAAGGAAAAGACCAAAGACATCTGTACACCACCCAAGAATATCTCTGTGCTGCTAAGCCTACGCAAGTATATAAGAAGGTACCTATACATACCTAGTTTCATCTATATCTTCAGCCAGCTTAAAATACTCCATTCTATCTTAAGGATACAAAACAATGGCTCTCTCCACCAAGCTTTTCGCGGTCCTCCTCCTGCTCCTCGTTGGTTATACTGGTATGTCATGATAAATCCACCAAACAAAATAGTTTAGAACCCGAATCGCTAGCTGCTTGTATACATGTTGAAGCCATTCAAGATCGTTGGCCAAAACAAAGTCCTCATCATTATAGAAAACATATGCGATGTTTCTTGGTATATATTTTTGTTTGCAGAGATGCAGGGGCCAGTGACTATGGCACTGGCGAGGACGTGTGAGTCGCAGAGCCTCCACTTCAAGGGACCATGCTCCAGAGACGCAAACTGCGCAAGCGTTTGCCTGACTGAAGGTTTCACCGGTGGCGAGTGCAACGGCGTACGCCACCGCTGCTTTTGTACCAGGGACTGCTAGTTGCTAAATGGCACTAGTAAATGAATGAAATAAATAATTAAACAGGTTTATTTTGGACAATGAACTGTTGAGAGCTGGAGCCCGAATTTATAAGCTTTTGGTTCTCGAACCATTCAAATTGGATAAGTGAAGCACTGCACAGCGTTAGTCCAGAGTAGACATGAACAAAACAAATGCCCGATTGGATCAGATTCAAATTGCGCTAGAAAATACAAATGTTTGGGCCAAAATTTTTAGACCGAGCCCGATCTGACTCGCGGGTTGGGTCAGGCTATTTCTCGTGTTTTCCTACTTTCGAATCCGGCCCGACGCACTGATGGATTGGGTTGGGCTTTTTTTCGGGCGGATCCGATGCACAGCGTAGAGTCTAGAGTTTTGCTTAAAAAAGATAGAGAGTACTCTCACTCCGGACACTGCAGCCACTGACGCTGATGAAGCTTGAAAACTGGGAGCAAATCAAGTTAAGGATCAGTGCCCATCAATTAAACAAAGAAAACCAAAGATAGCATGGTCATCTACACATTACTTCATTCAAACCATTGCCTTGTTGTTAATCTTTTTTAACTTTGCTGTGGGACCCAACGGGCACAATGAGCAAACCCATTTTCTAGTGGAAGGCCTTAAAGCATCTCCATCAGATGGCAGTGGTAAAGATTGAGAAAATTGAATTACAAAGGATAAGGGAGTAGGTTCTTCAACCCCTTTGTACATGAGACTCATGTGTCAGTGGTAAACAAAACACTCCTCCATTTTCTCTGTCTTCAAAGGGATAGGGGATGTTGGTGAAAGGAGAATAGGGAAGATTGAACAAAAATGATTGTTGTTTCCTTTTTTAGGAAGAGAGCGAAGGTTTTGATGGATTTAGATATTTTTTGAGAGGAAAGGGATCTGCTGGAGTATATAACTTTTGCTTTCACCCTTTTTGTCACTGATTATAAAGAAAGATAATTCTATTTGCTCAATTCTATGAAGATGCTATATATGCTTGGGTAGATTGTCACGTAATGCTTCTTTGCACCATTTGTGCTGCTCGAAGACTCGCTCGTGCCATGCCAGGCCAAGATATTATAGATCAGGGCACTAAATGATGGCTCAAGGTGAGACTCGGTACATGATCTTGTCGGAGATACCGGATGATGGGAGGATGTCACGGCGTTTAGCTTTTGTTTACTATGGAAGCCGGAGCTGTCTTTTGCTGCTTGTGATTAGCTCAGCAACGAGGACAGGCGGTGGGAGTCGTTGGTTTGTGTGTTACCTCTGTGTGTTAGTTGGTAAGGCTACGATGTTCCGTATTGGGGGTATTTTACATGTTTTAATTTGTGTCTTTGTATGGTTTTTAGGCCTGGTTTTTCTTATAAACTAGACCAATTCTTTTTATTATTAATTGAAGGTAGAGTTCCTGCAATGACTTTTTTTAAAAAAGTGAACATGCAGAAGTATCACTCTATATGTGGTATTTTGGTAGTTTGTCTCGAAAACAAGTCTATTTGGCAGAGCTGTGGACGACTCCAGCTCTAGCTCCTTAGCTATCGGAGGCAAAGTTTGACTTGCACAATAGGAATAGGAGTAGTTGCAACGTGAGAAGGCCCGCCACTGCTCGACAGTCTTGCTGGTGAAGGCCTCAGACTCCAGCGTGCATTGAGTCGTCTCGTGACATCCTCGATGGAGAGCTGCTCGAAGTCGAGCAGAGCCTCAATGCAAGCACAATTTGCTCAACTTTCTTCGACATGCACCAAAGAAACTTCTCCACGGTGCACTCTTTATTGAGGTTGGTATTGCCGTTGCGCGTCGTCTGCTCCATTAGGCTGGTGCGGCGCAGCGCAAAGTCCTCGACTTACTCTTTGGCTTGAAAGGTGAGACCTTCACACTCTCCTCGGAGGCGCTGCAGCATGGCGAACGCGATCACCACCGACACGTCTAGTCGTGATCGCCTCGCTGGTGAGCTTGGCGGTCAGCTTGTTCATGATAGCATCGCCCATTTCCAACGGAACAGAGGCGCAGAGGGCCTCCATGGCTCGATGATCGTCAACGGAGTGGATGGCGTTGATGGAGACTGCCTCCTAGAGGTAGCACTAGAGATCCACCTTCATGAGCGTCAGCCACCCACCATCAGTGTCGCGGTAGACCGCACGACCAGACAATGCTTGTGGCGCTCGCGACGTCGTTCCGAAGATGGCGACACACGACGGTGATGCTCCGACGGTGCAATCCTCTAGCTGAGCTCGCGTCTTCCTGCTCCATCTCCGTGCGCAGAACCGTGACTGCGGCTATCGCAGCCTAGGGCCCAGCTACCGTTGTTGTGGCCACATGTGCTGCCACTGCCTTTGCGGCAGCAAGGTGCACCTCGTGGCTATTTGGATCGGCGATCTTGCCAGCTGTGGGAGGCGACGCACTCGCAGTTTTGCTTGCAATGGCTGCACGACGAGCTCTCTCGCTAGAGGTGGACATGGTGGTGGCGAATGGGTAGGAAGCTTGCAACTCTAGGCTCTGATACCAATCGTTGCTCAAACATCCAGTGAATTAGGGAAAGCCTAGGGGCCAGCTTGACCTATGGGCTATTTAGATTGAATTGAAATTTCAAAGCTTAGGTTCTTACAATATTTGTCTCCTCTAACTACTCCTAGCATATTCCTTGCATAAAGCAAGGTGTTTAGATTACTTGACTGCCAAGAGAGCCAAGACACCTTCTATATGCAATAAATGTAAAGTGCATAAGGTGAAATACTAGTAGCTAGACTTAACCATTGTCAAAACTGATGACCTTGTTTTCTGCCACTACCAGCTTTGTTCATGACTAAATCCTCCTAGTCCGAGGTCATGGCCACTAGCTAACCTGATGCAGTAATGCTAGCAGAGAAGAATCCCAGTATTGCGGTGATTCCACCCAGTAGTGGTCATCGAACAAGAGAGCATCACACTACCAGAATCCTGCTAATCTGTGATGAAAAATTTCCGTCACCGATCACCAAAAAATTGTTTCTATGTAGCATTTGCGATGGTTTTAGAGATCATCACAGATTGAGCATCAAGGATTAAACGTGGTGATGGTTTATGGAAAATCATCATGTATCAAAGCAATCAGTGACGGATTTAAACCGTCACCGTAGAGCCCAAGGCCTAGTTAGCCCGTCCCAAGCCCATTTCAGTGACGAAAAATAACCGTCACGATAAACTGCCACATCAATATGGATGATGACATCAGCATCCTAGCCCATTTATTTAGAGCCCAGCACCGCATAGTTACAACCCGTTTTCAATTTGGGGCTAGAGCAATCAAGAGACTTGTCTTGGGGGCGTATATCAAACATGTGCCCTTGAGGAAGCCAATATACAAGGAGGCGGCGGCTTAATACACTGCTGGGTACGCAAGCGTGCCATCCATAGAAAAATCTGGAAACCCTTGATTACAATTATGCATACGAGCAAATCTGTTCGGGGCGTATATAAGGTTCTGATAAAGTTGGCACTGACGGTATGAAATTCCACCACTGCTGCAACTCATTAATATTTCCACATTTGTGAGGGTAGGTGCTGCTCTGTCCCGCGTTCATCAATTATTAAGCGAGGCACGCTTTGAAAATTAGCTTTCAGCCGGCCCTGATAATCAAGGGCCCTCAACGTGGCAGCTTTGTCAGCACCTAGAAAAAGCCGATGTGCTTGTGCCAAGTCAATTTTGAGCTTTGAAGTTTGCCACGCGTCAACGACAAAAGGAGGCGACTCTGTAATGGAAGTTTTGGAGGTAGGGTTGGATGATAGTGCCGTCTAATAACATGAATACCAGCCTATGATGAAGTGCACAGGCAGGGGTAGTTCACAATTGCTAGCGGAGTTGGCTCCCTCCTGATAGAATTCGATACATTATCCAGGCAGTTGTACAAATGAGCCATGCTTGCAACTCCGATACCCTGTCTAACTCCTTTATCAGTCGATGCTGCAGCCATAAACACCTCTGGTCGAATGTGGGCGTCTTGACCGATTGGAACACAGTAAGAGCCGCATGACTCTGTTGGCAAAATAAACACTAGGTAGCTTCTAGCTTGTTATTATCTCCCTCAGTCAACACGGAAGTCCAAATCTTTCATCAAGGGATCTTCGAAAGAGGCATAAAAGAATTCCAGCAAAGGACGTTCTTTGCCATCTACAAGCTCTGCATCTTCGAGAAAGTAGTCAGCCCAATCAACGATAGAAACTGGGCCTCGTAAATTCCGGGTGCTTCCACCTTGGTAGCCACATAATTCCGCCGTACGCCACAAATAGCTCTTGAGCTACCGGGTCGGCCATAGCATCTTCTGGTACATACTCATCGTAAATTCGGCCAGCAATGGGAATATACCCATTGCGTCTTTGAAGGGCTAGCAAGGGATTGCCCATCTCTACTTGTGAGGTCTTGATAGTATGCCCATCGGCCATTGGTATTCCGGAAAGATATGATAGCTTGTATTAGTGGCCAGCTGGGTTCAATCTTATAAAGAATTTCGGGCATGACGGAGTTGTCACTTGAAGACGAGGATTTTCGTTGTTCCACCACACCTTCTGTGGATTCCTCAAGAATTATTGGGCAGCAGTATGAACGGAAGGAGCTGGAACGCCATCTTCATCAACAGCATAACCAGCGAGGGTAGGCTCTAGCGTAATAAACAGCTTCTTCTCCTTTGCTTTGATCTTAGAGCTAAAACCTTTCACGATATGCTGGCCGGCGAGTCTTTACTGAAGTTAGTAGCAACGGAGGAGTTGCGAAAAAACAGAATTTTCAGTAGGCCCTTTGCTGATAAATAATTTTAGCCCCCGTGTAAGGTTGTCAGTGGCCAAGCAAAAATTGATGCACCGGTTCACTCCTTCTATGAAAGTACTCTGGCCGAATAGATTGGACTCGGTTGAATCTGTCAATGATTCATGATCTGCTTGTTCCGGTCGGACACGAAAGTAGTGCTTCACCTTTAAAGGCGATGTGTTGCTGCGTGGTTGCTGGATCTGTCTATCGATCGGGAGGATCTGCCTGGATCTGTCTATTGCCGGACTTCGGTCATTGCGCTTCACTACTACAAAAAAAGAACTTATACGACGACGCTACTGTTCACTCCGTGGCGGTTTTTTTTTTTGTCCGCTGTGGTAAATCCCACGATTTATCACAGCGGGCACTTTTAAATAACGTGGCAATCACTTTTGTCCGCTGCGGTAAATCAATTTACCGCAGCGGGCATCTTAAAATGTCTGCCACAAAAAATACCTATTTACCGTGGTGGACGTTTTAAGATGCCCGCTGCGGTAAATTGATTTACCGCAGCGGGCGTCCTTTATTGCCCGCCACGGAAAATCCAAGGCCCAATCGGCCCAGTAAGGCCCGAAATCTACTCTGGACTATAAAAGCTAGAGTTAGAGTTTGGGGCAGTCATTCCACTCTCTCTCCGCCTCCCTTCTCTCAACCGCTCACACCGACTCCCTCCGCCTCCCTTCTCTCAGCGTGACTCCCTCCTCTCAGCGCCGCCTGACACCGCGCCCAGCACCGCCCCTTCTCACCCGCCTCACTCACCTCCCTCTCTCTCCTACCGAAGGCCTAGGTGAGGGCAGCCCTCGCTGAAGCCCGACCTGTGGCGGTGCGACGCGGATCTCGGGACGTGGGTGCAGGACGCGGTCGCAACCGGCGGGGAGGTCGTGTCGGCGAGCGCAACGGGAAGGCTGCGTTGGCTAGCGCGAAGCTCGCGCGGGGTGGCACAGGTCCACCGCCGCCGATGGTGCACAGGTATGGTTTTCCTCTCACTCCCCATCTCCTTCTCATCCACTCTTCATCAACCTCACTCTGTCCCCTACACAGGTCCCTCCCCATCTCCGGCACTGGAGGCCATGCGCAAGGATCCGGTGGAGGCTGCACGCAAGTATCCGGCTAGGCGGCTTTAGATCCGGCCACCACGGGTGCAAATCCGGCCACAGCGGCGTCCGGGCGGCCTCCTCCCGGCAGCGCGAGCGGCACGGCTCGTGCGGGTGGAGGGCGGCACGGCGGAGCAGCACGAGCGGGCGAATGGCGGCCCGGCGCTGCGGCTCGCGTGGAGGGAGCGGGCAGAGGTTGGCACAGCAGCTTCTTCATCCACCAGGCAGCTGCGGTCTCGATCCGCCTACAGTGACGGCCACTGCCTCCCTCTACTCCGAGCACAGCGTCCCCTCTAGAACCGAGCCATGGGGCGCAAATCCGGTCAACGGCGGCTACAGGGCAGGGATCCGGTTCCTCCCGGTGGCGCTAGGGTTTCGGCGGCGGCGGCTGGATCGAAGCCCAGATGCAAAGCCCATTCAGGCTTTCTTTTCTTTTTTTTTGTTTTTTGAAAACATTTACTGAAACATCCTCAATTTTTCACGAAGGGAAAATGCACAGAATGGCGGATAATATAATAGTTCGAAGCATCAAACCATCTCATTGTCTCGCAACAGTCGATACAGGATCCATACATCGAATAAAAGAGTACAATTAGGGGGAATTACAAAATAGTTTGCCGCCACACTGGCGGAATCATCAGAGTAGCAGCAGCCTCTAGAACGGCTACGGAAGGCGAAAGTACAATACATCTCCAAAAGAAGCCTGAGCGTAGGAACGAGACGTCTACTCCTCATTGTCGTAGTCGTAGTCGGGCTCACCTGCCAAATAATTTTCAGTACGGTTTGTACTGGCCACATCTCCCACCCTATGCTTTGCTTTCGCTATGTAGTATTTGGTGGGATGCAAAGGATATAATCAGATCGACCTAATATGTGGCTATAGTTTCCTATGCAAATAGTGACCAATTTCATATAATGTAGTTCATCAAGTTTTAACCCATCTCATCCACATATCCAAACCCATTCCTTCCCATCACACACATCTCACCCTCTCGCACTCAGTCGATAGGTCCAACTCCCTCTCGGAGCCTATCTCAGTGGCTCACAGCCGGAAGGGTAACACTAGGGGGAAGAATAGAAGGACTCCTCTCACTACTCTCGAGAAGCGTGGGTCTTAGGAAAAAGCCATACCAGTGGCTCGCGGACTATATATATAGATTCATAAACTCTGCAGAGCGTGTACTCCCGTAACCACAAGATCACTATCATCGGCTGTGCCCCGCCTAAGCTGATTCTAGCTGCTTTCTAACAGGTGTGATGCCACCCTAACACTCAGTACTGGGACATCCCGGATAGGTATCACCGGCACACTGAGACTGTGAGATATAGTACCGGGCCCCCGTGGTCACTATGATGTCTAAGGAGGGTGTGGGTCTCTATGCCCGTACCTCCCGACACTATCTGCTAACAACCTAGTAGTAGTGACACCATCCTAGCTAGTCAGACATCCGTCTCCCGCCCATACAAGAGCGAGTGGTGAGCACGTAAGTCCAAAGGTTCCAGTCCTCAAGAGATATCAGGTCCTAGGGGGATCAAACAGGACTATCTTCCCTTGGGGACTACAACAGTCCGTGCTACAACAGCACCTCCTACCCGGGGCTTCGCTCCACGAAGGTTCTCACCCCCGGGATCTCCTTATACCTCACAATGTGCCCGCCACAAGCACCTCACACGGGAATGCCCAGAACACATTCCCCGGCAAGACTTGCCCACATGGCTCGTCATAGAATCCTGTCCGATCGACTCAACCCTCACCACACACCCAAGACGCACGCAGCACTCTCCCCGAGTAAAGTGGCACCACGTGCCTTAACCATATAACCATACTCTCCACCACGCATCACATCACACAGATATAAGCGTAGTAGAAGTAAAGCATCATAAGTAAATAAGCATGCGTCTAGCCTATCGGTGGGTGTGCAGGAGTAAGGTTGCGACAAGGTAAAGGCTCATCAAGCAGTTCTACCATGCAACCTATCATCAGGTGATATTCATAATTAAGCACTAGCAAGCTAGATATTATGCCATGCGTAATAGGATCTACGAGGTTGGGTGGGGTGTGGCACCTGCGAAGTCGTCACCGAGCTCCTTCTCGTACTCGTAGTCATCCTCCTTAAGCTGATCCTCCTTTGAAACAAGACATAATAGCCGCGTTAGCGGCTCCTATAGAGTCAACACAAAGAAACAATAAAATTCAATAACTCCAAATACACTCATACATAAGCCTATGACGTAGAGCTCATTTTTATGAAAATTTGGACATTTGGTTCATATTTTTCGGAGATCGTATGAACAAGTTATGAATTTTTGAAGTTTATTCTATTTTCTAAAAAAAAGGGCAGATTAACCTGGACGCGACACGTGGCAGCTCCTAATTAGGCCACGTGGCGTGCGGGCATAGTGCAGCTGGAGCTAGGCTGACGTCATGCTGACGTCAGCACTGACGGGGGACCTAGTCAGTGGCTGACAGGTGGGGCCCACGGGTCTGGTCACTGACAGGTGGGGCCAGGTCAACGTTCAACGTTGACCGATCAACGATCAACGCCGACCGGGCTTTGACTGGGCCTCGGCGGGCCTAGGCAGGGCTGGATTTGGGCCAGCCTGGCCCAGACACGTGTCGGGCTCTGATCGTGCCACATTGCGGATCTGGGTCCAGTGGGCTTAGTCCATGGTGCTTTGGTCCATGGTCCCGGCTCACGGTGCACCGAAGACCGGACGGCTAGGTGGCGCTGTGCGGTTGGTCCAGCTGGGTCCACGTAGCCACGTGGGCGTGGTCCATCGGATAGGGGAAGATTCCCCCTCTCTGCCTCACGCGGGCGGCTGGGCGCGGTGCTTGCCGGCGTGGAGCAGGGGCACGGCGGCTGCGGGCGGCGCGGGCCAGGTGGAGCTGTGGCTAGGGCTGTGCAGAGGCGTGGCGGAGGCGGCTGCAGGGCACAAGCTGGCATACGGGCCCTTGGCACGTCAGCGCACGCGCGTCGGCGGCGGCCGGCGACGAGGCCACGGCGGCAGGGTGCTGCGACGCGCAGGGTTGCTTCGGCTTGCGTCCTAGCTTCGTGGAGCCACGGTGAACGCGGGTGTATGCCCAATTTGGGGAAAGGAGCTCCCAGCGTGGCAGCCAACGGATGGCGACGGCGGACGGTGTCGGCGGCGGAGCTCCAGTTGATTACTCCACCCTGGGCACCATCTTCCTCCATCTTCTTCCGTATCGAGCAGCTCAAAGCTCGAATTACTCGACTACGCGGTAACAGGGCTCGACGGACGCGCGTGATGACGGGCGTCGCGGCGGTGCTTCGGCGGCCGGGGTCCGGGCGAACCAGAGCTGGCAAAGGTGCTAAACTCCTCTGTGGTTCTTGCCGGCCCATGAGATGTTGCCTAATGCGTGTGCTAGGATGAGACGAGGTTTTCCATGGAGCTAATGAGAAGAAACGGCAGACGGGGAGATGGGAACGCGGGTGATGAACTGGCGGCGGCCATGGCAAGGGAGAGCTCACTGAGCTATCTCGACGATGGCGGTCGATGCGGAGGCGTGGCGAGGCGTGATGATGCGGTCTGGCTCAAGGTCGAAGGTGCGGAGCGTAAGCGCGGTGCAGGAGTAGCAGGGCAGCCTCGGCGGCTCCCTTCTCCTCCGGCGCAGGTGGTGGCGATGCTCGGCTCTGACTCCGATGGCTGCTCTCCCTTCCACCTCTCCTCTTCTTCCTGGCCTGGCAGCGAGTGAGCGAGGCGACCAGAAGGCTACGCGATGGGGTAAACCCTAGCAGCGTGGTGCTCCCCCTTTTATAAGCGCGGCGGTCGACGACAGACGGTGGAGATCGGAGATCCCCATCAAGCGGCTGAGCGCGGCCGCACATTAGGGTTAGGGTTTCAGGGAGAGGTGCAAGCGGGCGGCGGGACAGGCGGCGGAGATGGAGTGGCGCGGAGATGGACGGCGGAGGCGCACGGTGGCCATTTTTGGCACGGCGGACGCGACGTGCGGGCGGCCAAAAATGGTGGGAGGTCGGGGCTGACAGGCCGACCCCACCGGTCAGGGACTGCTAGCGCGGGCGGACGCGGGCGTGCGGGAGGCTGACCCCATGCTGGGCTATTTCGGCTTTGCGGGCCGCAGCGCGAGCGGGGCTGGCTGGGCCACGAGCGACGACCACGCGGGCGAGCGTGCGGCGCTGGCGGGCCGTCTTGCTGGGCCAGCAGGCCGCGGCGGGCGCGGGCGTCGCGGGCGACTGGCAGGCCGGGGCAGAGCGCCATGGTGGGCTGCTGCTGGGCCAGCGCAGGGAGAGAACAACAGGCCGGCCTGAAGCGCGGGTTGGGCTGGGCTGGTTGCTGTGGGCCGCCTGGGCTGCTTCTTCTTTATCTTTTTCTTTCTCTTTTCTAATTGTTTCCACACCAAGCCATGTTTAGTTAGTGTATGCACATTGATGACTATAGCACCAACATCATACTAGGTCCACTAGAGTCTTATGGGTATGTTGGAAGCCAAGTCCAGGGTTAGTAGCGCATATATATACACATGCGTTTAAAAGTTTATTTGATTTTATTAGGCATCACATAAAATTAGTAAGAAGCAAAACATTCTTTAGTAAATTAAATGCAATGCTCATGCCATCATTAGGCGCTACTTGTGCAACTATTGAGTGGTTGCCTACATGACATTCACCAAACATTGGTATGCTTTGGAAAAAAAATTTTGAAAGTCCATATTTTCGGTGACCGGATTTCTATGGTTGTTACATTTACCGTAGCGGGCAACATAAGCCGCCCGCTGCGGTTAATAACCATTAACCGTAGCGGGCGCTTATGTCGTTCGCTGCGGTAAATGTATCTTCTACAGCGGGCAAAGGCGTCCGTCACAGTGGAGGCCACGATTAACCGTGACCTTCCATTCATGGCAGACGTCGTTGCCCGCTGCGGAAAACCCAAAGTGCCCGCCACGGTTAAGATTGTCGTAGTAGTGCTTGAAAAGTTGCACGATCTTTTTCGCGGTTATGGTCATAACCATCCTGACCGCGACATTGTTGGAATTTCGACGATGGTGCATCCTGACGTGGGTGGTCAGGATGCTGCATATGATGTCTGCACTGGAATTTGCCTCCAGCCGGCCTCCTAATCTCTCGATGATCTTGATCAGGATATCCCAGGGAAGGGCTGTGACAACTGTCCCGCATATTCGGTTCATCATCAGGCTGACGATCAGAACCACGGCTAAGGGCAGGTAAGCGGTCTCATACGCCGTCTTATATATTGTCAAGTAGGATTTTTGATTATGTGATGGAAAAAGAGATAAGAGAGTATGAGGTTGTTGTTTCGTAAAATAACCGCCTCATGAGTTAAAATTTAGGGCTATGAGATAATTATTTTATCAATATATGAGTTGTTGTTGTCATGCACCTCACAGTCCTATGTTCACTCTCTCCATAAATTAAAGAATTTTTATGAGACTAGTTATGAGACAACACCAACGTTACCTGCCCTAACGACTCGAGAATCCTGATGCCCGAGGTGGTGGTTTCCTGTGTTTTGGCCTTGCCGTTGAGTTGTTGGGATAGCCAGACGCCATCTGCATACAATGCACTGCATAACTTGATTAAAATAAAAAAACTAGCGACAATAATGGACAAATACACGGCAGTGCATGCGAGAGATATACCTGCACACGATGAAACTGGCTCAGGAAACGCCGAGATGAAGCTGGCTCCTCAAGAACAATTGCTAGGCAAGGCGTTGTTGCGTTTGCGTATATGGAGGCAAAGGTACCCAGGTGTTACATATATATAGTCCTGGAGATGTGTGTCGTAAATTATTCGGACAGTAACAAAGGAACGAGTTCGCTGCGCGCTCCCGGCAGACTTAGGTATCCAACTGGAAACAAACTCTGAGCGTATTGTTCACCATGGATTGAGGTGGGGTTTGAAATCGTTTTGGGATACTGGCCTAGTTAATAGAAGTTTTTATCAGTATGGGGCACCAAGTCGAGTCCATATTCGTTCCTCGCATGAACTCGACTTGGGGGGGGGGGGGGGGGGGGGGGGGGGGGCGTTTTGGCACAATCCCCAACACACTATTAATGAGATAAAATGAATTATTTCAATCAAGCCTGCAATTATGCAAATATTTTATATGTGGCTTGTAATATTGCAAAGCCCATGTAAAAAATGGCTATTATTCAAGTTGACCACCCATGAACGAGGCTTGTGGGCTAAATGAAATACATATATGGCCCATCACTAAGATGCACGTATAGCCATGCTGGCTAAACGTCTTGCTAGGCATGGAACATTCTAGAAGCTTTGGAATCAGCGCAGACGAAAAATATATTTAGGACTCAATTCGTGCGTCTCGCAAGATTTAGGATTTGATTCGTCTAGCTTCCAAAAATAGGACTGAACACACGAGTCTCTTCAAAATTTCAGATTTTAGCATTTTTCTCATGTCTTCTCATTTTATTTAAACTTCTGACCTCTCTTAACCACCTAAAAGGACCATACTACCCCTGGCTGAACCTGTTGATTTTCCTCCCGTCGCGACTGAGACTGGTGACTCGTGAGTCTGCCTTGCGCAGCCTCGTGACACGGAGATGGACGCGAGTGACGGGACGAGCGTCTTCCGTTCGCCGGCCCCTACGACGATGGTCTGCCACCAGCCGACAAGCGCCCTCTGCCGCCCTTCCCCTCCCCCTCCCCTACCGTCCTCGACCATTCTCCTAAGGACCTCCATCCTGCGCCTATCAAGCTCCAAGAGGCAGGCTAGGGTTTCGGCTAGACCCAAGAAGAGGCTCAGCGCCGCTCTCCGGTGGATGAGGCGTAAAGTGGCCAGGTATGTTCTATTGAGCCTAGGGGCAATTTGGTCCTTTTTGGTGGCCTCGAGAGGTGAAAACATTGAAGGAAATGAGAAAATGAGTGAAAATGTTGAAATCCTAAATTTTGAAGAAAATCACATGCTCAGTCCTATTTTTTGAAAGGCAAACCAATCGAGTCCTAAATCTCACGTGGCGTGCGAATTGAGTCCTAAATATTGAATTTTCTTCTCTCTCCGGCATGCTTTTCACTTATTGTCAATAGCCATTGAAAAGTTTGTTGAGAATGAAGTTAGTCTATCTTATGCCTATGGTCCTCATTGGGAACATCCTTGTTCATCGAGTTGGGTTTGTCATCAGCCACACAAGACGAGAAAACCGAGGAGCTCTTCTTGAATTTGCTCAAGGAATTCGATATTTGTGAATTGAGTGTTGTAGATTGTGATTTTGCATTTGTGACATGAGTATTGGGTTGGACAACAATGTTCAAAATAGTTACTCTAATCTTTTATCCTTTAGCTAGCCACTCTCGATAAGGATATTTGTAAGGAGCTACTTGGACTCTCTCTAGACCAAATAATTGCATGAAGATTTAAATATATTGTGACTACGACAGACAAAGGTGATTTACACACCGGTATGGTAGGTTATGACAACTTTAGGAAGTGTTTGGTTTGAGGAATAAGGTGAGACATAAGGGCCAGAGTTATCCCACATGGAATCAAGATTTAGATTCACCTTGCCCATAGAAAAAAAAATAAGAATGGACGACGACGACTCACCTGGGACGAGCGTGTGCACGTGCTAGCAAGAAGGGCACGCAATCCCAAGAGTGATGATGTGAGCTAGCATGCGGCGGCACGGGGTGGTGAGCGGGCCTAAGGCAACAAGCCGGAGCGACATGTTCAGGCAAGGCCGCAAGTGTGTGGCTAGGTGGTGTCGGGGAAATGGAAGAATTAAGGATAAGGAAGAAGAAAAAAAAGAAAAAAAGAAAAGGGAAAAGAAAAAATATGATAAATTGTGGGCCCAACATGTCAATCTCTCATCTCACTTTTATTGTTCCAAGATCGAAGTAGATTTAGAGTCATCCCATCCCTCTTAACCAAACAACAGTTTGGATCATCTTGCCTCTGAAAACTGAGATGGGTCCATACCATCCCATGTTTTCCTCCCAACAAAAGGGTTTAAGGGCTGTCTCTTGCTGGCAGTACGTAGCATACTAGCTTAGCGGGTAACTATGTGTCTAAATGAATTGCTTCTATTCTCAAAAGTGTGGTTCGCACATTTCTTAATTTAGCCTTGTTCTGTAATGTAATCAGGGATTAGCATTAGCTTCTGGTTTAGCCGAAGATTTACCTTCACCTTGCATTGCGTCTACTTCTACAGCAAGGCCGTTGTTTGTGTGAAAAAAGTTCGATGAACAAAGACGACCTGGATCAAACATTGCGGCCCATTCGCTCAGGCGCCAGGCCCAGACCAAAAACTAATTTCACGTCAAGCCCAAACTCCTCTATCTAGCAGTAACGTCGCACAGCGACTAGTCGGATGATCAGAAGGCTGGCGTCTTTCCTCTTTCCACATCCACAGCCCGGCGACTTCTAGGCGATTCCAGTTTCTCCTCCACCGAGGCACGCACGGAGCGACTCCGTCGCCGGCGTGCGGCCCCGTAGGGCGAGCTCGGGGATGGGGTGTACCCCCCTGCGGAGTGAGCCCAGCGGCGGATCGCGTCTCCTGCGGCAGCAGCTCGTCGATGCGGCTTGGATCCATGGATGAATGGCTGGCGGCGGAGACTGCTTTTGCAAGGGATGGCTGGCGGCAGAGACTTGCTCTGTGTCGTGGATCTCTTGGTCAGAGGATTGTTTATACATATAGATGTAGTTTTTATCTATGTTGTAGATCTTTTATTAGAACAGGGTTGAATTTTCTCTCGGTGATGATTTCACCGGGAGTCTTTTGCTTCCTGTTCTATTTTCCTGGTGTCTGTGTCGGAGGTGATTGGCGTTTGGTGGAGATGCGAGTGGAGCACGTTAATGGTGTTATATGCGGAGGGTTTAGCACCGGCGATGATTTTAGTATGTTCTTATGCGTTGGTGCTGGAACACTCTGTGAGCTTCTCTACGCCGTTCATGCCCATGTTGTAATCGACATCAGCCTCATAGCCATCGGCATGGTAGCTAGAATCTGGAGGAGTGTTTCTTCCTCCAAGGTGGTTCTGTGGACCATGATGTCGACAGAAACTGTCTTGCGAGGTTTGCTGTCCCTCTAAGATGTCTTCAGCCATCTTGTGAGGTTTTGTTTACCAGCTGCTGTGCTGGTTTTCCATTCCCCCTTTTAGGGTCTTCGGTGTTCGTCATTCCGGGTCCGCTATGGTGGCGACAGGCGACGGATTCCGAGTTGCAGACGAGGACTTGGCCGCTGGCTTCTTGCCGAGGCATTCAACGATCTAAGTGTATGGCTATTTTCCAGCCGTGCCATTCCTGGCCTTCAAAAAAGATGTTGTCCGGTCTGATTTATCGGTTATCGGCTTCGAGCTGCCTCCTTTGAGGTCCATGGTGGATTTTCAAGCAGTGGTAGAGCTAGAAGGCGTCAACGAAGACCGTGAGTGATTTCTCAAAGGAGCTTCAGTATAAACTTACTTTTATTTGGGAAATCCTTTGTAAGGGAATGGATGTATCAAAAAAAATATGACCAACCTAGGAGGAGCTAGGTGGCTTTTTAATAAAAAAAATGGGCATCCAAATTCGCTCCCGATGGGATTCGAACTTGGATGGCTAGGTGTAGTGCCACATTTGATCACCTAGCCAAGTGAGCTATTGCTCCTTTCCCAAGGGAATGGATGTTATCAATATATGAAATCAATCTTGGCTCAGTTTGAGCTAGTTTCCTCTAAAAAAAAGCAGTAACGTCGCACACCGCACTCCTCTGGCAGCAGAGTCGCTCCGCCGCAGCCTGCCTCCACTCCACTCCACTCCACCGAGCTCTGCGTGCGGGTGGTTCTAGGGTTCAAAAATTTCCCCCAAATCCCCGTGCAATCTTCCTCCTCATCACCGGTCTGCGCCGGCGCCGTCGAACAGCGCCATCTCCAGCGTCTGGTGAGCCGCATTTGCCTCCTCATTGCTGCATTTGTTTTCCCCACGCATCCCCGGCCCTCATACCTCCATCTCGGCCCCCCCCGCTTTTCACAGGTTTCTCTCCCTCGAAGGGAGGTATGGAGGGCTGCTCCAAGACGAGCGCCGACGCAGCATCCGGCCTCCCAGACGACCCGCTGGTGGAGATCCTCTCCTGCGTCCCTGCCAAGTCCATCTGCCAGTTCAAGTGCGTGTCCAAGGCCTGGCGCGACCTCATCACGACCCCGGCCACCGCAAGAAGCTCCGCCAAGCCATGCAAGGACTGTTCGTCCAGACGTGTGAGGCTCCGAGGTTGACAATGCTAAATTGGCCCGTATAAGTTTCAGTTTCATCGACCTGGCAGTGACATATGTGCCTCTGGACATCGACCCTTGCTTCCCCTTCCTGGCGGAAATGACTGGGATTGAGACCTATCTCTTGGATTCCTGCAATGGTCTTCTCCTTTTCGGGCAGCGTCTGGAGCCGTCTCATAGATCGGATGGATATATCGTGTGTAACCCGACCACAAGGCAATGGTCAACTGTGCCCGCTTGCGGCACTTGTGCAGAGTTAAGCCGCGCCTATTTGGCTTTTGATCCGGCTGTATCCTCTCATTTTCACTTGGTCGAGCTCCAGATGTGCGATTTGGACAAGGATGTAGTGTTGCTGCATGCGTACTCATCAGAAACTGGGACCAGGAGTCAAAACCAAATTGATGAACAAAGAGAGCAAGGACATTTGGAAGGGTGGCATCATGAGTTTATACTAGACGGTGCTGACCATCAGTGTGCCTTTGTTAATGGCTTCCTACATTTGATAATTTGGGGCTCAGATTTATATCAGCACATAATTGCTCTAGATGTGCAAGGGAAGGCAAGAAGGATGATCATGGTGCCACTTATGACTGATGGGAGGCATGAGCGTGTCTTTGTTTGTTACTTAGGTCAATCCCAAGGACACCTACATTGCATGACTTCAGACTTTTTTGTCAACGAGAAACTATCCACCTGGGTTCTTCAGGATTATGATACATAGGAATGGGTGTTGAAGGACACTTTGTACACTGTGGATGTCTTTGGAGAAACAGAAGAATTGCTACAGTTCCAAGTGGTTGACATTCATCAAGATTGTAATGTGGTTTTATTTTTTAATAAGCGGAGCTATGAGCTGATAGCATACAACATGGACCGCAAGGAAGTAAGTGTTATCGCTGCTTTCGAAGATCTCAAATTCCGATTGGAATTTGCTCGTTACATTCCCCATTTCTCGGAATCACCGGCTCTCACAAATAACTACTGAACAGAGGCGCCGTTCTCATGCTGCAGCTGGCAGGACTCTTGGCGCCTCAGTATGCTGGACAGAGGAGCAAACTTCAGTTGACAGATGGTGAACCACAAGACCCAGAAGAAGACTCTGCATAAAAGTTGGGATCGTGGCTTTTATGAATGATGGCGATATCTTTTTGCTGTGCTGTCAGTAACTAATCTTTTGGAGAGGTATCTGTACTGTTGACTCTGGCTCTTAAGCTTCTGTTAAGGTCAGTTTAGGCTTGAGTTAGTTTAGGTTGCTTCCCAGTATGCTTCAGTACTGGTGCAGAGTCCCAGAACCTGCTGGTAGTCCTTTTGCTTCTCTCTTCCACTAGCTTACCTGTCTGTTATCTCTCAGAACATGCTTGTATTTCTGTTATGAAAGTAATGGAAATGGGGTTTCCTTGTGTGGAAAAAAAGTACCGAAAGTGTGTAATCATGAGCTAGCAGCTTGGTTAAACTCCAGTAGATTTAAATGTTCTGCTTGTGCTTGGAAGTATGCCTTTTTAATTATTAATTACTGCAGGCCTGTTCAGACATTGGATGTCTGCCTTCTCATGCTTTTGATCTAAATTAGTACTGAAGCCTATTGAGACATTATGTAGTGTACCTTTATGGATGCTAGTTAGATTAATGAATGATGTTCCACAAATTGAACAATTTTGATTTTTGGTGATAAGTTTTAGCACGTTTTTTTCGTGGCTGTGTTAATGAGCAATTATTTACTGTGAGTTTAGTTTGTTTGGTTGTGTGATTATTTATGTCAATCAAATTAAATTATCTTCCATATTCTGCTAATGTTGCATGTATTGAACGGTTTCAAGTTGAAGGTTGCGGTTACATCAAAAGTTTAGAACCAAAAAGTCTTATTTATGCTGGAGAGGTAACCTCTTTGGAGGAAACTTACTAGTTTCTATTGTAATATGTGCAATTAATTGTCATATGGACATGCATCTTATCTTCCTAATAGAACATCAGTTTAGTGTTGCTAGAGGCATTCACAAGGAACTTTGATCCAACCGGATCTGCCTGGAAGAAAGGTTAATTCTCTCCAAGAGAAGTACATTGTTGACACTTGCTCCAGGCCTGCGACATCGGCGACGCCTTCTCATCAACCCATTGCATCACCTTGTCTTTTCGACACTTTAAGGGGTGTCCAAACTCACTATCTGCTCATGCTCTCCTAAGTTTGTATCGTGTCTCCAAAGTTGCAGCTGCTCACTGTCGTGTCTCAATGTTGATAGACCTGCGAATTTTAAAGGCATCTTCTAGAGGCAACTAGTGGTTGACATCTTTGCTCCTAGTTAGCAAACGATCGATTGGGCTGATAGATATGATCCAAGCTCGGTCTAGCTTGGTGAGCTGGCACAGCCACGGATACTGTCAACCTTATGCTTTGCAGATGCATTGCCTGAGCGTCAATACAATTGGGGCATTGTGATGTTATTACAACCTTATGCTTTTGGAAGATCCCTGCTCTTTTCATTATGGTCATCTATCCAAATGTGAGTATACTTTATACGTCCTGTTATAATACAATTTGAGACATTTCTTTATTTATTTAAATATTGCTCTAAGTACAAGTAATTGTAAGTTTGTAACAAAAACTACTTTGGAGTACTAATTATTACTAGATATTGTTATAATCAAGCAACTGACTATTAATGAAGTGACTAGTGAAAGAACGCTCAGTTGTAGGTACACCTGTACAGCACATTATTGTAACACTTGACCATACATACATGGGCATGAATGCAAGCATCGGATGTATGCATGACTATTTGATCTGCCAAGGCAAACAAATGAATTGGGGGTGCTTTCGGATCCCACCTCAAGCCAAATGGCCTGAAGCTACAAGACTCACATTCTTTAGCTAATTTATAGAACAGAAAAAATGAAATAAAGTTGTATAACTTGAGAAGAGTACTATTAGGTCAGCCCATTTCATATATAAAATTCTTGCTCAATTTGTTTTTTCTGAACTTTCACATTCTATAGGATTATTGAGGTTGTTCATTTGAGGTTAGATCCTATTGATAGGCCATGTTTAGTCTTTCTTTATTTTAATAAACTTTTATGTGACATGGCACCTTCCTGAATGATTGTATTAATTAATTACTTCAACTGCTTTTTATCAGTTGTTCCCATAGATGCACTGGTATAGTTGTAATATTCGGTCAAGGACATGAATTCAGTGGATGGTAGTTTATTATGTGGGTAATGTTCAACTATGCGTCATTCTGTTTCATTCTGGTAAAGAATCACAGCTAGTTCCAGAGGCCTGGAGGAAAAGAGAGCCAAAAGAAAAGGCCGTCGTGCAGGGGGTTGGAATTGTGACCCAATCATGGATTTGGATAGACTGTTGTTGAAGGATTTTTTTTTTTTCTCAAAGGTCCAAACTGATAGACTCGTATTTGATAATTTGAAGGAAGTTCAAGAAGAGGGGACAATTCCCTATACGCCACTCAAAAAATATGGTCGAGCCGTATATACCATCGATAGAGTCTGTTGGGAGTCCTATGTCAGCGTTTTAAATTTTTCTTGTGCTTGGTGTCACTTCCTGTGGTTTCCCTATACTGTTTATAAATGAGATCTAGTCCCTAGGAATTTTAAAACCGTAGGAAGACAAATAAATAAACCATAGGAATACTAACATCTATTATGCAAGAAATTAATTTTATGAAGTATTTATTATCTTGGTGGTAGTTTTTTTTAAAAGAATTTGCCATAAGATAAAGCTAAAGTATTTACCAATAATAATCTGGATATAGTCAGTATATATTATTTGGTCATGCGTTGTAGCTACGCAGTGACACAGTACCGCTATCCTAATCGATGCCTCCATTCATCTGTTGCATTATCAATCTCCTGTATCCTAATAACTGATTTTAAGGCACTCTTGTAAAAACAATTTGCTTGTAGGAGTAGGACATGCATAGTAAGAGATGCGGTGGAGACGTTGTTTTGCTTGGCATATACAATACTACGGAAGCAAAACATACTGAGGTACCAAAAGACGCGGCACTAAAGAATGCATCCATCTATCCATTACAACGAGGAACGGCGGCCCAAATTAATTAAAAAGCAGGCAACGAGGAAAAGGTGTGCAGAGGCTCCACTCCAACGAGGGAGGCGATGCGAACGCACCAGAGGGCCTCAGTAGCACCGGACTTTTAGGAAAGTGAATTTCTAAGGGATATTTACGCGTGCGTTTTCGGTGGTACTGCACGTTTCTCGCGCAATGAAGACAACGACGGCTCTTAATTTTTTCTTAACGTGTGTTCGAACGCGTACATATGCGTGTGTGGTGTGAGTGTGAAGTGTATTAGTTACGTGCGTTCAAATTATATCGTATAAAAAAAACTAGGGAGGCGATAATGCACGGCTAGCGTGGCTGACCGATGATCTCACAAAGAGAGCAGGATGAGGAGAGCACGTAAGGACCATGTGAATGCGTGCCCGTGCGGTGGTCGGCCCATACGGCAAAGAAACTCCGTCCGAAAGACGGTAGATAGGTAGGCGTGCCAAAACAGATCACTCACACTTGCGCTGCAAAACGTGCACATGGGATGGCTGCTGCGTCGTGTGTGACCACCATCCCCTCTGCTCGTGTACCATGTCCACGGATCGATCGGAGGATCCGACACGGAGAGCCCATCTCCAGCGGTGGATAGGGTGGTGCTCTGGCCCCACTTGGCAGTGTCGTCGGGTGGCGCCAAGACGAGTCGCAGTCGACCTCCTTATTTAGACGACAGACCCGATCGGCAGGAGAGGGAGAGCACGAGACGCCATCCAATCCAATCAATCCATTGCGGTTGCCGAGCCGACCAGGGAGAGGGAGAGCACGAGACGCTCAAAAGTTGCTGGAGCCCTCTTCCCTCTCTCTCTCTCTCCCCCCGACCGCCAGCCATGGATGAGGCGCAAGGTACGTCATGATCATACATACACTGGTAGCAGTAGTACCCGATTCCGTGGCTGTCGGCGGCTTCGATTGCTCCTCCTGTTCCGCACCCTCTCCCGGGCTCGAATTCCACCTCTGTTCTTCTGGCTTCTGTTTCGGCCGGGGGCGAGCAGGATGTGGTGGGGATTGCTTCAGCCGCGACCGGGTTCTGGTGCCAATGGGGGCATGGGCTCTGGGCCTCTGGTCCGCTTCTTCTTTGATCCTGTTCCGTGGAGGGGCATGAATCCCCCGTCGGTTACTACTTTGATGTTGACGACAGAGTAGAATTGAGTCATGGCGACGCCTTCTTGCCTCGATTTTTACCATGTTACCATATCCCCGTCTGGTGAACCTGAAATGCTCCATGTTCTGTGGAGTAGGGGCATTGGGCACCGGTTGTTGCAACTCTGTCGCCCGCCTACTTGCTCCTTTTCCCGTCAGATTCCAACCAGATTGTGCATATAACAAACTTACTCAATTTTACCGTTAAAACCTTAAAAAACACGCATGTGCTCAGCATCCATGTCTGTTGTTATTGTAGCTTTTCTAGTTTCGTTGTGCTGTTTCCTGACCTGTCGCCTTGGAAGGTCCGTCAGTCTGTACTCTGTTTCTCGCTCCACTGAAGGATACATACGTCATCAGGCATGGCAGCCTAGAACAAGTTTTCTTTCTTCTCTACAATAAACTACTACAAGTAGACAGACCATGGCGATTGGATCCAAGAAATAGATAGAACGTAATAAAACCAAAACGTGGTGCTTGGCTCCACCCATAAGGTTCTGCGCTGTCCAGGCAGACCCAGTAAATGACCTTCTTCTAGGACATTCTGGTGTCTGATTTCGTTGTGGTTGGATACAAGTTTGAGGACAAAGCAAAATTGCTGAAGTTTATCGCTTAAATTAGTTGTATAATTAATATTTATTAACAGAACGGTTTCTTCTGATGAACCATGACATCAATGTATGTGCTTTTGTACTGCAGTTGTGGAGTCAAAGGATGGAACCATCTCAGTTGCTTCTGCATTTGCTGGTCATCAGGAAGGTGAGAACATTGCTGTGGTAATAATTATTGTTGTAATTCCCTCGTACCTGCACAGCTTTATTTACTGACAGAAAGTTAACATTGGCCTTGACCTATGATCTCTAAGGTGAAAGACAGTTTCACCATTGGCTTTTATGTAACAACAGCTGATCTAAGACATGGTGAATTTTGCAGCTGTGCAAGACAGGGATCACAAATTCTTGACAAAAGCAGTGGAAGAAGCATATCGAGGAGTCGATAACGGTGACGGAGGTCCATTTGGAGCAGTTGTCGTCCGCAATGATGAAGTAGTAGTTAGCTGCCATAACATGGTTCTGAAGCACACTGACCCTACTGCACATGCTGAAGTAACTGCAATTAGAGAGGTAAATTACTTGAAGGCTACCGTTAACAGTTGCTCTCAGTAAAATTTTCATTACTTTGACCTCTGCAATCTTTCTGGCAGTTAATTCCATTCTTTGCTATGTGTTTGATGGTCACTGTATTTCTGTATTTTAGGCTTGCAAAAAGCTTGGGAAAATCGAACTCTCTGACTGCGAAATTTATGCATCCTGCGAGCCATGCCCAATGTGCTTTGGTGCAGTTCATCTCTCCCGAATCAAGGTCCATACTTTACAGTTTTGATGATTGCCTAAACTGATGGGCACAGCTAGACATTATTGAGTGTTGTCTAACATTCCTACTCGTCCTGCAACGCAGAGGCTGGTTTATGGGGCCAAGGCAGAGGCAGCCATCGCCATTGGATTCGACGACTTCATCGCAGATGCTCTGAGAGGCACTGGGTTCTACCAGAAGGCCAACATGGAGATCAAGAAGGCCGACGGCAACGGCGCGCTGATCGCTGAGCAGGTCTTTGAAAAGACTAAGGAGAAGTTCCAGATGTACTGATGCTTAGCAGAAGA
>CM041630.1:19491410-19603556 GCA_023333625.1 Bothriochloa decipiens
GGTGCCTTCTTCAAAGCTTCTTGGGGAATTATTAAAGATGATGTTATGGCCGCCATAAACAGCCTATTCACAATGAAAGCCCAAGGTTTTGAGTGGCTAAACTCAGCATGAATCGTCCTCCTTCCCAAAAAGGCAGATGTAATGAGAGTCACTGATTTTAGACCCATCAGCCTCATTCATAGCATTGCAAAGATCTTCTCCAAGTTGCTAGCTAACAGACTTGCCCCTCGGCTGAACTCTCTTGTCTCCATGTGCCAAAGTGCGTTCATAAAAAAGAGAAGCATCCATGATAATTTTCTTTATGTTCAGGGAGCAGTGAGAAAGCTACACAGTCAAAAGATACCAACTTTGTTCATGAAATTGGACATCCACAAAGCTTTTGACACGGTAAATTGGGGGTACTTGCTAGAGATTTTACAGGCTCTGGGTTTCAGACCACGCTGGTGCAAATGGATCTCTATCCTATTACGTACATCCACATCATCAGCCTTACTGAATGGGCGACAAGGGCTCACTTTCAGCCATGCCAAAGGTGTCCGACAAGGTGATCTGCTTTCACCCATGCTATTCATTTTGGCCATGGACCCGCTTCAACGCTTGTTTGACCAAGCAACCCAACAAGGGATACTTACCCCATTACCACTCATGGCGGCAAAATGGAGAACCTCTATGTATGCGGACGATGCAGCTATTTTCATCAACCCAACAAAAGAGGATGTGGAAGCTATCAAAATTATTCTCCAAGCATTCGGCACCTTCTCTGGACTCCACAATAACCTAGAAAAAAGCTCTGTGCATCCAATCAGATGTGGAAATGTTGATCTAGACCAAGTCCTATCACCCTTCACCAGCACTAGAGGTGTCTTCCCATGCAAATATCTAGGGCTACAACTCCATATCAGATCTCTACAAAAGGTCCATGTGCAACCTCTCATTGAGCGTATCGGGCAAAGGTTACCTAAATGGAAAGGAAGATGGCTAAACAAGGCAGGATGCCTCACTTTAGTAACTTCGATCCTCTCCTCCATGCCAACCTACCACCTCACAGTATTCCCCTTGGAGGCATGGGCCAGGAGGAAGATTGACAAAATCAGGAGATCGTTCTTGTGGAAGGGGGAGGAGAATGCTAATGGGGGGCACTGTCTGGTTAATTGGCCAACAGTTGCTAGACCCAAAGACCTTGGCGGCTTAGGCGTGCTTGACCTTGACAGATTTGGGAGAGCACTCTGGCTGTGCTGGCTTTGGCAAGAATGGGTGGAGAACTCCAAGCCATGGATTGGCTCACAACTTCCATGCAGTGATGTTGATCGCCCCCTCTTTAACTCCTCGATCATAATAACTTTGGGTGACAGCGCAAAGACCCAATTCTAGAACCATAATTGGCTTGAAGGAGAAGCTCTAAGGTACCTCGAGATGAGTTAGTATAGGTGCGTCAGGCACCCAATACTAACTCATCTTTGCTTGTGTTTAAAAACCATTTTCATTTTTATAACAAGGTATAGGTGCGTCAGGCTCCTCAGATGAGTTAGTATTCCCAGGCAAATTTTAACACAAGCAGCGTTTGCACGAGACAGCAACTGAGCAACACCACTCTCACATTCACACAGACGATTCTCCAATTGATCATCACCGCTCCTTCAGTTCCCTTCACCGGCAGCGTCACGGTCGACTCCTTCCCGTCTCCCACTCTGCTTGTCCCTTCCCTGCCAGGCTACCATCCATGGGGGCGCCCTAAGTGTGTGTATGTATATATATATGCCGTCGCTCTGGATCTTGAGCTCTCCTCTTCTTTTGCATGCGTTGGTCAATTATCTGAACCAACTGAAAGCTTTCATCTCAGAACTGAAAGTGATTGGAGGCCACCTGTAAGGAGCCTAACACAGGGGGCACATGGCGGCACGGGAGGGCAGCGACGAGGGGCGGCGGCACGCGGCGAGCAGGCGGCGGCGGCTAGAGAGAGGAAGAAGATAGGGTTGACCCCTTTCTTTATCGATTGTTCCAAGAGGATTACGTCTCCTATTTATAGTTGGGTTAGCTTAGCTCCTAAGCAAACTAGGAGATCCTTATAATCGGGCTCTCCTTTTTTACAATTAGGCCTTTACCTTATTTATCCAACTATTTTTAATCCTAGGAGACTCAATTTAGGAAACCTGATAAATGATGGATCACGGCGGCTCGAGGATTGCACACCTGCTCCACGTGCGCGCCTGCGCTCTAGGGCGCCCTCTGCCTGCACCCGGCAACGGTGGTGGCGGCCTGGCCCCTTCCGTTGGCCCAACTTGGCCCAAATTCTTACCCAATTTGGAGAGCCTGCATTGTACTTGTTACAGCTCTCCCCCTTCTCCGATCGACGCGTCCTCGCGGTGAGATACGAACCAGTTGTTGATGCCATAATGCGGGAGTGTTACCAATTGTTGATGTGCTTCCATGAAGCAGGTCATCCGACCTTCCATTGGGTCATTGGCGATGATGTTCTGCCTTGTGCGTAGAGGAACAAACTCGAAGCAGTAGTGCAAGTTGCCAATGGTCCCGAAAAGTTTGTAGATGGAGTCATCTGTGCCAGGTCCTTGCCTCGGGCCCCCTTGTGCTATAGCTAGAAGATTCTTAGGGACAGATATACTCATGTCGAGTGTAGTCATTGTTTTTGGAGGCCTGTTGAAGTTGCGGATGTGGTTGCTTGATTCAATCCCAATGCAGAGAGGTAGGCGACGTCATAAAGTTTTGGTGACGAATGTTGGTGGTGATGTTGTCAAATCCATCACTTCTCCAAACATAAATGTGCCACAAAGTTGTTGGGGCAGAGCATTATTACGTGTAGCGTGGATTAAGTCGATATTGACATGCCTGACACAGATGAGCATTGATTACGTGTAGCGTGGATTAAGTCAAAGTTGTTGCTATCAAGAAAGATGGCTATGGTGTTCAGCATTGGTAGCCTGGAATTCCACGGTTGTCCTTGGAGTATGAATGAAGGCATGATACTGTCTTGGTTTGTTGTTGGCTGTCGATAAGCTCCCAGTGCTAGCATCTTGATTGGGGTTGGTCCTGTGTTGTTGAGGAAGTCCAGTACGTCCGATAGTAGTGGTGATGCTCATGGTAGGAAGAGTCGCCCGTCGAAGAAGATGAGGCCATCATCGCAGCTCCATGCGTTATCCGCTATACCATCTGCAATGGCCAAGGCGACTACTCGAAGTTCTCGTTGTTCACTACTACCGAAAATAACATCTATGGTGGGCACTTTACATTTTGCGCAGCGGGCAAAGGCCTCCGCCACGAATGGAAGTTCACGGTTAATCGTGACCTCACCGTGGCTAGGGCCTGTGCCTGCTGCGGAAGTTTCATTTACCACAACGGGCAACATAAGGTGCCCGCTGTGGTTAATGAGATTATCCACAGCGAATGCCTTATGTTGCCCGCTACGGTTAATAGTTTCAAAAAAACAAAATAACCCAGGAGCCCACCGGCGAGCCCGTTTCTGAGCCCACCGGCGAGCTTGTTTCCCAGAACAGAACCCTAGCACCACCGTATGCTCCCTGCGCCAGCTGGATCCACGTGCCACCGGCAGAGGGAGGACGTCGAGGAGGGAGGCCGCGAGGAGCACTGCCGTGGCACCCGGATCCGCCGCCCCGCCGCCGTACCGTCAGGCCCCATCGACATCGCCGCGGATCTGAGAGAGAGAACGAGAGGTGAGAGGCAGCATGGATCTGAGCGCAGCGAGAGCAGAGGTGAGAGGCATACCTGTAGCCACGCGCGCTGAGCGCCGCCTCGCGCGTAGCCCAGCCGAGCTCTGTTGTGCCGCCGCGCTTCGCTCCTCGTGCGTCGCGCTGTCGGCGTTGGTGTGAAGGAGGCAGAGGGGTGCCGGTAAGGGAGGGATGAGGAGGGGCGCCCCGCCCTAGATCCGCGCCTCCGCCGTTTGGTGCCGCTCCGGCCTAGATCTGTGCCGTGGCTGCCCCGTCCATGGAGGGGAGGAGCACATCGCCGCCATGGCCTCTCTCACACCGTCCTGAGTGGCCGTGGATGGAGGGGAAGGGCGTGCCACTGCCATGGCCGCCCCGTGGCACCCCAAGGCCATGGCCGCCGCGTCGAGGAAGGGAAGGGGCGCTGCCATCGAGGAAGAGGGAGGGAGGCCGCCGCAGCACCACGAGACACCACGCGTCGCCGCCGCTGTGAGGGAGGAGGAGGAGGAGTGGCGCTGGGAGAGGGGAAGAGGAGGAGTGGCGCTGTGCGGTGGCGACGGAGGAAGTCACCGTGGTCGCGAAGAGAAGAGGAGGAGGAGAAGCTGCGGGAGGAGTGCGACGGGGAAGAGAGTGAGACGGAGGAAGCGTGTATGGGAGGAAGTGCGGCGCTGTGGAAGGAAGTGCGGAGGAACCCTAAGTCCTCATTATATACCTGAAAAGGTATTGGGCCTCTAGTTTAGGCCTAATGGGCTCAGCCTTTACCATGGCAGGCTTCTTTATTTGCCCACTGCGGTAAATCCATTTACCGCAGTGGGCATCTTAAGACGTCCGCCACGGTAAATAGAAATTTTTCGCGGCGGACATTTTAAGATGTCTGTTGCGGTAAATCGATTTACCACAGCGGACAAAACTGACCGCCATGGTTAATTAAAAGTGCCCGCTACGGTAAATCGTGGGATTTACCGCAGCGGGCAAAAAAAGAGCCCCACCACGGAGGGGGTTTGGGCGACGTCACGGAAGTTCAATTCTGTAGTAGTGGCTCTCGTATTGCTCATCGGAGCCGTTCGAATATGTTGGAGCCATTGTTGTCAAGGTTGCTGAAGGTTGTCGGTGGGCATGGTTGTTGTGCCCGGTGAGCCATGATACATGGTTGGATCATGGGGCGGCCCACCAGTTGTTGGAGTTGGCGTGACTGTTGTACTGTCGTTGTTGGTGATGTCTGCAGGTGTGGAAGCGCGAACAGTACATGGCGATGGTCATTCCTGTCGTAGGTCAGTGTCATGTTGACGAAGTCCCACGTGACACGTCCCAAGCTTTGCAGCCAGGGTGCGCCCAATATAACATCGACGTCATGGCCGAGGTCGATCAGGAGCACGTCGAAGGTGTTGTGTCGCTGTTGATTCTCAATGGCACTGTGAATGTCGCAGAGTGGCATGGTACCTCATCTCCATTACCGACGATGATAGAGGTGTTGATGCGTCGTTCACGAAGGCTGATTGCGCGGGCGAAGTTGATGTCGACGATGTTGTGGGTGGAGCCGGAGTCGACGAGGACGTGGATGTCGGATTCAAGGACCGTGCCTTGAAGGTATAGTGGAAAGGCACCTTGCACTTTGGCGTTCCTTTGCCCGATCAGCATCATGACGCCGTTGACCAGTGAAGCAGATGGTGTTGCCGTTGGTGAAGTCGTAGGAGATGGTTGGCGACAACGGATTTGGCCGGTCCGAGGCGGCACTAGGGGCGCCTCTTCCTGGTCGCGTCGTGTCTCGTTTGCGTTGATGACGACATGTTGGTGGATGCTGACGACGGTTGGCACGGCCGTACGCGCGACCACCGGTTGAATCTCAATCTCGTCAATCATCGTGGGTGTAGTCTTGTCGGCGTCCATGTTCTCCAACTGTTGGAGACGGGCGTTGACGGCGGTGAGCTCTCCATGGAGATCATCCATCTGGCACGGTGTGCAGCGGCGGCGCGCGGGCGGCGCGTGGCGAGCAAGCGGCAGCGGCGGCTAGAGAGAGGAAGAAGATAGGGTTGACCCCTTTCTTTATTGATTGTTCTAAGAGGATTACATATCCTATTTATAGTTAGGATAGCTTAGCTCCTAAGCAAACTAAGAGATCCTTATAATCGGGCTCTCCTTTTTTACAATTCGGCCCTTACCTTATTCATCCAACTATTTTCCAATCCTAAGAGACTCAATTTAGGAAACCTGATAAATGTTGGATCGCGGCGGCTCGGTGATTGCACCCCTGCTCCACATGCGCGCCTACGCCCTAGGGCGCCCTCTGCCTGCGCCCAACAAGGGTGGTGGTGGCTGAGCCCCTTCCGTTGGCCCAACTTGGCCCAAATTCTTGCCCAATTTGGAGAGCCGGCGTTGTACTTGTTATACCTCCACACACCTCGATCACAGTTGGAAAACAGAGTCTCTGTGCAAGGTGTCGCACAGTTGGCGCACAGTTGGCATGATTAAGTTACTAAATGTATCTTTCTCTGCACTTTCTGAGATAATTGAGCTTTGTGAAAGGTGAGTTGGCTCAAATGATCTTCCTCTCAATGTTTAACGTGAGATCCATGAAGAAAGCAGAAATGTAATTTCCCAATAAATAATTCTCATATAGTCTATCTGATTAAAACTGGCTCTTTTTTATTGTATGATGTTTAGAACAAGCTAATTTCATTCTTCAATGCAACATAGCTGCATCCATCCGTAATTGTTTGGACCATCTCATGTTTGCTAGCTGCAGAGAAGATTTTGGTAGAGAGGCGCTTCGTAAACAGCTTTGCTGAACATTTGCCATGGTGATCACTACCACCAAGACAATACTTATTTAGGCCTATGTATCTCCGTACAGGGTATAGAAACGTTTGTCAGAAAATATATATATATTGTAGTTCTAGCCATTTGACTGTGTCCTGCACAAGTCTATTAATGTATTTCAAATGAGATTAGTGTTAATGTATCTTCATTATTTTTAGTTAATCTTAAACATACGACATCTACGCTGTTACCGACACATATACTGTCTTTAAATGTCTGATTTGTATTACTGAAAGTCGCCATAGCATTAGCATGGGAAAAATATCACTATTTTGGATGTTTTCACGTGTCTGTAATTAAGCCGTAGCGTTATAGCACGGGTATTATACTAGCGTATATAGATATGGAATAAAAAGGTGCTGCGCCAAACATCTATTTTGGAGATGAAAAAATTATTCTGGTGTATCTTAACTAAAACTAATTATCCTGTGAATTTCATAGTTGTTGGATGAACACATTAATTCATACAGTTAAATTAAATTTAAATGCAATATATCATGTGAAACCTTGATAAATCAATAAATCAACATTGTATATAACACCGTGGACATAGACATGTTCATAAGACATAAAAACAGTATGTTACCACTAGGACACCATTTTCCATTTTTACCTATTTTTAACTATTTTAATAACACAATTAATTCAGTACTCATTCATATTGTATTAAATGAGCATAGATTTTTTTTTACCAAATTTCAAAAATGCCATGAATAACCCACAAAATTTTACTATATTTGCTACAAAAACATGCTCTATTACACTACAACAAAAATTACTAAATCATGCGATATTATATGTTTACTTATTAGATATAGTAAAAAGATGGTCTGTCATTTTATGATTTTTTTCTGATTTATTGTTAATTTTACAAGTAGTAGTTTCATTGGAAAAAAGATAAAAAAAAACTACTAAAAAGAGAAAGGCTCAAGAATGGGCCGCATAGTAGCTCGGCTTGGCCTACCGGCCCAGCGCGATGGTGCAAGTGTGTTTTTGCATGTAAACCCGTTGATTTTTACTTAATCGGTTTTCTCTATTTCTTACTATTCATTTGCGACTAAGCCCCTAGAAAAAATGGCCTTCTCACTTCCGTGTCCTCCGGCTAGAACTGGAAATGGTTGGCACATCAGGTCAGCAATGATGGTGGCCATAGAGATAAGAAAAGGTTGCCATACGAAACAACCGATTTTATCCAAAAACTGATTGAGTCGAGGAGAAGCAATTTCTTTTTCATAATTCTGCTACCCTCCACGGCACTGCTTCGAAATTGCTCGCTAACTATCACAATTCACATGCACCTCCGCATGTCTTACATGGACTTGGAGGTCAACACTCACGACTCTAGGAATGGAAATGATCGGAAGCCGGCATAACAAGAATGGAATGGTCGGTGTTACTGTTGTTGTATGATTTTGAAGTTCTAATGAACAATGTCACGCACAAGCCTATGCAGCATTCCAACTCACAGAAAAAACCAAGCAAGCAATCGAACGGCAATGGGGATGGGAGCATATGCCCTTAGGGCAAAAAAAAAATGTTATCTCTAGCAACTGATGTTGGGCAAATGGCTTTGACACACACATGCAGCCATTCTCGGCAGAGGCTTCGTGGCGTGTGATCTCTACATAGAGAACACAACCTGCCTGAGGAAGGAGTGGGGGCAAGCGGTGGCACTCTTATCGAACTCCCATCAACCATGGTGTACCACTATGCCCTGCGCAGTTTTCAAGACACATTCTACTGCGAGTCCGAGAGGCAATTCTATCTCCAGTGCAGAGGGGGCAAGAAATGCCCACCAGCACAAGAGCCTTCTGCTTCTAATCTTGCATTGTTGAGGCCAATTATGATCTCTCTCGTGCTAAGGCAACCATGGAGACATACTTGGGTTGGCCGTGGAAAGCCTACTCCCGTGTTATCTTCATGCAGTATTTGACGTCCTTTGATGCCAAGGGATCGTGTCGCGGGAGTACACCACCCCTCCTGACATGATTTATTACGGGTAGTACCACAATGATGCGCTAGGTGCCCAGTACGTGGGGAATTGGGGGCATATGCCCTTAGGAGCACAAACAACATTTATGTGTTTTACTTGGTTGTAGAATTAGGCACGTCTAAGGACTAACATGCATACACATGTAGATGTTATTGTTCTCAATTGTTCTTTTTTTTATGAAGACGCTCTGGCAGTTGGAAATAGATTGTTAGAGCATCTCTAAGAAACTTTCTAAATCTCTCTCTAAATCATTAGAGCAACTCCAACAGCCTCTTTATCCCACTTGTCATTTGTAAAATTAGAAAAAAAGATGACTCCAACTGCCTCGTCATCTAGCCCTCGAAAATAAAGAGGATGCTATTCCACGGCCGCGCTCGCCATCCGGATGGTCCATATACCCGGGCATGCAGCAGCAACAATATATACGTATATATATTATGTCATTCTTGTTTAATGCGGGGCCATCAGGTGTTGCGTTTAAAATAAAGAGTCGGTTTTAGACAAGCTGCTATGGAACACTTCTATTTTTAGAGTCTAATTTGTTTTGGAGAGTCACATTACAAATCTAAATTTACCTATTTTTCTGGGGATGCTCTTATTGGAAGAGCTATATACAACTCTTGTAAAGCAAAATCTCGCTATCTATTTCTGTTGACTTGCGAAGCATCCACCTAAACAATAAACAATCTACTATCATCCTAGTGTTTATTTCTCTTGACATGTAAAGTATCCCAGTGCTTCGTGTAGCGGAGGAGTGGAGTGAGGCAGGATACTCCAGCATTTCATATTTTATAGGACTGTGGTCGCGCAATTTTGTTGTTATGTAATAAATTTGCTAAAACACAGTAGCGTAAGTTTGTTTGGTCATTGACGTTGGCTACTCGTCTCCGTTAAAATGACCACTATGTTGTAGGTCTATTGACCATTCTTTTTCTTTTAATGAAATACAGGCATGTACGTCTACTCGCGAAAAAAAATAAAAATAAAGTATCCATATAAGCATTATAATTAAATTTCGCTACAAAAAGATAACGATCTGTGAGAGCTCAGAATAGCCATGTGGCCAACGACTTGAGGTAGGACCTACATGTCATTGAGGTTTTGTTCAGTATCTGCGCTGCGAGTGTGTGTGTGTGAAAGGTTGTTGCTTGTTAGGTACTGCATGCGAACTTTCTTCACCATAATTCATTTTTATGGTGAAATATCAAGCAGCGTTTGCACGCAACAGCGACTGAACGACACCACTCTGACCTTCACAATAGGCCGGCCATCGTCAACGCTCCTTCAATTCCCTTCACCGCAGCGTCGCAGACACTTCCCTTGGTCTCCCCCTCTGCTTCTCCCTGCTCTTGCCATCCATGGAAACGGAGGCGCCCCAGGCCCAGGGTATGTCTGTCTGTCTGTATGCTCTCGCTCTTGCCGTCTTGCGCTCCTAACTTGCCCAGCCCATCCATCCATCAGGCCCTTAGCTCTCTTCTTTTAATTCGCATGACCAACTGAAGTTTTCTCTGAACTGGAAGTGATCACTGTTGGAAAACAGAGTCGATCTCTGAATAGGGATTTTGCTTATCAGCAGCAGCAGGAGCTGGCCAAGACGATCGGGACTACAGATTCATCGCGAAAGCCGTGGACGAAGCTCACCGGGCAGTCGAGTGCGGCGTCGGATACCCATTCGGGGCGGTCATCGCCCGTGACGACGAGGAGGTGGTCAGCTGCCACAACTCGATCTGCAAGGACACCGATCCGTCGGCGCATGCTGAAGTAGCCGCCATTAGACAGGCAAATTAAGTGCCGCTTCTAGTTTGCAGCTTGTTTTATACGTACGTACATACATACATACATACATAAACAAACCTATCTTGTGATCTCCTTAATCTCGATCTTGGCATTTCATTCAGGCTTGTAAGAAGCTAGGGAGAATCGACCTCTCCGACTGTGAGATCTACGCGTCCTGCCAGCCATGCCCGATGTGCACGGGACTGATTCGCCTATCCAAGATAAAGGTTCGTTCATGACACATCATCACATCGCTGGGGGAGCTTCGGTTGCATTTAGAGCTGAAGATGATTGTTTGTTGGCACTGTACGTTGTTCCGACCCGTTCGTGGTCCTGTGCGTCGTTGCAGAAGGTGGTGTATGGAGCCAAGGCGGAGGTCGCTGCTGCTGTTGGGTTCAGTAGCCCCATCCCAGATGCTTTCCTAGAGTACTATCAGAAGTCCGGCATGGAGATCAGGCAGGCCAAGGGCGAAGCGGCCCGGATCGCCGAGGAGGTCTTTGACAATACAAAGGGGGAGTTTCAGACGAAGTGATGTGCCAGAGTGCCATTTCCAAGTTTGTTTTCTGAAACAACTCCATTTCCATGTTTCGGTTGTCCGTGAAACTGGGCGGTCAGACATATATAGCTTTACGAAGTAAAGGATTAATTCTTTTTAACCTCAGCCTACAGCTGTGAGTCTGTATCACAATGTGCTAGTATGTATATATATATATATATATATGCTGATAGTTACTAGTCCCTCTATTGAAAATCATAAGATTCTAAATGCAGGCACAACTTCTTCGCCAATGAATATTTAAATGCAGGCACGTTCCTCGCGTTCGATGATGATCCCAAATATTTAACACGAAAGGAGCACTGGACACGAGATAGCGACACCAACCCTGTTGAGGCACACGGCGGATCACCACCATTTAATCGTCACCGCTCCACCGTCTTCACCGGCAGCGGCGCCAGCCACGCCTCCGTCCCATTGTCTCTTGCTCAGCTTCTCCCAGCTCCAGCTACGACCATCCATGGAGGCGTCCCAGGGTATGTATTCTTTCGCTCTCTTCCATAGCTGTGTACTACTGCTAGTAATGACGATTTCCCATGAACTGGGAATCAGATCTCTACTGGTACTAGCTTTGATTGCTGGGCTTGGCCTTGTGAAGGTCTGTTGGGGACTGGCCGATTGGTAGCAGAACCAGCTTGACGTCCGGCTGAATATGACTTGAGCACTGATCTTTGAGTTGGACACCTGAAAGTGATGATCAGAGTCAGAGTAGTGATAGATTCCCAATCCACTGATTTGATACCTTTGTTTTGCTTCCTAGTCGCTGAAATGAGTTGTGTCCATAATCCATTGGTGTTTTTGTGCGGCGGCCCACACCCGCAATGTACTTCTGATTTAAGAGAGTCTCTGACTTGACTTGGGATTATTTGTCTTTATCAGTAGCAGCAAGCCAAGAAGATCGGGACTACAAGTTCATCGAAGCTTACCGGGCAGTCGAGTGCGACGGCGGGTACCCCTTCGGCGCAGTCATCGTCCGTGGCGACGAAGAGGTGGTCAGCAGCCACAACTTGGTCCGTAAGGACACCGATCCGTCGGCGCATGCCCAAGTCGTCGCCATAAGACAGGTTTGTAGTTTTCCTTTCATGCTCACAAAATAATACGATTTTGCACTCTTAACCTCTCGGCATTTCAGGCTTGCAAGAAACTAGGGAAGATCAACCTCTCCGACTGTGAAATCTACACGTCCTGTGAGCCATGCCTGATGTGCTTGGGACTGATCCACCTATCCAAGATAAAGGTTCGTGCAGAGTACACCATAATCCATAACTAGAAACAGCATAGACAACTGAAGATGATTGTTCACACTATTATCTCGTTCGCTGCTGCTGCTGGGCTCAATGGCACCCTCCCAGATGTCTTTACGGAGTACTATCAGAAATCCGGCATGGAGATGAGGCAGGCCGAGGGCGACGAAACCCGCCGGATCGTGAGGAGGTGTTTGAGAGGACAAAGGGTAAGTTTGGCAAGAAGTAATGTGCTGGACGCAAGCTGGAAGGCGAGATGCATGGTGGATGGTTGACTTGTGAAAGCCAAAGGAATGGTGCCATTTCCAAGCTTTTGTTGTCTGTGGAACGTTCAGATTCAGACAACATGTGCCTAGAGGCCGGAATAAATTCCCTTTTTTTCTCCTGAAAAATGCATTACCTGGTTTGTTGTATCAGTACGTTATTTCTTTTAACGTCAGCCTCGAGCTGTGACTTTGTAATAATAATAATACACAATGCTATATGCTATAATTGAAGGCTTTCAACGTTTTCTATGTTCTAAAGAAGTGATCCACTTTTAGTCAAAAAAAAAAGATCCCCTTCCCACAATAAATTGCCTGTATTGGGAGAGCTTTTTTTTTTGGTTATTTGGTTTGGTGCCATTGGAATTTTCACGATTTGGAGATGTACCATTATAATTTGGCATATTGGAAATATGCCATTGGAACTTTACGTTGGTTTGAACATTCCCATTCTCTACGTATGAAAGTTGATTGGAACATTCCCATTCTCTACGTATGAAAGATGATTGGGCCCATCTGCAGGCGTACGTATTTTTGTATAGACGTTTATGCCCCCCGTTTCCATCCGGATAGAACCAAGGGTTATTTAGTTTGGTGCCATTAAAATTTTCATGATTTAGAGACGTACCATTACAATTTGGCATATTGGAAATATGCCATTTGAACTTTGCGTTGGTTTGAACAACCCCATTCTCTACGTATGAAAGATGATTGGGCCCATCTGCAGGCGTACGTATTTTCGGTTGGTTTGAACAACCCCATTCTGTACGTTTGAAAGATTGTTGGGCCCATCTGCAGACGTACGTATTTTCATATAGACATTTATGCCCCCCCCCCCCCGCCCCCCGCCCGCGTTTCCATCCGGATAGAACCAGCATCGGCCTCCTCTCCGCCCTCGGCCGGTTGGAGACTGCGCCAGCCCCGGCCCGCACCCCGCAGCCCTCTCCAGCGGACAAGAAACTGGCGCCGTCGGGGCGCCATGGCTGTCCTGGAGGACGCGGAGACGCGTGAGACGCCTGAGGAGAGGTAATTGCTGTCCTCTATCCATGCTTCAAGCTCCTATCTATTCCATCTATATTTTGATGTTAGTGGGTAACTGAGTTGCCATGTAACCTAGTTTTTTTTGGCAATTTGTTTCCTGCTAGGGTTCGGTTTCAATCCTTAGAAAATTGGCCATCAACAATCGCAGATGTTGATTCATTTGATGCACTAGAGCCTCTTTGTGTGTTGCCTCCTGATGGTAAACAAGATGCACAGCCACATATGCATGAGAATCCTATTCCAGACCATGCTGAACAGCCTACTTCCCCCACCAATCCTACTGATGAGCCTGATGATGATGAGCCTGTAGTAGAGCCCGACAGGGAGCCAGACATATTTGATAATGAGGAGGAGTATGTGGGTGTCAATGATGAGTCAATGTTCATGCCAGCACCTCCTCATCAGATCACTAGCAATGCACAAGATGCTAATAATACTCCTCCAGCCCCATGTGTTAATGCACCGTATGGTGGTGCTGCTCAAGGAGGTCATGCTCTTGACGCAGAGGTTGATGATGCAGATCCACTGGAGGTCCATGTGATACATGATCCATTGAATCCCAACATTGTCAAGGGAGGGCGCTTTCCTGATATTATTTCGTTCAGGAAAGCAATCAGGCACTATGCAGTAAAGAAAGGCTTTGAGTTTGCTGATCTGCAAACTGATCCAACAAGATTTATTGCCAAGTGTAAAGCAAAGGGGTGTCCTTGGCGCATACATGCTTCTAGGATTTGGGACGGCAAGACAATAGAGGTAAAAGTCTGTGTGTAAACTTGTACCATATCTCTTATTTATGCAACTGACACAATATTTACTGCTCTTGTTTTTGTAGATCAAAAAACTACCTTTCATTCACAACTGTCCTAGCACCAAGTTCCGAACAGGAAAGACGGCCAGCCAACGTTGGTGTGCAGATAGGTTGGCAGATTGGCTCAAGAAGAATCCAAACAAGCAAGCAACTGAGTGCAAGGAAAAGTTGGAGAGTGACTTTGGCATCAAATTGAAGTACCATAAAGCGTGGTCAGGTTTGAAGGTTGCAATGGACCAGATACATGGGAAATATGAGAAGAGCTTTCAGTTGCTTTTTAATTGGGCTACTCAAATTAAACAAGTTTCCCCTGGAAGCATAGTGGAGATAGATGTGGAGAAGATTGAAGACAAATACAGGTTCAATAGGATGTTTGTTGCTCTCAGACCATGTGTTGATGGATTTTTGGCTGGGTGCAGACCTTTCATTGGTATAGATGCTTCATATTTGCATGGTAAATATAAAGGTCAGTTAGCTTCAGCTACTGGTGTGGATGGACATAATTGGTTGTACCATATAGCTTATGGTTTTTTTGAGTCAGAAACTGAAGACAATTGGAAGTGGTTTCTGCAGCAGCTGCATAAGGCTATTGGAGATGTGCTAAATCTGGTTATATGTACAGATGCATGCAAAGGATTGGAGACTGCAGTGGGGGCTGTTTTCCCACATGCTGAGAACAGGGAGTGCATGAGGCACTTGTACCAAAACTTTTTGAAGAAATACTCTGGCGATGTGATCACTGAGCACTTGTACCCTGCAGCTAAAAGCTACACATTTGGTATGTGGAGGTGGCATATGAAGAAGATTTTTGATTTTGAACCAAAAACCATTGAGTATCTTCAGCAGCACCATAATAGGATCTGGCGAAGGAGTGCATTCTCAGAGAATAGCAAGTGTGACTACTTGAAAAATAATGTTTCAGAGAGCTTCAATGCACAGATAAAGAAGTTCAAAGGATTGCTATTGCATGAACTTGTTGACAAGATCAGAGAAATCATAATGGAGACAAGGTGTAGAAGGAAGATGGTTGCTATGCAGTGGGCTGATGGAATTCTCCCTAAAGTGATTGCGGACCTCAACTTGATCAGCCAAAATGTTACAGTGGTGAAGATAGTAGCTTGTGATGCTGATGTTGCTGAAGTAACCTCTTGAAGAAGACACCCATCAAGAAAAAGCTCATGAAGGCTGCTGCCAACCCTCCTACTCAAACTGGCTGCCTCAGGAGCTTGGTCTATGGAGAATAGAGACCAACCTGGCTGCCTCAGGAGCTTGGTCTATGGAGAATACAGACCAACCTTTTGTAATAAAATTGTATGCTGGAACCTAGTTGTAGCTGGCTGCTTTTGTGAGAACCTAGTTCTTGATGAGCTGCACCCCTTTTATTTCGAATGATGGAACAACCTAGTGATGGTTGTATGCTAGAACTTTCTTTGAATGCTTGTGAACTTATGTAATTTGGGAACTGGTCTATCATGACCTTTTTATCAAAAACTTGAATGCTTATGAACTTGTATTTCCTGGATTGCAAGCTATGATTTGTTCTCAATTATATTTTGCTATGTACATGTCACTATTGAGTTGCATGCACCAACCAATTCAACCAAAAAGTTTAAGCTGATGGGAAAACGTGGGCAATTCACTTATATTCCAACACTCCCCTCACGTCGAGGCTCCGGCGAGAGATCTCAGCAACGGGCAAGGCTCAGACGTGGAATAGGAGCGAGCAACAATTATTTAATTTTAATTGCGCTAACCAGGATTCGAACTCGAGACCTCTGGCTTTGATACCATATTGAGTTGCATGCACCAACCAATTCAACTAAAAAGTTTAAGCTGATGGGAAAACGTGGGCAATTCACTTATATTCCAACAGTCACTGCACAAGATACGGCAAGTACATGTCAAAATTTTTTGGAGTAACCAACAAAACTCAATTTCCACAAACATGCACTTGTTCATTCATACATTGCACAGAACATATTACAATCATGCACTTGTTCATTCATACATCGAGGGCATACATTACAGTGCACTAAATCTTAGATAGCACAACCCAACACACCTAAATTACATGAATTTATTTCTTCCACACAATTGCCACAACGAGAGCTACAAACATAGCCAAGATCACAACAACAGTAGCCGCATTGTCCACCACAATTCCATTCTTTCCCTTACTAACCTCATCCTTCAAATCTTTCATTTCACTCTTCAGATTGTCAATCCTCACTCTCATGTCACCAAGCTGCATCTTCAAATCAAATTCAGCAAAAGCTTGCTGGAACCCTTGCACAGCAGTAGGAATAGGCTGCTGAACAACTCGTACACTAGCAGTAGCACCAGGAGCCTCCAAAAGATGATTATCACGCAGGTACAGCTCATATGCATCCTCGAACCAGAATTTACAACATCTGCTTGAGCACCGGTAGTATAAGTTGTCGTTCTTGCTCTTGCACTTCACCACCGGCGCCTGGCACTGAGGGCAATCGATGAGAGGGAGCGTCCTCCCCGGCTGAGAGGAGCTCGAGGCCGAGGTGGCCATGCTGGTGCGGCGCGGCTCCGCGCACTCTGGCGGCGCTCGATTGCGGACCTGCCGCGCGGCTCCACGGCGACGCTCTAGCGGCGCTCAGCGGCAGACCTGGCCGCGCAGCTCCACAGTGATGCTCTGGCAGCGCTCGGCGGCGGACCTGGAGGCGTGATGTAACATCCTAGACGCTAGTACGTAATTAAAATATTAATCATGTACATTATCAAGCATAATCATCGAGCATCATGGCATAAATGCATTCATATTTTAATAATGTCTTTTATATGGTGTTTTGTTTTATACATGAAATGATGATGCTTAGGATGTTTGTTTAGTTTCTTGTCGATTTGTTGGTTGTCCTTTTATGTGAATTTATTTATTTTAAGTAATTCTTCCTTAAGTGATTTGATTGATGGTGTGGTTCTATTTAAATGTCTAATTGTTATGTTTATGGCTTGTTTAATTTTAAAATCCTTCAAATTCAAAATATCCTTTTTTTCTCCCGTTTTGTATATTTTAAAATCTACAAAGAATTTGGGATTGGTTCAAAAAGCATTATTGTAGATCTTGTTGAGACCTACAATAGTGGTATTCAAAGTGTTTCAAGTTTCAATAAAGAATTTCAAATGAATTTGAAAATACAGTTTTTCAACATTTGTCCCCTTTTGATTTTAAATCCATATTTCAAAATTTATGCATAATTTGAGAAAACTTTGTATATGAAAAATATTTGATTTAAAAATTTGAGCATTTCATACATTGGGCGATTTTCAAGTTATTTAGCTAAATCAAAAGATTTTTAAAATATTTTTACTTTGGGTTTATTCTCTTTTTGCTCTCTTGTCAAAATGTGATTTAAAAATCCAATTTATGGGCAGAATTTGAAGTTCTTCATTTTGATAAAAGTCCTAGAGCATGAAATTCTGAACATTTCATAGATTGGGAGGTTTTTCAAGTTCTATTCAAAATTTGAAATAATTTGTAAAATTGCGCCAGTGGCAATTCTGTAATTTCTCCAAATTGCGAGCTGCTCCTCTGTTTTGCTGCCGCGTCGTCCCGTGAGCCATTTGGCCGCGTCTTTGAGACCTTCCGTGCTGGCAGCCACGTGAAAAAGCTCGCGAAGCTGCTACCACGCCACGAAGTCGACCTCATCTTTAAATCGCGACGCCGCCGGCCGTTTCTTCATTCTCTCCCTCTGTCTCTGCTCGCCATGGACATGACCGTGGCAAGCTTCCGCAGCCGCCTCACCTCCGAACTCTCTTGCGCACCAACATGGGCACCGTCGCCTTCGCCTCGCCCTCCTCTCCGTTCAGCGCGCCTTCGCCGAGCCGGGAGATGCCGGCTGTGCCTTGGCCGCAGAGTAGCTGCCGCCATGGTCATGGCTCACGTGGCCACGTCTTCACGGGCCATCTCTAGCTGAGCCAAGGGTACAGGCGGGTGCGCACGGAGCTCCTTATACTCCGCCGTCGCCCCATCATCGCTGACGAGCTCCCCGTCGGTCGGAAGAGCGAGTCCAGCAAGCTCCTCTGTCCAAATCGTGTCAAGGACCTCGCACAAGAATTCAACAAAACTGAAGGTCTTTTCTGCGAATTCTGTGACTCAGATGAATAGTATCCCAGAGACCTATTTGTAGATATTTTCTTGTATCTTTAGAAATTCATATCTGGAGTTTGGTAACTCCGTTTTTGGTGAACCAAATTTTGTTGTGTTCCTTGTGATGCCTAGTTTTTATTAAAAATATGAAACATGCCATATTTTGTAGAAAATAAATAGTTGTATTTTATGCCTTTTATTTAATGATAGAAAAGAAGGAAAATTCATATCTTTTGTTGTGTAGCTCCAAATGACTTGAAATTTTGTTGAGATGTTGCTGATGCCATGTTTAGGCTGTAGTTTAAATTTCAAGAATATTGGATGTTGTATGATTTATTTATGAATTTCTTTTGCTAATAATTGATTTATCTTATTTAATGTTTTTATATGGTTAATGATTAGTTTATAAATTAAATAATTAGCTTTAATGACTTAGGGTTTGAGTGAATTTTGGGTTGATTGATGCCCTTAGGTCATTAACCTTAATGACCTTTGGCACTTTAATTAATTGTTTGAGCTTATCCTTAATAATGTCACTAGGGTTTAATCAACATTATTTCATGTGCATAGTGAACTCCATTAATGAAGTAGTTAACCCTAATGAACTTAGTAAGTTTTGTTGGCTTGCAACTTTATCGTGAAAGTAAAGTTTTTCTTAAGTTATTTAAGTTGTTATGCTTTCATTCATGTATCATCATGCATCATGCCATGATCCCTATATACAGAAACATGCATCATTAATACATGTAGTCGTATTGAGAGAGTAGAGTGGATCGTGGTACACAATCTTCGAAAGTTACTATTCACCCCTGGAGATGGAGATGTGGATCCATGATGATTGGTGTCGATCATCCCTGGTGTTGGTGTCAAGTTTAACTTTTGGAATCTAACTGCTGCAACACAGGCAAGCCCCGGATACATTTAAACCCTATCTTATTTTTATAAAGTTTTTATCACTTCAGTTATGAAATGTTGCATTAATTAATAGGCGTTGAGTGATAACCCACAAATTGCATTACCTGTCTTATTTTTATATTCCTTGTTACCTGTTTTTGGAAAATGCGTAGTTATGCTTAGCTCAGTTTAATTAGTAGGTTTTTAAAAATAAAAAGAATGAAAAAGATGAGTTTGGATTTACCTATTGGAATCATGATGATAGTTAATAAATCGAGTCTAGAGGGGTAACTTGCATTGGGAAAGGAGTCCCTCTGTAGTGTTTTCGTCTGTTGATGCCCTAGGTCCCGTTCGATGGTGATCTGGTGATATCGAGAAACTAGAAAATCCACATGCATAAAGTGATATACTGAGGGTTGGAGCCCAGGTATGTCATGGAGTGATATATAGTGGGTCAGAGTTTCCACATATGTCATAGTGTGGTATACTGTGGGTTTAAGTTCCCACGTATATCGGTATACTGGGTAAGAGTTCCCTAGTGTTCATGTGGTGATATATGGCTACGATTGTTATCCCGGTATATCTGTGATCTGGTATGCATCGGAGTTAGAGTCTCCGGTATATCAGTGATCTAGGTCCCAGCTAGATATAAAAATGGATTTGAATCGCCGTTGCTTCTCAGAGAAGAAGACTCGATCGGTGTTCATCATCGTAGTAACAACTTGAATGATGATAAGGTATAAAAATGAAGTTGGTTGATAAGCTTGAGCTAGATCAAGAGAACTTTAATTTCTATTATAACTCATGATGAGTTAAAACTTGATCCACAAGAGCTTTTCTGTAAAAATTCCTTTTCTTGTGAGCCTTACCTTGTCCCTCTGGCCTATATTTCTGAGTCTTCACCTCTCTTTTTCGTCGGGTAAGTCTTGTTGAGTACTTTTTTACTCAGGGTTTGTTCAACCCCTGTTGCAGGTGCTAATTGGTGTTCAAACCAAGTTTATGTCGGTGGGCTCGATGTGATCTGGTTGTCCTCTCCCGACTTAGGTGCTCTACCTAAGTTGTCTTCTGTAGTTCTACTCTGCTTCCGTAATTGAAGTTAAGTTTGTAAAAATTTAACTTATTTATATATTTATAAATTTAATTTTATTATTCTTCCGCACTCTGATATATATTTTATAATAAATGTTGTAATGTTGCAGCTACTCCTTTTGTTGATCCTGGTATGAGTTGTCAAATGTGGTTTAATTGGAGTCCTTTGAGGGCACCCGACAGGGTTTTCTAATTTATTTAGAACACATGGATGGCAATCAGAGGTCTTCGGGACAATGATAGGTGCGTGTGGGCCATATAATTTGAGAGGTTCTACCACACGTGAGGGCATGCGGCGGAGCGCCGGACCTGTGGGCGCGCGGAGGCAGGGGAGCTCGGGAGGAGCTGGCGGCGCTCGGCTGTGGCACTCGGCTGTGGCGGGAGCAGCGGCGAGCCTGGCGGTGCTAACCCTAACCAGCGACGGAGAAAAGGAAGACGCGACGGAAGAGGAACGACGCGACTGGGAGAGGAACGGGAGCGACTTTGTCCACTTCAGCGGACATGGACGTCCATACGCAAAAAAGGATGCAGCGTATACGCCTGCAGATGGGACCAATCATCTTTCATACGTAGAGAATCAGATTGTTCAAACCAACACAAAGTTCCAATGGCATATTTCCAATATGCCGAATTATAATGGTACATCTCTAAATCGTGAAAATTTCAATGGCACTAAACCAAATAACCCTTTTTTTTTGACAAGTCTGTATTGGGAGAGTTGATGCTACTTTTTTGCTCCAACAGACTCCATTTTTGCTGAAAAAAAGCAGTTGAGTTGAGTACGGCAACGGAGGCCCGTCGCAAACTTGGTTCAGAAGGACACTGGCCCCTCTCAAGTTCCTTTTTGGGGGATAAGTAGTGTCATTGAGACTTTGGAAATTCTGGATAAAGTGTGAGTGTGCGTGACGTATTATGAGCGTCTGCGTTGTATTGTGTAATTTTTTAAAAAAACTTATTTTGTTGCGAATGTCAAGCCGGACAATGAAATGTGCACGTCTTCGGTGACCGTGGAGCTAGTATGCACTGTACTACTCAATTCGCTCCGCATCCATACTATTAAAAAAAATAAAAATCCTATTTTTCAAGAACTTAAACAATCTAAGATTTATTAGAACATTAGTACTCCCTCTATTTTAAATTATAGTTCACTTTAACTTTTTTATTCATGTATTTTGATATATATTTAGATATATTATTTATCTAAATATATAGCAAAATGTATGAATAAAAAAATCAAAGTGAATGGAACGGAGGGAGTAACATTTTTTTGAATGGAGATAGTACATTTTTCTATGTCTAATAAAAACCATTCTTCTTTTGTTTCTATTTTACCTGCCTCGAAACTCACTAGTACGAACTAATCTAATCAACAAGTTTAGAGGATTTATTTAAAAATTGCTTAAGGCAATCTTATCCTAACTAATCCGCAGTGCTTTGACCACCGCTGACATTCCTTCCTCTATCCGTTTCGCTCTGGTCCCCCTCGGCGGCGCCATGATTGACGCCGCGCCCACAGTTCCTCCACCTCCACTTCCCCTCGCATTCCACCGCCTGGTCTTGCAGCTGCCGGCGTCCTACCGCCGCCTCCGCCGCCGCCGCTTCGCTTCGAGGCGACGAGCCGAGAGGGGTTTGGCCGTCCGACAAGTGTCACCTCACCTCACCTCTTGCTCTGCTCTGCCCCCTCAGGTGAGCCAACCTCGCCAGTTCCTCTGCTCTCGATTCGCCGTGCCCCTGGCGCGCGCGCTCTTCGTTGGTCCTGTGGCGTTAATAACCCGCGGCTCCTGCAGGTGTTGTCTGCTTCGGGGTCTCCCAGTGGAGGCGCTCTTGTTCTGATGGGAATTCAGTGAACGCTGGAGCAGGAAAGGACTGAATGCTCAGCTCAAGCAGGAAGATGAGTAGATCCGCGAATGTAAGGGGGCACTAAGTTCATGCTGGGTGTCTGGATTGGGATTCCGTTTCAGTTTTTTGGTATTTGGTTTTTTTGCTCTTTCCTGAATTGCTCATTTGCTCAAGTGCTCCACCGTCAGCTCCTTTCCTGAATCGGAGGTTTAATTGGGCTCTAGGATTTCTCGGATGTAGTCTTCAATTTTTTGTGGAAAAGAAACCAAATGATCTATTAACCCTAAAGCATTCAACCCACCATAGGACTTGCTATGTGCTTCATGCCTGAACTGCGAACATGGGGGAAAAAACAGTAGTGTGCTACAACTTAGCCTGAAAAATGAGCTAATATAACTGCCATCCTTATTTTTTCACCTTTTCCAATGTAATGTAACTAAGAACATGAAATAAAACAAACCTGCCCGGAAAGCTGAAAACATGCATCTGTTCATGGATTGTTTGGTTTTTGCTCTGTCTACCTTGGAACAGCATAATGCAGATCCAGCACACTCATGCAGAACATTGAGAATGGAAGAGACTTCAATTTTAAGGCTATTGACACGGACTCTTCGAATTTTGTGCAGGTTTTTCAAGTCCTTTTGGTTTTCGCAACCATTGCTGTTCAGACACAATGGGCTAGTGTATGGGGCATGTACTGCAAGGACTTGACAGCAAGTGTAGAAAGGCCCCACAGTGCCTCAATAACCGATTTTGGTGCTGTCGGAGATGGTGTGACTCTTAACACGAAAGCGTTTCAGAATGCGCTCTTCTACCTCAATTCATTTGCTAAGAAGGGCGGGGCGCAGCTGTTTGTGCCTGCGGGAAGGTGGTTGACAGGGAGTTTTAGTTTAATCAGCCATCTCACACTCTCACTGGACAAGGATGCAGTAATTCTTGGATCACCAGTAAGATGATTTCACAAATGGTTTGTAGATAATGATTTACCTATTTTAAGTAGAGTAACTTCTGTTTTGCCTTAAATAGAGTAACTTCTGTTTTGTCTTGTCACTGTAATTTTGAACCTTCATATCTTTTTTGTCCATACAGTTCTCACCTGTCAAAACTAAAAGAATTTAGAATTATCTGAACATCTTAACAAAAATAAAAATACTAATCATATGTTTATTGCGAGTACATCTCATATTCTGATGAGTAAATTCTACTGAAGCAACAGTGCAGCCATTTTGTCATGGTGTCCTTATGAGGATATTTGCAGGACTCCTCTGACTGGCCAGTTATTGATGCTCTTCCATCCTATGGGCGTGGTAGAGAGCTACCCGGTAAAAGACATCAAAGTTTAATATTTGGATCCAATCTTACTGATGTTATAATAACTGGTAAGTGTTATAGTTGCATCAAGCACTTCAGATGGCTAGCCTTTTAATCTTCTGGTGAATAACAGGCTATCAATCGTGCTCTTTTCAGGTGCCAATGGCACCATCGATGGCCAAGGTGCAGTTTGGTGGGACTGGTTTCACAATCACACATTAAATTATACTAGACCACCGCTTGTTGAACTGATGTACTCTACCAGAGTTGTTATTTCCAACCTAACCTTTGTAGATTCGCCATTTTGGAACATCCATCCTGTATACTGCAGGTTACTTTTCAGCACTCCTCTTGTTATTTACTACTGCAGCGACTGTTTCGATCACAATGGTGATTTTATCATTTAGAGTGTTTTTCCCGAATGAACAGCCAAGTCCTGGTCCAGCATCTCACGATCCTAGCACCTATCAGTTCACCAAACACCGACGGCATTGATCCAGGTGTGCTTTATTGGGCTGCTATGGCTCACTGAATTTTTTTCTATAAATGAATAGTTACATTAGTTTATGCCCTATTTGCTCCATTTAGCAGCTGACCCTGCACTTTCTAAACAAAGATCAATGTGATGCAAATTGCAAGACTTTGTTCTGGCTTGAAAGCAACAAACTAAATCTGCACTAGGACAAAATTTAAGTAGCTATTCGAAATAGAGTACATGATGCATTGTATGTTCAGTACTCGAGACAGTCATCAGATATGTGCTTAAGTGTAGCTTTGATTCATTTCGTCTGATAAGTGAAAGGCCATAGTTATCGCATAAATTATTCAAAAAACTTTAAAATGTTGTTTCTTGATGTATGACACCAGTATTTCTTCTCTGACTCATTTTGTCAATGTTGTGAAGTCCTGAACTGCGTGTTTTTATTTTATTTTATTTTTTTGTTTTATTTTTCCTGTCACCATTTCTGGTACTAATGCAACTTGAAACCCATCCAGACTCATCTACAAACGTCTGCATTGAAGATTGTTACATCAGAAATGGTGATGACATTGTTGTCATCAAGAGTGGGTGGGATGAGTATGGCATCTCTTTTGCTCATCCTAGCTCCAACATTAGCATCCGCAACATCACAGGACAGACAAGGAACAGCGCTGGACTCGCCTTTGGAAGCGAGATGTCAGGTGGTATATCAGATGTTCGAGCAGAGGGCATCCGGATTGTCAACTCAGTGCATGGGATCAGAATCAAGACAGCCCCAGGACGCGGAGGATATGTGAAGAACGTTTATGTAGCCGATGTGAGCTTTGACAACGTTTCCATAGCCATCAGGATCACCGGAAACTATGGTGAACACCCTGATGATAACTACAACAAGAGTGCACTTCCCGCCATAAGCAACATAACTATCAAGGATGTTGTGGGTGTCAACATTGGTGCTGCAGGAATGTTGCAGGGCATCCCAGGGGATAATTTCACCAATATTTGCTTATCAAATGTGTCTCTCGGTGCCAGATCTACCAATCCGTGGAACTGTTCACTTGTGGAAGGGTTTTCGAACTCTGTGTCACCAGAGATATGCGAGCAACTAAGAGCGAGTCCCGGGCCCGGACAAATATGCTATGGCAGTAGTTATCCAGCGGCTGCAGCACAACCACAGCCGCCGCAGAAGTCAAGTGCTAGCCGGCTGGTAAATCCTTTCCTTTCGATAAGTTGGTTTCTATGTAGGCAACCTTGAGTATATCTTCTTGATCATTTTCCCCCTGTTCCCTGCAGCTTGGTAATTGTAATTTTATGGAAATCAGTATCATGTACTCTTATTGTTCCAAAGCCTTTTTGTTGTGGTATGTAGGTGCTGTTTATTACTCGGAACTTGAATGAATTTGTTTGGCTTGAACAATTCTGTTGAGACACATCAAGTTCTGGGCTGGATTAATATACGGGTGTTGGCCTTGAACTTATCTACCATATAACTTGGTTTCTCCTCGCGAACAAACTTCCAGGCTTTTTTTTTTACAAGAACTTCCAGGCTTAATTAAGGCAAAGTTGCATTACAAGACCGTGTAAAATTTTAATTTGTACAGTAGGTTCCTCTGCTGCAATTTTGAGACTGGAGTTATTGTGCTATCTATTTACTATGTGCTTTCAAGCGCTAAAAAATTAATTTATTTTTCGGTTTTCCTTTTAATTGAAAAACAGCTATTGCCAGTCTTTTTTTCAAAAAAAGGTTTAGGTATTTTTGAAATGAAGTTTGATTGCAAACGAAATAGCTTTAGGTACTGCTGCGCAACTTTATCCGTCCTGCCGATACTGCCTGCAGCATCTTGCCGTGGCGTCGACAAGCACACAGATGATCAGATAGCAAATAAAGCTGATACGGTGATGCTGCTCCACTGATCATCACGCCAACGTATTCTCCTGATCAAAGCTCGATGGCGCATGGTCAGGGAATCTGTTTGCATATTAACATATTAACATTTCATGTTTGAGGTCCTTTCAAAAAATCCTCTGGCCCCCTTTAAACAGATCTCATACCAGGAAAAAGCAGCGGCACTGGCAGGAAATGGATAAAAGATCAGAGTTTGCCTGACAATAGGTAGGGATCTACAAATCCTAGCCCAACCGGGTGAGTTTACCTGACACGGTACCATAGCGATAGCTAGAAAAGTAATCAGGCACGACCATAGCGATACCTAGAACAGTAACGAGGCACCTGTCCTAGACGAAAATGGCACAATCATGAACAGCGAACATGCGGCACATGCAAGCGCTGCAGTCAGCGTGCGTCACGAAACCTGTGCTTTCACAGGCTCACGTTTAACATCAGAAAGGAAAACTATCGTGCGAAAAAAATTCTTCCTTGTTCAGTGCTATCAGTTTTAATTGGGAAGAATGACCACAAAACACTCTAGCGACAAAAACAGTCCCTCAGCTTCTTATCGAAGTTCTACAAAGTAACTTGTCGATGATAAATCAGGCCCAGTGGCTCCAAAGGTCGGCGGCCACCTCATCATCCTCACCAGTCACCATCTAGAGCTCGTCCTGCAAATGGCGTTCGTCACATAGTGTGAGGACATATAGGCAGGAACATGACAAATGTTTGGACAGAGACGAGGGAACTTTGCCCGGGTAACTTACGTGCTTCTCATCATCAGAGTCCTTGCCATCCTCGGCCTCAGAGTCTGCCTTCTCATCCTCTTCCTCATCCTGGGATAGATGTACAATTGAGATCATTTATAAACTGCATAGGAAACAAAATGATCCAGGAAGAATAAGATAGATAAAATGCTGACCTCTAGGTCATCATCCTCGTCATCACCACCCTTGGCAGCTTCCTGTTAGCAAGATATTCATAATCAGTGACACACAAACCTCCAACAGAAAAGCACAAATGTTGCGATTCAGAAAGAGAGTTCAGACACCCAGCATTAGTAATCCACTGTTGACATACAAAAACTAAATAGTTAAACAAATATATACTACTATAATTTACTATAGTTTGATTTATGGACAGGTTAATGATTTATGATGCGCTGCCCACAGTAGTTTTATCTGTTGAAACTCAAATGTGCTCTGCACTGATTATAGTTCACTGAGTTCAACCCAAGGAAACAAACCCCTATGTCAACATGAACCAGGATGCATGACAATGACAACAAAACTTAATAGATATCGACAAGGCACTCATGCATACACCTGCCACAAAAACACTATATGGTGTTGAAACATACCTCTTCTTCCTTCTTTTTCTCAGCCTCGTCGAAAGCAGCCTTCTCTGCCTGTTAAGACCCATGATAGTTATTAGTGCATCCATGAATCAACCATATGTTACCAAGATATTTTACGGTGAGGAAAAAATACCTCCTTCTGCTTGCCCCAGGTCTCCTCTGCGAAAGTCTTGGCCAATGCAGGGTCATCAGTGATGATGATGTTGTCAAACAAAGTGCCCGATTTAACCTGTGCATGGAAAAACAATATAGGCATAACTAACTGTGATGTCTTTCTGAACAAGAGAAAGGAAGATCCAACTATGCAACACCAACCTGCCACAGCTCAATGCCAATGTACTTCAGGTTGTCAAATGCATAAATGTATGGATCATCCTTGAAATCTGTGAAGCACAAGATTTAGATTCAACACTAATAACCCAATAGCCAAACAGTAAGCAGATACAAGGTTCAATTTCAGGGGAACATACCTGGGTTGTCAATCATAGGTGCCTTCCATTTACCCTGGTAGTTCGGGTTCTTGATTTTCTGGCAAATGAAGCAAATGTGTCAGATATCAGAATATGAATTGCTGTCAGCCTGTATGTAGTTAAAGGAACTGCCATACCTTTTGCTTCCATGGTCCCTTGTATTCTGGGTTGGGAATGGTAGGAGCAGTCCATTCACCATCTTCCTCATCATCCCAGTCCTCAGGCTACAATGCACATTTTAGAATTTATAAACCCATGTTATCCAACCTATAACATAGACTAACATATAACCACATATAAGTACCTTCTTAGCATCAGGGTCAGGAATTTCCTTGGGAATATCATCATAGCCCTGGAAGTAATGGGAATATGCAATGAGATGTACTATTCAACAAAATTAAGTAAACTAGTAATGACTTCAGGAATAACAAATATCTGAATAGGTATTATACAATAGAAGCTCAAAAATTCTAGTCAGGTAATATTTTCAAAAAAAAAAAATTCTGGTCAGGTAATATTATTCACCATAACAAAATTAGGCATATGGTTAAAAAACTACCTCTGGCTTCTTGTCCTCAGGGTCAGGAATGTACTCCTTGTCATCCCAGTCCTCAGGCTGCAGGGATCATCAACACATAAACCTCAATTATTTCTGAACAGGCATAAGAAAAGAAATTCAGACACCATAATAAATATTAAGTATTTACCTTCTTAGCCTCTGGGTCCTTGATTTGCTTAGGGGGGAGAATATCCCAGTGCTCATAGATGCTGCCAGTTTGCTTCTCTTCATTATCAATGAGAATGGTGTATGTTGCATCAGGACGGATGATCAAAGTGTAAACATGAGTCAACTGATCAGTCTCACAAGGCACATCCTTCTTGATCAAGTGGTTCTTGCCATCCTTGGTCAGGATAGTGTGAACCTTCTTGGTGCTGTACCCACAGATATCTGGTCCAAACATAATGCTGCAGTACAGAAGAACAAAGTTAACTACAACTAGAATATCAGATATGATAGGGAGAAAGAGTACAATAACAGATTCAAAGGCTACCTGTAAGGCGTGTCACCACCGAATTTCTTCTGGTCTACATCACCACTCAGCAACTTGACGTAGCCACCACCGCAGTCAAGCTTCTGCTCGTGCTTCACAGAGAACTGCAGCACCAGGGTCTTATCCTTGCTGCTGAACTCAGGGTATTCAGCAGAAATGGCATAGAACCTGTAGTCCTCAGAGGTTTGGATACCTACAAAAAGAAACGTGTTCAGTCTTCAGTAATTAAGAATCTGAAATCACACAGCTTCTTCTGATGTTTTTGGAATTTACCTTTGTCCTCGGCATCGCCATTCCATTTGCCAGAGGTGTGGTTCCATTCACCAGCCATGTTCTCGTCCTTCTTCCACTCAGACTTGACCCACCGACTTTCCCAGCCATCTGGCCATCACAACAGTACAAAAATGTCACATCAAAAATAGAAAAATGCTTCACGGTATACAAAATTAACAGTCAGTATTGGAGATCCTATAATTCCATATGTGGATCACCTGCTGGTCCAAACTGAATCTGGAGAACTGCACGACATGTTCCTAATCAACTAGGAATTAACATGAACAAAAATAGTAAGGACCAGATTGGCATTTGAATCTTCTAAACAAACACCACCACATGAGCCCCAAATCAAATTATGTTCATGCCAAGGATACAAAAATAGTACAAAATTTGATCCACTTCACCACAAATGGCATAAGATTCAGCGCACAGTGTTCGAACAGATAACTCAAACTACCACACGAAAATTCACATCCGCAGGATCCAATCCAAGCCCCAGGCCGCGGGTAATAACGTGATGAAGCATACAGAGATGACTGAAGTCCTGAACATCATAAATAGGCACTGCTAGAACCTGGGAGCAAACCCCTACTACCAGTACCATCACACACTGACAGATCCTACACACCGGCTAAATCTCTCATGATGAACGAGCCAAATCCCCCACAGGTCCGACCAAATTAACGCCAGCCATTTCAATCAGACGCACTGCATTGGTGCCAATCTAGACATGGAGCGCATCGCAGCAAACCAGATCGCAGCGTTCAGGGGGTGGGATCAAGGGAATTAGTTAATCACCTTCGAACTTCTCCTGGAAGAAGACCTCGCCGGCGACGGCGACGACCGAGGCGAGCGCGAGGAGTGCCGCGACCGCGTACGAAGGCCCCATGCGGATCGCCATTCTGGGCTCCCGACGACGCCCGATGGAAACTTCCCGATCCGATCTCAGCCCCGGGTCGTGTTGTATGTATCGAAGCCGGGGGGGAGGGGGGGACTGGGGGAGCGGGTGGGTTTATGGTTTCCGCTCACGCACCCGGTTGGCTCACCCCGCACGGGTTTGTCTCCCTGACGGGTGGGGCCGGTGGAGGTGACGGTAGGTGCGGCTGCCACAGTGGCGGGTGTGGGCCACGGCGTCCGGCCAATGGGAGGCTGTCTTTCAGTGGCCCGGCCAGTGGTGGATCGACGCGTGGCGAATTCGACGTGTTTGGGAGGTTTTCGTAGGTGCGGGAAGGTCGCGCGTGCGTGCAACGGGGGATGGAAATAGTAAAATCAGGTGGACGGGTGACGTCAGACGGGATTTTCTAGCTTATCTGTTTCAGGGTTTCGGTGACTGCTGCTTTTGCCCGGTATAGAAATTGGTTTCGGTCAGTATTTTTTTTTTTTTTTTGCTTGGAATCCCATCTGAAATGTCAGTGTGTAAATAGATTCCCTGAATGAACAACTTCAGTTGGTGGTAGACCTGGTAAATATTGAGTTGGTGGTAGACTTGGTAAATATGGATCCAAAATGGATTTACTATTAATTTTTTTAATCAATTTAATAATATTTATAATATCATAAATATTATCTATAATAATGGGGTCAGACTTAAGATACTTAAAAATGACACTGTACTAATTACATTCTCTCTTGAATGAAGGGAGTAATACTGTTGGACTAAACAAAGAAATTTGAGTTCCTTTGCTTTGAAGCCTACCAAACCTGGCTAGCTCGACATGCACCCCCAGATATTGGATTCTAAGCGTGTGGGTGAAGATCTCTGTTTGGTGCCTTTTCTGGTGAATGCATCCCAGTGTTGCTCGTCTCTCGCTGGCAGCAGCTCCGCCTCCCTCCTCTTGCAGAGGTAAATCGCCGCCTCCCACGGATCCGGTGCACGTGCCTCGCGGCGTCTCTGAACAGCTTTGAACCTGCGCGCCATCTCGGCGCGGTCGCGCTCCCTGTTGTAGGCATTGCGCCAGCACGCGTACAGCGCCCACAGGGCCTCGTCCGACGCCACGTCCACGTCCATCGGCGTCTTGGCGTCGTCCGGCAGGTGCGCGTAGTCGGCGGTGTGATCGTAGCGGCTCGGAAGACCCTCGGCGCGTGGGCGTGAGCCTAGTAAGCGGGCGAGTGCGGCTAGCTACGGCTACATACGGTGCTGGCCGCCGCACGCGCGGAGCGGGAGCGGGAGGCCGGCGCGAGACACGAGTTGGTGTGCGGGCAGTTCGCAGGTGAGGCGATGCCATTGTTTGCCGTGGCGGCGGAGGATTGACGGATCTGTTGGTTGGCTACAGATATGAGGATTAGAAGAAAACCCGCAATTGGGCTCGACGAGCGCGTGAAACGGTTAATTATATGGTTTATGGCAAAACCCAAACCAATCCGCGAGAGACGTTGCCCAATCATCCAAAACAGGTCTGGAAAAAAAAGTGTATATCCAAAAAGAGGTTTGGGAAAATGTGTATTTGAGGTTTGTTCCTGGAATTTTCTAGAAAATTGTCTATCTCCATTTGACGTAGAAACCAACAAAGTTTCAGAAAAAAAAAAACAAACAAAGCTTAGAAGGGAAACTAACAAGCAATTCCTCATTCATGAATATAGTTTCTGATTTCCAATAAAAAAAATGCATGATTCAACTTGGGTCTAATATCTTTCTAATGAGTTTTCATGCTCCTTCAATACTGAAATTTTCATTGGGCCTGATCCCTGTGCTAGTTTAGCCTGCGTTCGCACCAAGTACTACTTCATGCTGTTGGAGTTCCCATGCTGTTGGACTAGAAGGCAAAATCTGAAAAAAAAAAAATAAAGGACTAGACTACAAAACCTCAAAAAATTGGACCTCTCGATTTATGCGTGTAATCCTTGCACAAGGGCATGCTAATCTTCCCTGTATTAGTCCAATTGTAGAGGATGTCCCCGGGTGACAAATTAAAGCACTACGCTCTGGCTTATAATCTGGTGTTTCGGTGATTAGCTGGGAGTGTTGGTGCTATTGCTAATAAATAAACTCAAATTGCAACAGGCCTAAAACCGGAGACGGAACCCCAACATGGAAGCGCTCGCTCGATGGCTCAGGTTGAGTCTATGGGCCTCACCGCGTGGACTGGCCATGTGAGTCCGCCGCCGTCTGCTCTCCCTTGGACAGCCTGATCTCATTTTAGCTCACTGAGTTGGGCTGTTGGGCTATATACCATGAAGCCTACTTGTATAGTTGTATAGATAGGCCAAGTATATACCCAACTACCCAAGCATTGCACAAATGCACAGGAGTATGGAAGCAGTATAAAAGATCAAAAAATAAAATATTGAGAGCAGTATATAATTTTAGTTCAATGCCGAGTGCTTATTGAATCCCGAGTCCCATTACACTATCAATATACTCTCTCAGTTCCAAATTGTTCTAAGGGCATATTGGACAGTTCAAATGCCAACTCCTATACTTGGAATTTACCTAAATTGGATTCTGTTTTTGCATTTCATATTATTATTAAGAAAAATCCGATTCCAAACATCAAGTAAACGAAGCATAATCTGCTTTCATTCAACAGCACAAGAGATAAAACTCGACCTGATTGGAAGGGACAAACAATCATCATAGCAAAATTTTCACACGCACACACGGGGAGAGAGGGAGGGAGGGAGAGAGAGAGAGAGATCATATGGCAAGCAAACTTCTCCCACACCTTAGGGAAAGATTTTTTTTTTCCTATCACGGTAAACATTAGTACCTGTACAACTACAGGATTAGAAATAAATACCAACATATTTCATCAGAATTAAAGTGCATTGCTATGTAACACCCTAGATTTTTCATGTTAAAAAAATGTCAAAATGATTTAATTTCATTTTTGGTGAATAAATATTTAGGCAAAATAAATGTTTAAATGAAAAAGAAGTTGAATCATGGTAGAAATATGCTTGAGCATTCATGTTGGTGTATATTTTTCTTGTGTGGTGTTTGAATTTGAATTGGATTTCAAAATCCATTTGAATTGCTTTTGGAAAGGTTTCAAATAAAAGAAAATCCATTTTCCTTCCCTCCCCCTCTCCTTCCTGGTTTTCGGCCCGGCAACGGAGCAGCCCAACTGGCGGCCCGTTCCTTCCCGCCTCCGCTCTGGCCCGCTCCTTTCTTCCTCTTGGGCCGAAGCCTGCAACCGCACCGACGGGCCAGCCCATCAAGCTGGTCGCCGCACCGCGTACCGTCCGCGTCCGCCTCCCTCTTCACTGTCTAGCTGGCAAGCAGGCCCCGCCCCGTCTCCTTCTACCTCCGACCGGACTCGAGCTCGGGACACTGAGTCCGACCCGCACCGACCCCGTGCCTCCCACGCCCGGTCGCACCAGCCTTGCCCAGGCTATTTAAGCCTTAATCCGCGCGCCCGCGACTCCATCTAAAACCCTAAGCCGACCGCCTTCGCCTCAAGCAAGCAGAGCAACGCGGAACCCTAGCCGCCATTACCACAGGCCGCCAAAGCAAGAAATTGGTCGCCGTCTTCGGCTCATCTTCGCCATTAGCTAGACGGCAAGCATCGACTCGACCTCCAGAGTATCGTGGTGTACTCCTCCTGGTTCAATTTCATCTAACTCGATCCCTCGCCATTCGCAGACCGCCGTCGTCCGCCATCCTCAGCCGCACGCGGTCCCCGCTTCGCCTCGACCTCCATCTTCTACGCAGGTGAGCGCGGCGTGAGCTCCTCTCCTGATTGGTACAGGTCTTGATGCAAATGGTGGCCGGAATCATCGGCTGGAGTTACGCCGACGAGCTTATCTCGCCACCGGCGATGGCCGCCGCCGTGTCGGGTGTCATCCCCGGTGAGGCCGATTGCCCCGATCGGTCCAGACCGTCCATTTTGAATCGGACGGCCAGAAACAGCCCGTAACCCTTCGCGTGGCATTCTTATAGAAAACCCCTCGGCTTTCTGTCTAATCTGTTAAGAGCCCTTAGCGCCTTCGTCAGAATATGTTTTCTCTACTGGAAAGCGTAATCTCTGTTTAACAGATTCAGAATACGCTTTGTCCACTAGAAAGCGTATTTTCTTTGAAACAGCTTTCAGAATACGTTTTCTTCTCTGGAAAACGTATTTTTACTTTTCAGTTTCAGAATACATTTTCAGTTATTTATAGTTTTGCCATTATCTTTAAAAGCTTATAACTTTCATGTTTTAACTCTGATTTGGTCCGTTCAAATTCCGTTAGATTCATAATTTCGTAATCTATGCAGTGATGCTACTGTTGAAGTATTTTGAAAACTTTATATTTTTAGTTTATATTTAAAGTATTTATTTATCTATAGGAAACCTTTAAAAATTCATAACTTCGCCGTTATAACTCTGTTTTCAGTGAACTTGACGTCTGTGTGATCGTAGCAACGAGTGAAATAGTTTTATAAACATTTTATTCTGTTTTGATGACATTGGTGTACTATCTCTCTAATAACTCTTTATTTGCTTCGTGTATGTATGCTCGATTGGATTGTCTGGTGTTGATTGTTAATGTCGAGTTCAGACGGTGAGGGTTTTATTGAACAAGGCTACTTTGAAGATCGACGGGACCAGCAAGACTTTGTGAATCAAGGCAAGTATGGCCTAGATCTTCCTTGTTACCTATACACTCTAAATAAACAATACATTTGCATGAGTCTACTGATGATCCTAGAGATTATAACTAGATGTTGTTATCCTGATTCCTTGACACCTTTGGGTTGCATTGGGTAGCTATGATGCTAGTGCTTAATGAATATCATGATCTTGTGGCTTGATGAGTAATTGTGTCATAAACAGTAATAATGACTTTTAACTCTGAGGGCTAATCAGTAAGAGAACCTCCGGGATTTACAGTACAGCTGTGAGGGCTATATGGCTCTGGCTTTAGCTCAGTATGAGGACCTTTTCTAGCTTGTTAGCAGTTCTCTTAATGGCACAAGGGGTGTGTGTTTCGGGTTGGGTGTAGTTGGACCCCTGTCTGCATGCGTATAAGCTGCGGTTGTGTGCCATCAGAAGGGAGGATACTACATTCGTAGGGCACAGAAACCTCAGCGGCCCATGTTAGACGAACCTTTAAAAGGCTTCATAGTGAACCCTGCCGGCCTTCCTTGGTAGTGGGCTAAGAGGTTGGCTGCCTCGGGCAAAAGGGTAAATCATGACTCACAGTGAAAGTGTACACCTTTGCGCAAAGTTTAATAAACTGGTATACTAGCCTTGCTCAAGGACACGAGCGGCCTTGGAATCCTTACACTAATGATGATCTCTCTTGTCATATTAAATTGTTCATTCAATTGCTGTTATGTTTACTATTTATTTATGTTACATTGATCATGATGGTTTTGTGAAACACTTGCTACCTTGATGCTACTTAATTGCTCAACATGATTAATTTATAAAAGCTAAATGCAGTCAAACCGTGTCAACTTAATCGAGCCTCATTAACCCATGTTATGCTTGTTGAGTATGGTTGTGTACTTACACTTGCTTTACTTTCAATTTTGGAAAATTCTGGATGGGTAACAGTTGAAGGTTGAAATGAGAGCTATCATGATGAATACTAGGCTTGGTGTTCACCAATTGACGTGTCTCTGTGGGAAGCTTCCGCAATAAATATATACTAGTTATTTATTTATTTATGCACAATACTCTGTAATAATATGGTTCGCTATGTATTAAACAGGGTGATGATACTCTCTGTAATTTGTCTTCTTATATGTGCGACTGTTCCTGGGGCGCATATAAGGCTATTTATACATTCTATTTTTATCCTTAAAAATAGAGTGTGATAAATTGGTATCAGAGCCATGTTGACTGTAGGACGCAAGCCTAGATAGAATGGTCGTTCTTAGTCTCCTTTGCTTCACTAGTTTCATGCTTCTTAACTTTAACCTTATTATTTACTCAATTTTTATGCTCTTATACTCACTCTATTGTGAAAATCTTGACTCCACTCTAACCTATGTCTAATTCTTGTAGATGCCTCCTTATACTCGCCGCATGACTGCTGTTGCGTATCGTGATCTGTTCAACCACCTGGAGTCTAGGGAAGCTGTTCCGCCATCACCAACCCCGGTGCCTACAACACCTCAAGATGAAGAAGAAGAACCAATGGAGGCTTCTGAAGAAGAAGAACTGGAAGCAGTTCAAGATGATGGTCAATCTTCACCGCCGTCTACTGGTGGTTCTGGTGGAGGAGGTGGACCGCACGCTCCTATGGGATGGCTGTGAAGATCTCTCGCGTACCGGAGTGTCACACCAGATCGCATATCCAACTCATGAAGCTTCTTCGTGATTATTATGTTGATTGGGACCCCGCTGTGCAGTACACTTGTTTCGAACACACCCATCCGTTGGAAGTACTTACTGGGAGATGAATGTGGCCATATGTTCCCCCGGAGTGATGCCAAATTCCTACAACATCGAGATGATTTATGAGCATCTTGGTCCGTTCCCAACTCAAGAGGATGGCATTGAGGGTGCTACTTTTAATGCCTGGATTTCTCTCCGTGGTCATCGCTTTGAACATATGCGGGATGATGAGTTTTGCTATTTGCCTCGTGCTGACTACAGTAGGGAGGATGGATGGGCTATGATGAATCCTCAAGATTTGCTACCTGAGTCCTAGGAATTGGCACACTTTGCTTACGACATGATGCTCACGCATCAGCGCATGGTAAGCACGGTGGAGCAGCAGGCGCAAAAGCTTAAAGAGAAGCAAGAAGAAATTGATAGGCTCAGGATCATGATTGGGCAACCAAAGATCTATGAACGGCTGAACCACGAGCTTCAACCTTAGCTTGAGAACCCTTATGTAATAGGAATGTTATTAGTATCGTGAATCAAGTTAGTCGTGTCATTCTAGTGTGTGAATTTTGAGTGCTTGATGGATTATGATTATGTAATATGGATGATTTGGATTTTGTGTGAGTGCTGGAGCTTTGTGGGCATGTCTGCAAGTTCCTTAGTTAAGAATATTAAGGTTAAAGTTTGAATAAATTAAGTTTGGGCTGGTTTATCTTGTCCCCATCTTTGCTGTCTTCTGAGCAATCTGTGAGATTTTGGCTATATCTTGAAATTGGTTTATCCAATGCTTATGAGATTTTTCTGGATGAAACTAGACTTTTTTATCTAACAATTCCCATAAGAATCATTTCTATATCAGTTCTGAATTGGAAGTTATGGCTGTCGCAATCGGATGTTCAGTGCTGTCTGAAATTTCTAAATAGTCTCTGTTGTTTGGTTAATTTGATGGTTTAGATGACAGAATCTGGGAATATGGTCTGAATATAAGTTGTAGAAAATTTCTTAACCTTTCCAACCATGTATATAACGTTTCCTTTCGATACATGGATCTCAAGTTATAATAGTTTTTCTGTACTGCTGAAATTGAAGCTCGCCCAGAAATTTTCAGTTTTGCAATCCTTATTATTATATAAGTGATTTGTATCCTGAATATCTATAAGCTTTGATTTTGTTGGAATACAGATGGCTGCTTGGGGTGGAAGAGATAACCATGCTAGAGGCCGTGGTGCTGGACATATCACTAATGAGGAATTGATGGAGGCACAAATGCAGATGATGCAGACTATAACCCAGTTTGTGCAGACCATGCAAGCTGGAGGGCTACCACATGCTCAACCACCAAGGGATGAATGTAGGGACTTTATGCAGGGTCATCCTCCTGTGTTTACTCACACTACCAATCCCTTGGATGCTGACGACTAGCTGCGTGCTGTGGAGAAGCAGTTGAATCTTGCACAGTGCAATGATGCTGAGAAGGTGTTATACGCTTCGGGGCAACTCCAGGGAGCTGCTCAGAACTGGTGGGAGTCATACCAAGTTGCACGTCCCAACCATGCTCCTGCTATTACCTAGGAGAGGTTCAAAGAGGATTTCTTGTCTCGCCACACCCCTGAAGGTCCAAAAGAACAGAAGGCAGAGGAGTTCAGGAATCTCAAGATGGGCTCTATGACTATGAGTGAGTATCATGCTAAGTTTGAGGAGTTGGCTCGCTACGCTCCCCATGAAGTTATAAGGGACATTGATAAGTGGCATCATTTCCTCAATGGCATTTACTATGAACTTAGGTTGCAACTAAAGGGCAACAAGTATGATATTTTTGAGGAGTTAGTGAACAGTGCTATTGTGCTAGATAATGAACGTCTGGCACAGGATAAGAAGAGGAAGATGAATGGATAGGGCTCTGAAAGTAGCTCACATTTTTGTTCTAACTTCCACCAAGGTTTCAGGAAGAAGTACCAAGGACCAGTCAGTCAGGGGAATCATGGTCAGAATCAGCAGAACTGGAATGGGAATCAACGCTCACCCTACCAGCAGCGTCACTATAATAACCAGACTCCACATCTCACTACGCCTAACAACACTCCTCTGAAGAATGGTGGTCCTAATACACCCACAAGGTGTTTTGTATGTGGAAAGGAAGGGCACATGTCATTCAACTGTCCAGATAATAAGATGAATCAGCAGATCCCTCAGCGGCAGAATAGCAATCAGAAGCCTCCGCAGTATGGGAGAGTTCATCATATGACCACTGAGACAGCTCAGGAATCACCAGAGGTTATGCTGGGTACGTTCAACATCAACTCTATCTCTGCTACTGTACTTTTTGATTCTAGAGCTTCGCATTCCTTTGTCTCACAAGCATTTGTTAGAAAGCATAGCATACCAGTTGTAGCCATGAAGAACCAAATGGTAGTAAATTCACCAGGGGGTGCCTTACCAGCTTCTTACTACTGCCACTTATCTAACCTTAACTTAAGGGGGGTAGACTTTTTAGCGAATCATGTAGTGTTGAATGCATCTGGTATTGATTTAATTCTAGGGTTGGATTGGATGGAAGCTCACCAAGCTGTGATAAAGTGTAAAGAGAGGGTTGTGGATCTGACTACACCAAAAGGGGATAGAATCAGTGTTGATGTCAGAGTGCAAGTGCCACCTATAGCTATACTGAATCAACTTGATGACAATGCAGATCCTCAGAATCAAGTGGTGGAGGAATTCCCGGATGTTTTTCCTGATGAATTGCCAGGTATGCCACCTGACCGCGACATTGAATTTATTATTGAGTTATTACCTAGCACAGCACCCATAGCTAAATGCCCATATAGAATGGGGGTTAACGAATTAGAAGAACTTAAGAAACAGTTAAAGGAATTAGAAGAGAAAGGTTTCATTCGTCCTAGTGCATCACCTTGGGGTTCCCCTGTGATTTTTGTTGACAGGAAGGATGGAACTCAGCAAATGTGTGTTGATTATCGCTCTCTCAATGAGGTTACCATCAAGAACAAGTACCCATTGCCCAGGATTGATGATTTGTTTGATCAATTGAGAGGTGCCTATGTGTTCTCCAAGATTGACCTGCAATATAGATACCATCAGTTGAAGATTCGGAGTTCAGATATACCGAAGACAGCATTCACTACCTGGTATGGGTTATATGAGTATACAGTTATGTCTTTTGGGTTGACCAATGCACCTGCCTACTTCATGTACCTGATGAAAAAGGTGTTTATGGAGTACCTGGATAAGTTTGCGGTGGTTTTTATTGATGATATCTTGGTATTCTCAAAGAACAAGGAAGAACGTGCAGAACACTTGAGGTTAGTCTTGCAGAAGCTTAGAGAGCACAAACTTTATGCTAAGAAGAGCAAGTGTGAATTCTAGTTAGAGGAAGTCTCTTTCCTTGGCCATGTTGTTTCTAATGGTGGGATAGCAGTTGATCCAAGCAAGGTGAAAGATGTGTTGAATTGGAAGCCACCTACAGATGTCAGCGAGATTCGCAGTTTTCTTGAGTTGGCTGGTTATTATAGGAGATTCATCGAGGGATTCTCGAAGATTGCTAAGCCATTGACAGCATTACTAGAGAAGAATGCCAAGTTTGTGTGGTCCGACAAGTGCCAAGCTAGTTTTGAAGAATTCAAGAAGAGGTTGACAATAGCTCCAGTGTTGGTATTACCAGACCTAAGCAAGAAGTTCTCTATCTATTGTGATGCATCTCGTTTGGGATTGGGGTGTGTTCTTATGCAAGAAGGTAGAGTTGTTGCTTATGCTTCAAGGAAGTTGAGGAAACATAAGCTTAATTATCCTACTCATGATCTGGAACTAGCAGCTGTGGTTCATGCTCTGAAGATTTGGTGACACTATGTGATAGGCCACAAGGCAGATATCTTCACTGATCACAAGAGCTTGAAGTACATCTTCACTCAGACTGACTTGAACATGAGACAACGTCGTTGGTTAGAACTGTTAAATGATTATGATTTTGATATGTATTACCATCCTGGGAAGGCAAATATCGTGGCCGATGCACTTAGTAGAAAGAAGCATGCTAATGAGCTTCGAGCGACACCTGAATCTGATAAGTTGTGTGCAGAGTTTGCTCATTTGAATCTTACTCTTGTTACTAATGCTATGGAGATAGAGGTGACACCAACCTCAGAGGAGGAGATTCGCAAGGGTCAGCTGGAGGATGAGGATCTAAAGTATATAGTGAAGAAGTTAGCAGAAGGGAAGGCACCTGGATTCTGCATTGATGAAGAGGGAACCTTCGCAGGCAATTCTACGAGAGGCACATGAGTCAGCTTACTCTATCCATCCTGGTAGTACTAAGATGTACATGGATCTCAAGGAAAGGTATTGGTGGATTGGTCTGAAGAAGGAGGTGGCAGAGTACGTTGCTATATGTGAGACTTGTCAACGTGTGAAAGCAGAACATTAAAGGCCAGGTGGATTATTACAGCCAATGAAGATACCTGAATGGTGGGATGAGGTCGGTATGGATTTTATAACCGGTTTACCCCATACTCAGAGAGGTTTTGACTCTATTTGGGTAATAGTAGACCGATTGACCAAAGTTGCTCACTTTTTGCCAGTTAAGACAATGTACAATGGCCCAAGGTTAGCTGAACTATATATGGAAAGGATTGTTTGTCTTCATGGGGTACCCAAGAGAATTGTGTCTGATAGAGGTACTCAGTTTACATCTCACTTTTGGAAAGCAGTGCATAGTGCTTTGGGAACAAAGTTAAACTTTAGTACAACATATCACCCATAGACTGATGGTCAAACTGAGAGACTTAATCAGGTTTTGGAGGACATGTTGAGAGCTTGTGCATTGTAGTATGGTACAAGTTGGGATAAGAATTTGTGTTATGCAGAGTTCTCATACAACAATAGTTATCAACAGAGTCTCTAGATGGCACCATTTGAAGCTCTGTATGGGCGTAAGTGCAGAACACCGTTGTTCTAGAATCAGACTAAGGAAATTCAATTATTTGGGATAGATATTCTGAGAATCGCAGAAGAGCAGGTACGAGTGTTTAGGGAAAACTTGAGGGTGACACAATCTCGCCAGAAGAGTTATGCAGATACTTGGAGAAGAGAATTGGCATTCAAAGAAGGTGATTATGTGTATTTGAAGGTGTCTCCTAAGAGAAGTGTGAAGAGGTTTAACTAGAAAGGGAAACTTGCACCAAGGTATGTTGGCCCGTTTAAAGTTTTAAAGAGATGTGGAGAAGTGGCTTATCAGTTGGAGTTGCCTGAAAGTTTAGCTAGTGTACATGATGTGTTCTATGTGTCTCAACTAAAGAAGTGTTTGTGTGTACCTGAGAAGGAACACTTTCCTTTAGAGGAACTTACTGTTAAGAATGATCTTACATATGAAGAGTTTCCAGTAAAGATCTTGGATACGGCTGAAAAAGTTACACGAAGTCGGGTCATTAAGATGTGCAAGGTGCAGTGGAATCGATACTCAGAGGCTGAGGCAACTTGGGAAACAGAGGATGCACTAAGGGCAGCTTATCCATTCCTTCCCATCTCCGCTCTAGCCCGCTCCTTTCTTCCTCTTGTGCCGAAGCCTGCAACCGCAGGAGCCGCGCGCGTGCCTGCATCTTCATGGGCCGACGGGCCAGCCCACCAAGCCGGCCGCCGCACCACGCACCATCCGCGTCCGCCTCCCTCTTCACTGTCTAGCTGGCAAGCGGGCCCTACCCTATCTCCTTCTACCTCCGACCGGACTCCGCGCGGGACACCGAGTCCGACCCGCACCGACCCCGTGCCTCCCACGCCCGGTCGCACCGGCCTTGCCCAGGCTATTTAAGCCTTAATCCGCACGCCCGTGACTCCATCTAAAACCCTAAGCCGCCCTCCTTCGCCTCGAGCAAGCAGAGCAATGCGAAACCCTAGCCGCCATTACCGCTGACCGCCAAAGCAAGAAATTAGCCGCTTTCGGCTCATCTTCACCAATAGCTAGACTGCAAGCATCGACTCGACCTCCTGAGTATTGTGGTGTGCTCCTTCTGGTTCAATTTCATCTAACTCGATCCCTCGCCGTTCGCAGACCACCACCGTCCGCCATCCTCAGCCGCGCCGTCCCCGCTTCGCCTCGACCTCCATCTTCTACGCAGGTGAGCGCGGCGTAAGCTCCTCTCCCGATTGGTACGGGTCTTGATGCAAATGGTGGCCGGAATCGTCAGCTGGAGTTACGCTGGCGAGCTTATCTCGCCGCCGGCGATGGCCGCCGCCGTGTCGGGTGTCGTCCCCGGTGAGGCCGATTGCCCTAATTGGTCCGGACCGTTCATTTTGAATCGGACGGCCAGAAACAGCCCGTAACCCTTCGCGTGGCAATCTTACAGAAAACCCCTTGGTTTTCTGTTTAATCTGTTAAGAGCCCTTACGCCTTCGTCAAAATACATTTTCTCTACTGGAAAGCGTAATCTCTGTTTAACAGATTCAGAATATGCTTTGTCCACTGGAAAGCGTATTTTCCTTGTAACAACTTTCAGAATATGTTTTCTTCTCTGAAAAACGTATTTTCTCTTTTCAGTTTTAGAATACGTTTTCAGTTATTTACAGTTTTGCCATTATATTTAAAAGCTTATAACTTTCATGTTTTAACTCCGATTTGGTCCGTTCAAATTCCATTAGATTTATAATTTCGTAATCTACGCAGTGGTGCCACTGTTGAAGTATTTTGAAAACTTTATATTTTTAGTTTATATTTAAAGTATTTATTTATCTATAGGAAACCTTTAAAAATTCATAACTTCGTCGTTATAACTCCGTTTTCAGTGAACTTGACGTCTGTGTGATCGTAGTAATGAGTAGAATAGTTTTATAAACATTTTATTCTATTTTGATGACATTGATGTACTATTCCTCTAATAACTCTTTGTTTGCTTCGTGTATGTATGCTCGATTAGATTGTCTGGTGTTGATTGGTCGAGTTCAGACAGTGAGACTTTTATAGAAAAAGGCTACTTTGAGGATCAGCAGGACCAGCAAGACTTTGTGAATCAAGGAAAGTATAGCATGGATCTTTCTTGTTACCTATACACTCTAAATAAATAATACATTTGCATGAGTCTACTTGATGACCCTAGAGATTATAACTAGATGTTGTTATCCTGATTTCTTGACACCTTTGGGTTGCATTGGGTAGCTATGATGCTAGTGCTTAATGAATATCATGATCTTATGGCTTGATCAGTAATTGTGTTATAAACAATAATAATGACTTTTAACTCTGAGGGCTAATCAGTAAGAGAACCTCCGGGATTTACAGTACAGCTGTGAGGGCTATATGGCTCTGGCTTTAGCTCAGTATGAGGACCTTTTCTAGCTTGTTAGCAGTTCCCTTAATGGCGCAAGGGGGGTGTGTTTCGGGTTGGGCGTAGTTAGACCCCTGTCTGTATGCGTATAGGCTACGGTTGTGTGCCATTACAAGGGGGATACTACATTCATAGGGCATAGAAACCTCAGCGGCCCTAACATGTTAGACGAACCTTTGAAAGGATTCATAATGAACCCTGCCGGCCTTCCTTGGTAGTGGCCTAAGAGGTTGGCCGCCTCGGGCAAAAGGGTAAATCATGACTCACAGTGAAAGTGTACACTTTTGCGCAGAGTTTAATAAACTGGTATACTAGCCTTGCTCAAGGACACGAGCGGCCTTGAAATCCTTACGCTAATGATGATCTCTCTTGTCATGTTAAATTGTTCATTCAATTGCTGTTATGTTTACTATTTATTTATGTTACATTGATCATGATGGTTTTAGGAAACACTTGCTACCTTGATGCTACTTAATTGCTCAACATGAATAATTTATAAAAGCTAAATGCAGTCAAACCGTGTCAACTTAATTGAGCCTCATTAACCCATGTTATGCTTGTTGAGTACGGTTGTGTACTTACGCTTGCTTTATTTAATTTTAGAAAATCCCGGATGGGTAACAGATGAAGGTTGGAATAAAAGCTATCGTGATGAGTATTAGGCTTGGTGTTCACCAATTGATGTGTCTCTGTGGGAAGCTTCCACAATAAAGATATACTAGTTATTTATTTATTTATACGTAATACTCTGTAATAATATGGTTCGCTATGCATTAAACAGGGTGATGATACTCTCTGTAATTTGTCTTCTTATACGTGCGACTGTTCCTGGGGCGCATATAAGTCTATTTATACATTCTATTTTTATCCTTAAAAATAGAGTGTGACATGCTGACGTGAGATAACTTCCTCCTGAACTATATATACCCAAAAGATGCCAAAGATACTACTCAGTCATAGCAGCAGTTCAACAGAACACCAGTGCGCCTTTAGCAACAGTAGTCCATTTCAACTAGCAATATCAACATACCTCGACCATCTGTAAGTAATATACTTCAACTAGAATTTTCTCCCAGAAAAATAGCAAATACTAAGATTTTATGACACGGAGCTGAATGGCAGAACTCGAAGTATCCACACAAAATATGTTGTGAACATGAAGCTGCTTAAAATGGCCTACTAATGGCATGCCCATAATTTCCATGCAAGGAAGAAGGCTAACTGAGTGGAACAAGCAGTACAGGAGAAACCAACCCAAGGATGAGCACTTGGTGATCTATGGAGATCAGTAGTTTCACTCTAGTTCAACTTAGTTTGACTTAACTTTTGAGTTAGAGCTAGAAAAAAAAACTTGACTTGCATTAACCTGAACAAATGATTCAATCCGTGCCCATCTAATCTTAGAGATAAGCACATCACCAACATAAAGTTGAAAATGATATCCTAAACACGTATTCATACTGCAAAAAAAATTATAACCATAAGCAGTTTTATGCCCGAGATAACAAACTGAAAAAATTCTGTTCCAAAATGTTTCCATGGTGACATTGTAGAAAATTCACATGACTCGCATCTCACGGTGTACAATTCCAAGTTAGTAATTAAGGCAACTCCTGCAGCCACCTTTTGCTCAGACTTTCCATAAAATAAAGATTCAAGCACACGGGATTTGAATAAAAAACTGCCATATTTTATTTTCAGATAAATCTCTGCAGCAAAAATCTAGCAGTATAAGCACTTAAGCATCTGCCTGAATAATATAAAATTAGTATTAAACTTCACTACCAATAACGTATATGAACATGTTCAGATCAACTTCGGCTGTAACCCAATGATGGATATGTTGAAAAATGAATCTGTATTGTTAACGGAACTGTAGGCTGAGGAAAACAACAGAACTGTACGTTGCACTAAAGACAAATGAACTACCGAGAAGAAGAATGCTGCAGCAAAGAAATTGAATGCTAAACATAGCTTCACTGTACCGAAGGTTATGGAAACTAGATTGTACAAAAGTTACCAGTCCACAATAGGGTGCTAGACTACTAGCAGTTGGATGATAGTTATGTTGAGAATATGCCCTAGAGCTAATCATGTAGACGATGATATTTCGATTGTATCCATGATTAATAAAGTGTTTATTGAATATCCATTATAGACAATTTGTATTGATTGGCGATTATGTGAATCGTTTGTAGAACTCAATTACTTGAATGGTTATTCTAAAGTTGTCCCTGATCGGTGTTTTTATGTGAACATACTTGAATATTAGACTAGCACATGTATTAGTTGATGGCTATGTTTCACAAGTCATAGACATGGAGATGTCAAACTAATAATATGGGCAAATGTGAGACATGTAGGCTGGACTGACCCGACATGAAAAAGTCTCTATTCACGTCATGTACGTTATGTCCTTAGACCTAAGATTGTGGTATGTACTCAAGATGTAAAACGGCCTACTTAGGGACTATCAAACGCTGCTCCGTAACTGGGTAGTTATAAAGGTGGTCTTCAGGTGGTCGGAAAGCATGCTTTGAGACATAGACAATCAAGATGAAATTTGCCCCTCTCTATGCGAGAGTGATATCACTGGATCACTCAAGTGATTGGATCAACAAATGCATGGCCGTGCTTGGGTTAAGTGTTAACCCACGAGTTGAACCATATATCGAGTGGCAAAGGGAATAACTTGTATGTGGTCATAGTGGTTCATCTGATATGATCTTTGCGTACACATAGGAGTTGTCACGCCTTGCTAGAGGCCGCTGTCAACTATTGGACGAGTAGGAGTACTTGGCCCATGTCAATATGTGCGTGAACCCATAGGGTCGCATGCTTAAGGGGCTGGAAGCTTAATTCGGGTTGGACCCGAATTAGATAAGGCTTAGGGTTACTAATGGGCCTCCAACTCGTGATCTCATTGGGGACGCCTATATAAGCAAGGGGTAGGGGCATGGTCAGGACACACATGCCTTTGGCAGCCGCCGTCGCCCTCTCCACGCTCACGCCTTCTGCTCCTCGCGGACCTAGCTGCCCACCTCTGGTGTTGATTTGTAAGAGGTTCTTGTGCTTTTTCCTAGCGGAGCGCCAAAAGCAACTTTAGTAAATTGCTCGTGTCATTGAGTTACCTCGCTTGAGAGTGGAGTCTTGCGGTTCCCTTGCGGGGGAGTACCTTGCGGGGCAAGTGGCTTGAGGGTCACACCAAGGAACCATCTAGGTGGAGGTCGACACAATGGGGACTAGCTTGTCGGTGTACAAGTTAACCTCAGGAGAAAAGTCATTGTGTCATCTCTTGTCTCACGGTGATTGGTTCTTCATCAATATATTTATATTGTTGTCATTGTGATTGATTGGATATCATCTTGGTGATTGGCAACAACTTCACTCCACCATCGGTATTGAAATTGTTATCCTACCCCTTGTATTTATTTTATTATATATATTCATATTGTATAGCTTGTGTAGAATAGATTATCTTGATAGCTCAATAGATTAGAAGGTAGTGACATAGTTTTTGTGTGACATAGAGATCTTAATATATATATTAGAATTGTCACTAGGAGGCTTGCTCTCAATATAGGCTAGGCAAAACCGTGTTTACGCCATTTGTTATACTAATCAAGTTTGTATAGTGGTTTGTAGAATTTTTAATAGGCTATTCACCCCCACTAGCCATCTAGGACCTTACATGTGGTATCAGAGCTGTGGTCACCGTATTTACAAGGCTTAACATCCTTCGGTGTTGAAAAGATGGCTCAAATTGTGTTCAATCATGTGGGGAGCAAACCACCTTTCTTTGATGGTATTAGTTCTTTTGATCATTGGAAGAGAAAGATGAGTATGCACCTTGGTTCAATTCATGAGAGAGTGTTGGAGGTCACCGAGAATGACTATGCTATTATCAATCCTAACAATCTCACCGATGAAGATAGAGCAAATAGAACATGCAATAGGATGGCTCTCAACATAATATACAATGGCATTGACACTAAGATATTTGAGGGCATCAAGGACTTGGAAACCGCACATGAGGTTTAGACAAGGTTGAGTGAGACCTATGAGGGCACTAAGGTTGTGAAGAGTGCTAAGCTCTATGGCCTCAAAAGTGAGTTTGAGATCTTCAAGAAAAAGGATGATGAAACCATTTTGGAGATGTTTCATCGTATACAAGTGATTGTGAATGATCTCAAGAGCTTAGGGTACAAGACACAAGACCAAGATTTTTGTGGCAAATTCTTGATGAGCTTGCCCTCAAGGTTTAAGATGTTGATCATGATGCTACAAAGAGATGGGCTTGATACAATGAAGCCAAATGACTTGCTTGGAGAGGTTTTGACCTATGACAAATATGACAAGCAAGTTGATGAGAAGGACAAGAAGGAGGAAGAGAAGACAAAGCAAACTGTGGCATTCAAGGCTACATCCTCTAGTAGCAAAGCTCCTATCTTTGAAGAAGAAGAAGATAATGAAGAAGAAGGAGAGTTTGAGATTGATGATGAGGCACTTGCTCTTGTTGTCAAGAAGATGGGTCATATGTTCAACAAGAGAAGAGGCTTCAAGAAGAACAACTACAAGAGAAACGAGCAAGTGAGGATGTGCTTCAATTGTGATAGCACCAAACACTTGCAAGCGGAGTGTCCCTATGACAAGAAGAAAAACAACAACAAGAGGGGCAAGTTTGACAAGAAGAAGAGAGAAGCAAGGATTACTCTCAAGAAGGGCAAGGATGGTGCATTTGTTGTTACTTGGGAGAGCGACAATGAAGACGAAGATGATGAATCATCCAACAAGGCCTTTGCTTCGATTTCTATCAACAAGAAGCCTTCACTCTTCTCTACATCACACTCATGCTTCATGGCAAAGGAGACTAAGGTAAAATATGATAGTAGTGATGATGAAAGTGAAATGGAATATGCTCATGATAATGATGATGATAATGATGAACCTACTAAAGAACAACTATATGACTTGATGCAAGAAACTAGAGACATAGCTATTACCAAGGACAAGGAGTGTAAGAAGCTTTAAATAAAAGTAGCAATACTTGAGAAAGCCCTTAGTGAACTTATGACCACTCATGAGAGTCTAAAGGAAGACCATGAGAACCTCGGTCAAGCTTATTCCAAGCTTGAAAAAGCTCACTCATTGCTTCTTGAGCAACAAGCAAAGAAGGAGGTTGTTGTATCAAGTGATATAAGTGTAACATGTGATATCATCAATGAACCTCTTTATCAACCTATTATCATGCATGAAACTAATCTTTCTTGTAGCTCTTCATCCACCACCACCCACTCTACCTCTACTAGTAGTGATGGTTTCACTTGTGATGCCTCACTAATGGTTGAGAAGGGTGTGAAAGCTAAGTTTGTTGGTACATCCATTGTTGGCCCAAAGAAGAAGGCTATTTGGGTACCATAAAGCTTAGTCACTAACCTACAAGGACCCAAGCAAAAGTGGGTACCTAAGCTTCATTGATTTGCGTGTAGGTGAATTATAAGGCTGGAGGAAGGCATTGGATCATTGATAGTGGGTGCACTCAACACATGATTGGTACATCAAGAATGTTTGACTCTATCAATGATAATGGTAATGGCATTGATTCTATCACATTTGGCAATAACAAGAAAGAAAAGGTTATTGGCAATGGTAAGATTGCAATATCAAATGACATGAGCATATCAAATGTGTTGCTAGTTCAAAGCTTAGATTTCAATGTTCTTTCCGTGGCACAAATTTGTGATTTGGGTTTCAAGTGCATATTTGGACCAAATGATGTTGAGGTTGTGAGCATTGACTGTTCCAATGTGATATTCAAAGGATTTAGATTTGAGAACCTCTATCTAGTTGATTTTAATAATAGTGAAACATCTCTATCAACTTGTTTGATATCAAAATCTAGCATGGGTTGGCTATGGCATAGAAGACTTGGTCATGTTGGCATGAAACAATTGAAGAAATTATTGAGACATGATCTAGTCAACGGCTTGAAAGATGTTGAGTTTGAAAAGGATAGATTATGTAGTGCTTGTCAAGCCAGGAAGCAAGTTGGAAGTGCACATCCAAAGAAGAGTACTATGAGCACATGCAAAGCATTTGAGTTATTGCATATGGATCTATTTGGACCAACAACATATTCTAGCATTGGTGGGAACAAATATGGATTTGTCATTGTTGATGATTTCACAAGATTCACATGGGTGTTCTTTCTTAGTGACAAGAGTGAAGTGTTTGATACATTCAAAACCTTTGTCAAGAGAGTTCACAATGAGTTTGAAATCAAGATCAAGAAGATAAGAAGTGACAATGGGAGTGAATTCAAAAATACAAGAATTGATAATCTTTGTGATGTGTTTGGCATTGGACATCAATTCTCGGCCAAATACACTCCACCCTCCAATGGTGTTGTTGAGAGGAAAAATAGGACAATGCTTGATATGGCTAGAACAATGCTTAATGAGTATAATGTGAGTCACAAGTTTTGGGATGAAGCAATCAACACGGCTTGCTATTCAATCAATAGGCTCTATTGTCATCCATTGCTTGAGAAGACTCCATATGAGCTACTTCAAAAGCCAAATATTTCATTCTTTAGAGTGTTTGGTTTCAAATGCTATATCTTGAAGAAGGGCACTAGACTTGGAAAGTTTGACTCTAGATGTGATGAAGGATTCCTACTAAACAACAAGCAAAGCTTATAGAGTATGGAACAATTCTAGTGGTCTAGTTGAAGAAGTCCATGATGTACAATTTAATGAAACCAATGGATCTCAAGATGAGGAAGACAACATGGATGATGTTGGTGGACCTCGATTGGTTGAAGCAATGAAGAACATGGACATTGGGGACATTAGAGCAAGGCAAGTGATTGATGTAGATGATAACAAAGATCAAGTACTCACATCACCCATCAAGCAAGCTAGTGGTTCTCAAGTGCAAGATCATCATGCTAGTTCACCATGTAATGAAGAAAAATAAAATGACCAACCTAGCTCAAGCAATCAAAATGAAGTTCTCTAACCCACTCAAATTGCAAGAGATCACCCACTTGATAAAATTATTGGTGATATTAGAAGTGGTGTGCAAACAAGATCTATGGCAATGATATGTGAGCATGCATCATTTGTGTCAATGAAAGAACCTAAGAAAATTGATGAAGCATTGAAGGATGCCAATTGGATCATGGCAATGCAAGAAGAGCTCAACAACTTCAAAAAATGATGTTTGGGAATTGGTAGAAAGACCTCAAGATCACAATGTCATTGGAACCAAATGGGTATTCAAAAACAAGCAAGATCAAGATGGCATAGTGGTGAGAAACAAAGCAAGACTAGTTGCACAAGGTTACACTCAAATAGATTGTCTTAACTTTGAAGAAACATACGCACCGGTGGCAAGATTGGAGGCAATTAGAATTCTGTTAGCCTATGCGTGTGCCCATGATATCAAACTCTATCAAATGGATGTCAAGAGTGCATTTCTCAATGGGATCATCAATGAGCTAGTATATGTTGAACAACCTCCCGGTTTTGAAGATGAGAAGAAATCCAACCATGTGTACAAGTTAAAGAAGGCATTATATGTCTTGAAGCAAGCACCTAGAGCATGGTATGAGAGGCTAAGGAGTTTTCTTATCTCTAAGGGATTCATAGTGGGAAAGGTTGATACTACTCTATTCACCAAGAAGATTGGAAATGACCTATTCATTGTACAAATATATGTTGATGATATCATATTCTATTCAACCGATGAAGATTATTGCAAAGAATTTGGTGAAACGATGGCCAAAGAGTTTGAGATGTCCATGATTGAAGAGCTTAGCTACTTCCTTGGTCTTCAAGTCAAACAATTGAAGGAAGGCATATTTGTGAGTCAAGTAAAATATATCAAGGACATATTGAAGAAGTTTGGAATGCAAGAGGCAAAAGCTATATCAACTCCAATGGGCACCAATGAAAGTCTTGATAGTGATCTTAGTGGCAACATGGTGAATCAAAAGGAATATCGATCTCTAATTGGAATCCTAATCTATGTCACCGCATCAAGGCCAGATGTCATATTTAGTGTATGCATGTGTGCAAGATATCAAGCCTCTCCTAGAGAGAGTCATCTCAAGGACGCTAAGAGAATATTGAGGTACTTGAAGCATACACAAGATGTAGGACTATGGTATGCCAAGGGGTCACAATTTGAGTTGATTGGATATTCGGACTCCGATTATGGGGGATGCAAGATCAATAGAAAGAGCACTAGTGGAACATGTCAATTCCTTGGAAGATCACTAGTGTCATGGTCCTCAAAGAAACAAAATAGTGTAGCAATATCTACCGCCGAAGCCGAATATGTTAGTGCGGGAGCATGTAATGCACAATTGCTATGGATGAAATCAACTTTGAAGGACTATGGGTTCAACTTCAAGAATATACCATTGTTTTGTGATAATAGAAGTGCAATTAGAATGACACAAAACCCGGTAAAACATGGAAGATCAAAGCACATTGACATAAGGCATCACTTCATAAGGGATCATCAACAAAAGGGTGATATTTCCATTGAAAGCATTGGCACCGACGATCAACTTGCCGATATATTCACCAAGCCACTTGATGAGAAAAGATTTTGCAAGCTAAGAAATGAGTTGAGCATTCTTGATTTCTCAAACATGAGTTGAATGCACCCCACCCACTCTTGACAAGCCTCTCCTTCGACTATGCAAGGTAAAAGTTGTAATGACATGTCATTCATGGGATATTAGGACTTGCTAGATCATGTAGACATACAAGTTGCATCCTTAGTGCATTCATGAGAAATCAAATGAATTTGATGGATATATATCATCATTATTGTTTCTATGTGTGACTTGATCTAGTGATGATATATGCCATGTTTGTGAGCTTGCAATCCTAGTGTTGAATCTAGAATATTTGCTATAAGTGTTTAATTCAATATAGGCAAGATAACCCTTCTAGTGAGGTGTGAAGAAGCTTATCTTCGGTTCAAACCGAATTGATCATCTTTGGCAAATAAGCTAGATGAGACCAAATTTAATAAAATTTGATTCTACCTCACCAAAAGAACGTATGTAACTTACTCTCCACAACATGACCATACCTTTTTGATAATCAATGACAAAGGGGGAGAGATAAGTCACAAAGATATGCCAACGGAAAGGGGAAGGTATGCCAACGGAAAGGGTTAAATAAAAATTTTATGCATTTGGAAAGGGGGAGAGATAAGTCACAAAGACACACAAGTAGGGGGAGCAAGCTCATGAACAAGTTATTGCATTTGGTTGTGCATTAATCATATGACTTGCTCTTGCACATGTTCCTACACGTGGTATACATGCTTGTGTGATGTAATGCTAGTCTAGAATTTGAATGATGATATGATCTACTAGCATGAATAGGTTGTAACTAGACATTTTTAGATTTGCATATGGATCAAGAACCTTTGCTATAATGTTGATCTCACGGGGTTCTTGAGTTTTTGATGTATGTCTAGTACAACAATGGTGCTAAGGATGGTGTAAAAGGCAACTCCAATTGGTATCACGCTTCAAAGGTCCATTTCTTACACCTTAGCATCATTTTGGTAGAATTACTCTCCCACAAATATCATATCCATACATATGTGCAAAGCTTTCAATCCAAACTCTATGCACATATGTAGGGGGAGCTAATCCTACCAAAAACTGAATTTGTGATGATTGTCAAAATCTTATTCATGATTCAAATTGCTTGGACAAGCATGACAAGTTCAAAAATTTATTACAAAATCATCTTTGTGAGGTTGTCATCAATTACCAAAAAGGGGGAGAATGAAAGTCCTCGGTTTGGTTTTGAATAATTGATGAAACCTAAGGACTAACCTTGTTTCTAAGTGGATGATTTAGAGAAAGGTAGCCCGTGCCAAGTGGAACTTGATGATGAGTCATGACATGAAGTTATGTAATATAAGCATGGTGAAGATCAAGATGGGCTTGGCTCGATGGACCGGTTGGAAGTGTGAAGGGCAAGTTGAGGCTTCGAAGCGAAGGACCGTGTGACGGTGAAGCTTGGGCAAGACTTGGCGCTGATGGACCAACCAACGGAGAAGCGCAAGTAATATCGAAATCGATGGACCAAGACGGTTACATGATGACATGGAGTGTCACATGTCATGTAAAGGCTTGGCGGTAGAGGATCAAAAAAATGGGCTCAAGGCAAAGGTATAACCTATAGGGCCATTTTGTTTTGCAATCAAGACACCATAGAGGGTGTGAGTGGTTTAGGATCGATAGCTGAACTATGAAGAGGGGAGATCTTTGGTAATTCAGTTCATGAGTGCCACTAGGTCCATTATTTCATGTGATTGCATTTAGGATCTAGTGCGCGATGAAAATCCTTTGAAAATGCTTTGAAAAATGCTAACTCACTTGCACACGGAGATGTCACATGATGGAGTTTAGCACATTTGCAAAGGTGATGGTGTTTGCAGGGTTGAGTTGGGTTTGGTAACCGCTCATCCTCCCCCCGAGCTTCGATTCGGCGTTTTTGAGAAAATGAGATGCATATTTTCTATTGCGCCGGATGCAAAATGTTGATGAAAACATGCTTACTCTCAGCTTCAAGTTGGTATACTTGTTGGGTAGCATGTTGGATGAGTTAACGTGTCACGGCATGTTGAAAACGTGGTTTTCTGTTGGCCGGACGCGACGCACAGGAGCGCCGGACGCTGTCCTGGCGCGTCCAGCGCGTGAAGCCAGAGCGCCGGACGCTGTCCTGGCACGTCCGGCGCATGGAGATTGTGGTAGGCTGGCCGAAGCACTGGCCAGACACGGGAGTGCGTCCGGCGCAGCGTCCGGCGTTGGCGTCCGACGGACGGCCCCGCGCGCGGTCGGCTCTGAGTAGCGTCCGGCGTGTGGCGGAAGCGTCCGGCACTGGCATCCGGTGCGTTTGACTTAGCTGGCACAAGGCGCAGCTGTTTTAAACGCCGGACGCTGAACAGTGTCGTGGCCGCGTACGGCGCTTGGTGGAGCTAGCGTGTCCGGCGTGCCAACGTCTTGGCGCGTGGATGGTGAATGCACCGGACGCGTCCGGTGGTTCCATCAGGCGTGTCCAGCGCGTTGATTTGAGCCGTTTTGAGAAGTAGCCGTTGGGAGGCAACGGTCGACTTTGAACGCAAGCGACACGTGGTGCAAGATGGAGCGCCGGACGCGTCCGGCGGTTCCATCTGGCGCGTCCGGCGCTCCCGGTGGCTTGACGCGCGGATGGTGAACGCACCGGACGCGTTCGGCGGTTCCATCTAGCGTGTCCGGCGGGTGGTTCTCGTGTGTCCCAAGGTGGAAACGGCTAGTTTGATGGATGGGGGTTATAAATAGTTGTTGGTCGGACTTAGGTTGGCTCTCTTAGCTCTCTAACTCATTTATCATTCCCTTGAGCTGAAAAATAGCCCTCCTCTCATCCTCTCTTGCTTGGTTGCACATCATAAGTGATGATTGAGTGATTCGAAGTGCATTGCATGAGTTGATTCATCTTGTGGCACTTATGAGTTGTTTGACCGGTGATTTCTTGTTACTCTTGGTGAGCATCGTCACCTAGCTGGCTTGGAGATTGTTGGAGGCGTTGGGAAGAGTTGGTGATTGTTCTTGCCCACCTCCGGTGTTGATTTGTAAGAGGTTCTTGTGCTTTTCTTCGGCGAAGCGCCAAAAGTAACTTTAGTAAATTGCTCGTGTCATTGAGTTACCTCGCTTGAGAGTGGAGTCTTGCGGTTCCCTTGCGGGGGAGTGCCTTGTGGGGCAAGTGGCTTGAGGGTCACACCGATGAACCATCTAGGTGGAGGTTGACACAACGGGGACTAGCTTGTCGGTGTACAAGTGAACCTTGGGAGAAAAGTCATTGTGTCATCTCTTGTCTCCCAGTGATTGGTTCTTCATCGATATATTTATATTGTTGTCATTGTGATCGATTGAATATCATCTTGGTAATTGGCAACAACTTCACTCCACTGTCGGTATTGAAATTGCTATCCTACCCCTTGTATTTACTTTATTATATATATTCATATTGTATAGCTTGTGTAGAATAGATTATCTTGATAGCTCAATAGATTAGAAGGTAGTGACATAGTTTTTACGTGACATAGAGATCTTAATATATATATTAGAATTGTCACTAGGAGGCTTGCTCTCAATATAGGCTAGGCAAAACCGCGTTTACGCCATTTGTTATACTAATCAAGTTTTGTCTAGTGGTTTGTAGAATTTTTAATAGGCTATTCACCCCCCTCTAGCCATCTAGGACCTTACAGGAGGCGCATCGCTTCTTCCCTGCACGTGTGGGATTTCTCGGAGGTGCTACATCTGGAGCACCGGGACGAACCGTGCGAGGGAATTTTGTGATGGATGAACACACAACTGCACTGCCTGCTGCGACGCGTACGACTACATCGAGTCGTCTTCCGCTGCACCTGCGCATCTAGTGGTAATCCCGTAACCTGTAACTGGCAGTAGATCCTGGTTTATGAGGTCAAAAATTTTATTTTCTGGCTAGCGTAGCAACCTCATAACCCTTCAAGTTAGCTGTCAAGTGCCAACTATTGGTGATCGATCAGTTTAATCTGAATTTTTTCATTTGAGATTCAAGAACTTCCAACATATCTCTACTAGTATCTACACAGCCAAGGTAACAGAATTGTACTTTTTATCCTTTTTGTTTCCCTTGTTCGATAAGGTCAGTTATATCATTGTTACCAACTGGTTTTGTAAAATAGAACATGTAAACAGATTTTCTCTACTACAAACATTTAAGCAGTATTAGTAAGAAGGGAGTTTAATCATCACATTAGCATAGAAGATGGAACCAAAGTTGTTTTCTTAAGGGGAATGAATCAAATCTGCAACACCTGCGTAATATAATCTTGAAAAATAATAATCTGCAACATTAGTATAACTAGGTATTTATAGAATCACTGTACACATGCTAGTCATGCAAATAATATTGCAAGACATACAAAGACATGGATGCGGTTCTTTTCTGTTTTCATATTCCAATAAGCACCAATGCTTCTAATAATCAATAAATGATGTCTGTGCACAATGGAAATAAAAGAGTGAAATTGATGCAATAGTATCATGAGCAACAATATAGTTTAGACATGAATTGACAACGAGGCTCTCAAGATCATTCTTTATGAAAACAACAGATAAAAACTACATGAAACAATCAATATGATTCAAACTTCTATTGCAAAGAAAAATGTTGCCTGTTTCCACCTAAACACATAAAAAGGGTATAGCATTCTGACAATACCACTGGCCACCAAAAAACAATCTTAGAAATTTTCACTATGTAAAATAATCAAGTGCATTTGGCTTACCAAACTGTCTTGACTAATAAAAACATCTTCATCAAAAGAAATAATCACCACCACATCTACATAATGATCCATCAAATGGATCCAACGCCAAATCATGGATGTGCTTCATGTGTACCAAGCTAGACAACCTATGATTAGGATCAGCTTCAAAAGAAAATGTAGCACCTCGAGAAGCTCTGTCATCTAGCTCTAGCTTCTTATGTTGCCTGGCAATCCATTTTGTGTCACGTTGGCCTTGACGGACTACAAACTTCATAGATTCAAGCACTCTAGCGTTTAAGATGAAGAACTTGACGAAATTTGGAGCCTTTTACCTGTATACCCTTATAAAAAATGGTCGGTCCTCTATGCCCCTCAAAAGATGGTTTGCTCCTGCATGTACAACACAAACTTTGTTTTGCCCTCCATGCCCTTCCGTCCACTTTGGCCTCTAACACCGTCAAACTGACTGATGAAATGACCATTCTATCCTCTAGTGGGTCCCTTTAATCAGCCACCCAAGCCTCTCTTTCTCTTCTGTTCAGCATGGCTGAGCGCCCGGCGCCCATGGCCGGCTTGGTGCACGCGTGGGTGGGGCGCTCCTCCACCTCCACACCTCCGCCTCGCTCTATGTCATGGGCGGGGCGCTGCACACGGTGGTGGCTGCCCAGGCAGTGAGCCCGCGCGCAGGACGCGTTTGCCCACCGTGCTGCTAGCCCCTATCTCCCACAGCCCTCCATCAGAACTCGTCGGACCTCTACCCGCGTGTTCCCCCGGCCCTCACGTGTTTGCCCGCGGGCGCAGGCATGGGCGCGAGCACCTCCGTCGCCGCCGAGTGTCATGCTCCACCCCGCGCGGGCCTTCCTAGTCGCCGGCCACGTGCCGTGCACCACCCCGCGTGGGCCTTCCCCACCGCCGGCGCGAGCGGAGATGAACTGTGTGCACGGTCCCGGCGATGGCGAGGTGAGGCGCGGTGGCGGGGTCCGTGATGGCATTACGGACGACGGCGGCGAGCCATGCGGCCTCGACGCAGACATAGAGCACCAGGAGAGGGAGGTCGTGATGGGGACGAGGACGTCTGGGTGCTCCACGTCAACGCACCCTCACCCATCACCGGAGATCGAGCAGGGGACCCGCCGTCAGAGACCGAGCAGAGCTCCGAGCACAGTCGCATGGGAGCAGCCCCGCCCCAGCCTCGCGGGGGTGCGGGAGCCGCCCCGCCGTGGCCACGTCGACGCACAGGGGCGGCAGCGGAAGCCACCCCGCCACGGCCTCGCGGACGCGCGGGAGCCGACCTGCCGTGGCCACACCGGTGTGCGGGAGCGGCCCCGCCGCGGCCTCGAGGGTAGCAGGCGTGTGGGAGCAGCCCATCGGCTGGGTCACGAAGGAGGAAGCGGTCGCGGAAGGTGAAGTCTCCTGGGACGGCGGTAGCAGAGTCCGCAGGGTGGAGAAGGGCGTCGAGGAATTTGGCGGCGGCCGATGGGTCAGAGCCGGTGAGCGCATCCTCAGGGAGGAAGACGCCGCGTGGCTACTGTGCAGAGATACATGAGGAGGAAGAACTGAGTGGCCCCACTGTGTAGAGATAGAGCAACACGTCAGTTCGGTCAAACGGTGAAGACCGAACAGAATAGAGACGGAAAGGCATAGAGGGAAAAACGAAGATGGTGTTGGATACAGAGGTATAATTCATCTTTTCAGGGGCATAAGGGATCGGACCATTTTTCATAAGGGTATACAGGTAAAAGGCTCCAAAATTTACATCTACACTGTTGTCCTCATAGTTTATAATATGCATCTTCTTCAGATGCCGATCAAGGCATTCCAGCGAAGCAGAGCCTTGTTCATTCTTAATAAGCATCCGAGTATATGACTGAAACAGGGCGAGTGAAGGAAAAGGACACACCATCAATTGAGTTAGCTGAAATATGGGGATGTCATCATGTAGATAGCCCAATGTCGTCAGTCTGGGTGCATGAATAACCAGGATCACCAGGCCACAACTTGGAGGCCATGGGATAAGCGTTTCTAGGAGAGGGGCATCCACAACAATGAGCTCTTGCAGCTTTCCCTCCAAGCCTTGCATACCATCCGACACACCAAGGCTCCGAAGGGTCATGGAGGTCATCTGTACACTCTGGCAACCAACGCTACCATCCAGAGCCAAGCTCTCCAGGACAGTGACAGGACGGCATGGAGAGCAGTCCCAGATATGTGGACATTGGTAAGTGTGAGGTGCTTGTGTTTGAGGAAATTGAGACTGCAATTTGGGGGTGCGAGCTGGTTGAGGTCTGGGAAAATGAGATAGCAAAATGAGAATTCATTGCATAAGTGCAGGGCGCAGACTGCAGGCAGAAGACGGAGCACAGACGGTGGAAGTGGACTATATGTGTATGAATTAATCTCTAATTCCAAGAAGTCGTTGATCCTGGGGGATTGCATCAATGTGTCGACCAAATGGAGGTAGGTGTTGTGGTGATAGGTGAGCGAGAGGCGGCGGAGAGGGCCCTCATGCCTGCTCAATAGGATGCAGATGGGTGTCATGTGTGGATCCTCGCATAGGGTGTTGGAACTAAAATCGGTCTCGAGGTTGAGAGGCGCAGTGCGCCAAAGGGGCCGCCACCGGCGTGAGAGGATCTGGGTGCAGAAGCCGTCCTTGGTAGGGAGGAGGGTGATGATGCTGTTCAGAATCTCGTCCGGGAGGCTGCTGATCAGATCCGGGCCCCGGGCCGGTGGCGCCGGTGGTTCTTGGACAGGGCGTCGTCCCTCCTCCAGCCTCCCCTTATTCCCCTTGGCTCTTGCATCCATAGTGGCACGATGCATCGACTGCAGCAAAAGGAGCACTAGGTGGATGGAACCGTGCAAAGCATGATCAGAAATTTCACAGAGAAATCAAGAAAACCTAGTTGCTCCAATACCCTAACCAAAACCCCCAATAGGCGCCCCCGTTGGCCGTCGTGTTCTGGGTATTTACCTCCAAGATGACTGTCCAACCGCTAGGAGAGCGACGCCCCGCCCACGCGAGCCTCCACTCGTCGCCGACTCGCTGTTTCGTGGCCAATGCCGCCGAGGCCCGAGGGAAGATGAGAGAGAGAGGGAGGAAGGGGAAGAGCCTAGTGGGTGAGAGAAGTGAGAGAAATGACAACACGGCGCTCTGCATGCCGCTGAAACTGAGCATTTTATTTTTTCCCCTTATCTAAGTTTTCTTATGGCTCATGTCAAAGAAGCAGATAAAACATTCTTTTTTTACCTCACCCTGGGCTTTTGGTATTATCGAACCGATCGGCTCGGTTCTTCGGTACCATGTAAATTCGGTTCCTGAGAAACATATTGTTTGATTCAAAAAACTCGGTACTGAGCAAATTCGGTATCAGTAAATTTGGTTCGATTTTGATATGAAACAATCGTACATATCCTTCTCATTCTCTCCATTAGCAACTGAGTATTCTTCCCATCCGCAACAGCAGCCTCATTTTTTATCAGTTGACCGACCAGGAGATGACACAACGACGGCGCGGGCCACGTGACTGCACATGGGGGACGGTGTGGTGGCGTGGGGGCTAGGGTAAGCGCGATGAGCGGGGACGACGATGTGCCTAGTCGCATGGGGCGGTTGGCAACAGCTGACGGGCGAAGGACACGCGGGTTGATATGGGCTGAGCGCGCGACACGGTGGTGGAAGGTCCCTATGTGGTTTTGGCAATTGAGTGACAAGTTTAGGTTGGACTAATGTGTTAAATTGAGAATACACAGGAGATTAGTCCACATGTGATTATGTGCAATGAAGGAGCTTAATTGCATATGTGACATGACATAGAGTCATGTGACCGAGATAGAGAAGATCAAGATGAGGCTTGGCTCGATGGACCGGTGGATGTGTGAAGGAAAAGTCAAGGATTTGAAGCGATGGACCATGAGACGGTGAAGCTTGAGCAAGACTTGGTGCCGATGGACCATGAGACGGTGAAGAGCAAGTGAGGTCAAGATCGATGGACCAAGAAGGTTGCATGATGATATGAAGTGGACCATATCACTTGGTGATCATGTCGGTGCATGTGTTGCATTGGCACATTGGAGGAAGACGGTGGAAATGGAAATGTGCAAGGCAAAGGTATAACCTAGGATATTTTATTTCACCAGTCATGAGGAGAGTAGAGAAGTTGATGACCAGATTTAAAATTGATAGCCATACTATCAAGGGGGCAAACTTGTTTGCATATCAGTCATCTAGTGCCACTTGAGTGATCTAACTTTGTGACATGCTAGGATAGAGTGGTGTTGTGAGTGCAAGTGAGAATCCTTTGAAAATGATTGTGAAAATGCTAACACACATGCACATGGTGATGTACACTTGGTGGTGTTAGCATATTTGCAAGGGAGAAGGAGTTGGAGATATTTTTGTGAACTCTTGTGTTGGAAAAGAGAGTTGATGGTTTTTGGATTGGAAAATTGCTTTGATCCTTTGTGTTATGGATCAATAGGATATGTGGATTGTGTAATCCTTTGAGTTAGCTTTCCAACGAGTCCAAGAACATCGAAAACGGAGTTCGGAGCTAAGAGATATGACCGTTTTATTGCGGGGTGGCCTGCTGTCTTTTGAGCTGCGAACGCTGACTGCGGACGCGTCCGGAGAGGGCTGCGGACGAGTCCGGAGAGGCTATGGACGTGTCTGGAGTCGTTCAGATGCTACTCAGAGAGCCTTGCACGTGGGGCTGACCTGCGAACACCAGGGGTGAGCGTCCGAAGCTCCCGTGCAGACGCGTCCGGACCTCCCCAATGGTCATCTTCGTTTGAACGTGTTTACACAGTGTGGACGCATTCGTAGACCTACTGTGGATGTGTCCAGAGCCTCCAACGCCTCTTTTCTTGCGTGGCGAGACTTGCACACTGTGGACGCTAAACAGTAACTTGCGCGCGTCCGGAGGGTGGGTGCGGACGCGTTCAGAGCTGCGATTTGAACTTCCCACGCTTGGAATACACAGTGCGGACGCGTCCAGAGTGGCACTATGGACGCATCCAGAGTGGCACTATGAACGCGTCCTGACAGGTCATTTTCATCACACTCGAGGTTGTGGGTTTGGCTAGGTGATGCCATTTAGCGAGTGAACTCTAAGTGGGTGTATCGCCACAACAGGACGTAGCTTGGTGGAAACCAAGTGAACCTGGTAAAAAATCGTTGTGTCATCTTGTTCCACACTTGGCGGTGGTTTGTATCTTCTTTCATAAGCTTGTATTTACATTCATATATATTGTGCTTATATTGTTGCTCTTGCAATAGTTGACTTGTGTAGCTATCTAGTTGCCTTCTAACTTGTGTAGCTTAAAAGTATCTCTTGTGTAGCTAATTAGCTTGTGTAGTCTAATTAGTTGCTTTGCTTGGCTTATGTAGTTAAGTAAGGTTGAGCTCTTGGGTTTGGTTTGTGTAACCTTATCCTTGAGCTTCTAGTGAGCTTAGGTTGGTTTTGTGCTTTTCTCATTAGAATTGTATAGGTGCTCCCTTATTTGCTAGAGGACTAGTTGTTTAGGTTTGTATGACCTTACAAGCTAGAATTGATTAGGAGAGCACTAATTAGTTTGGCACCTTGCTTTCTTGGTTAGGATCTTTTACAAGGTGTTTCTAGAGTCATAGTTAGAGGGGTGAAGTCTTGGCTAGACCGATAGTTTTAATACCGTATTTGTTTCGGTTAGCCGGTGCGATAAGTTTTAGAAAGGACTATTCACCCCCTCTAGTCCACCATCTCAACCTTTCAGGTGGGCGAAAGGCAAAGGACGAAGGTGCGGTGCAGGGGCGAGCGGTTGCGCGCTACTGGAGCGTCGAGTAAGATAGGGTTTCACTTCTTTGAGTCGTAGCGAGGTTAAGTTAGTGGGTATGTTGTTGGGCTTACGTAGGTGGGTTGCGGCTTGTATTTCGGTACTGTTTGGGTAGATCGGTAAACCGTGGTCCATAACCATAAATACCTCGATAAATTCGGTTCTTGAGAAACTGAATTTTGTTAGTATTTGGTTCTTGAGATGCTAGAACTGATTTTTTTTGGTATATATACTTTCGGTTTGGTTCTTTGTAAATTCGGTTTGGTATTCGGTATTTCGTGCCCACCGAATACCAAATCCGGCTATTCATTAGGATATATACTCTCAAGCCCCACTTATATCATGGGACCGTAGCATCATCTGGCTCGGGCTCTTCTCTCTCACCCCTCGTACACGTACATGAGAATAAAAAATAAGACCCAACCTAGAAGAAACTAGGTGGGTTTTTATTAAAAAAATAAATATGCACTAAATTCGGTAAGACAAGATTCAATCATAGATGGTTGGGTGCATTTGCCAGTTGCCACGCCTCTTACCCAACGCTCACTATCCTGCACACGTACACAAGCACGTAACGAGCACAAGACTCGTATCTGGTCAGTAACTCCCGTAGCTGCTGCCTGCTGTTCAGTACACAGGAAGTCAGTCAGAGGCGTTAGTCGGCCGAGTCGGTCGATCAATTTAGTTCACTCCACGAGTTAAAATTTTTTCACTCTCTCAATCACATCAATATTTAGCTGTTTGTATAGAGCATTAAATATAGGTAAAAAATAACTAATTACATAATTTAGTTGAAAATCACGAGATAAATCTTTTAAGCCTAGTTGGTCTACGATCGGACAATATTTATCAAATAAGACGAAAGTAATACTATTTATTAGTTTCATTTTTTTCCACGATCTAAACAAAGCCCGGCAATCATAAAACACACAGCACAAGCTATTGCTGACGTCGTGCTAGCTGTGCAAGGTGACGAGATTTAGCGGTGCATGCGCGTGCCACGTCGGCCGCGGCCGGCGCCACCGCCAAGTTTTCCGTCCCAAACAAACAAAGGCCGGGAACGAACTTGACGCGAACACAAACCGCCGCTGGTTGCCCGCTCGGCCGTTCCAACAACTACTCTGTCATCTTTGGTCCACACTATACTAAAATTAATACGCTCGCATATATCAAAATCACATCTCTTAACACGGGATGCAATTTTATTTTATTATTATTGACAATATTTTCTTCTGACAGATTTTGATATTTAATGTTCTTTTAGTTTTTCATAACAACCTTGGGTATTGGCAGGGTCTATAATAAGATTGCAGTTTTTCAATGCAATCTACAACTTTATTGTTGCTAACTTTTTTATTTGTTTTGTTATAGTTTAGAGCCCAGGTATTCATTTTGATTTCTCATATATTTTTGCAATTTTTAAATGATGACCTTAACCTTAACATGGTCTATACCAAAGTCAAATATAGCAATATGTTTATAATTTTGTAGCTGAAAACCTTTTTATTTGACCTCATTTAGATGCCCAAATATTTATTTTTAGCACTCTGATTATGCAATTAATTTGTAAATTATCCAAAACACCTCAAATGAAGACGTACTATACCAAATTTGCAGTGCTTGAAGAGATCTAGAACTTATTTTTTTGATTCTTTTTCATTCCAAGTCGTTTGGGGCCGTAAATATAAAATAAAATATGATTAAAAGGCAACACATACCATATATCAGTCAAAACCACCATCAACATCTCTAAACCTTTTCAGAGAAATAGTTTATTTGGTTTTGAAAGTTAGGCGGGTAGGTTCTCCAATATTTAATCATAGGTGTGTTTCAAATTCAGTGTAGGAATCTTTTCTAAACAATAGCCGTCTGGTGAGTTTTGTTTTTCTGATTAGCTTTAGCTTGCCGTGGAAGATGCATGATGTTGGACTAGCTTGCTGTGGAAGATTCATAAAAAGTTTAGCAAACAGGAGGCGTGAGCTTATATTTATCGGCCCAATTCCCAAATTTCATCAGTGCGCGCGCGGCGATATCCCAATTCCCAATATCCCACTCGATGATGAAACGCCTCCAGCTCACCTCGCCGTCGCCGGCGCTGGAGAACGACGACCTTCTGGCGGAGTTCCTGCTCCGTCTCCCGCCTCAGCCCTCGACGCTCCCGCGCGTGGGCCTCGTGTGCAAGCGCTGGCGCCGCCTCGTCACCGACCCCCAGTTCGTGCGCCGCTTCCGCGCGTTCCACCGCCGGACGCCTCCCCTCCACGGCTTCATCATGGACAGCGGCCTGTTCTTGCCCACCCAGGATCCCCCCGACCGCCTCCCGCCGACGCGTTTCTGGCGGGACCGGTGGTGCGGCGAGCCCGACTTCCAATACAGCTGGGGAGTACACTGCTGCCGCCACGGGCTCGTCCTCTGCTGCAGAGGCGAGGAGTTCGCCAGCGAGTTCCTGGTGGTCGACCCCGTGACCGGGCACCGGGGCCGCCGCATCGGCGTCCTACAGCACGAGGGAGCCATACTCATGGCCCCGGCGGTGGTCTCTGTCGCGGGCGGCGCCGACCGCCGCGCGTTCCTCGTCATCGCGCTGTTCGCCCAAGATCAAGAGACGAGGATGAGGCTGACCGCCTCCGTCTACTCGTCGGATTCAGGCGCCTGGACCGCCAGCTCCGACGACGCCGCCGTGTTTTCTGCCGCTCCTCCTATCCGCTTGCTTCAACCATGCAACCTTGTTGGTAACGCCATCCACTGGATCCTCGTTGACGGCGAGATCGTCCGGTTTGACCTGGGAACACGGCGCCTCTCCATCATCGAGCAACGACCGCGTCCAGCCGATGTGCCTCTTCCAGACGTGCAGCAGCTGCATGTGCCGTGGAGGATCACCATGGAGTTTAGGTCCTGGATCCTGCCGGTGCCGGCAGCAGCTGGGGATCATGGCCGCTTTTGTCTGGCCGTTTTGTCTCCAGTTAGCATCGAGTTCTGGGAGAGGGAGGCAGAGCTCAGCGACGATGCTGCGAAATGGGTGCTGTGCAGGACCGTTCAGCTGAACAAGGTTCTTCCGGTGCAATTGGAGGAGAATGTGCAGATGCTTCCACTGGCACATCGAGTAGGGATAAGCGGGTTTGACGAGGAGAGCAACGTCATCTTTATATGGACAGATGACGGTGTCTTCATGAGCCACATCGATGAGTCGATGCAGTTCAAGAAAGTGCTGGATAGATGGATCGGCAGATGTTATCTTCGTCCCTACTCAAGCGTCTGAATTGCAGGTTTCGGACATGGCCTCTTACGATTGCGGTTCAAACGTACATCAGAGTGTGCAGAGCGTCTGTTGTTTTATTTTTATTTTAGTTTTGAAATGTTTGTCTTTGATATTTTGACCCTTTATTTTTATTAAGACATATCTCATTTCTCGTACTCCCGCCTGCATAAAAAAAACGCGTGTCTCACTTCTCAAAGAGATGGATAGATGGATCGGCAGATGTTATCTTCATCCCTACCCAAGAATGGTCTTTTGCGATTGCGGTTTAGACCTACTTCAGAGTGTGTGCAATCTTTTCTATCATGGAGCGACTGCTATTTAATTTTTAGTTTATTTTATTTTTGAATTGTTTGTCCTTGATGTTTTGACTTTTTCTATTGTAAAACATATCTACTTCTCATACTCCTGCCTCCATCCCAAAATAAACGTGTGTCTCACTTATCGAAGAGTTTGCCACGGTCCTTGCGCCTGCGGTTCTAGAGTGCCCTAGCCCCCATGACTCCCTCTGAACTCCGGCCGCCAGTACATACTACTTCACCATAGCATAGGCTCACGAATATGCTTCAACCACCACCCCATTCTCATCCCTGTCATCAAGGTGTTTCAGGCCCCCATCACACGACGGGCTTCGAGTGATGGGGGCCAAAGACCTAAAACACCTTGACAACAATGCTTGATGAGGTGGATATAAATTCATAAAGAGTGATTCTATCTTTGATGAGTTTTTTTTAGCCGATTATCTTCGGTGAGGTGGCTACAATGATATGTGCCACATAGACCTAGCAAAAGGTGCTCGTAGACCCACTGTTGTTCAGGCAATAGGTCGGATGTTGCAATAGGCAGTCATCTTAATCAAGGATGTTCTTGTAGAGAACACATCTAATGAGAAGGAAACTATCATAGATGCACAAGCAACAGTCGAGGATTCCACCATTCTGATCGCCATCGAAGATGAACCTCCACATTCTATGTCGGAGATAAAGGCAAGGGGGCCTAGCTGGCAGAGGACCCAACGGTTAATTCAATATTGTCATTGCCTGTCGCGGCTAGGAAGGGTGAGGGCCTTGTCCATCATATGTTCCCCCCTTCGACGCACCTACTGCGACAGTTAAATGTTGGTTTAAGTCCTATGACACATTATTGCTTCTTTGAAAGTGCATGTCTTGCTTAGCGTAATGTTCTAAAAGATTTGGGTTTTGTTGGGAGAAGATCGAGAAGTGCAATGAGAAGCAAGTCAAGACTACACAGACCGTATACAAGAATCTTTACTGCTACTAGACCTTATCAAACCTCTGATGGGTTTAAAAGACCATGCTTTCTAGGACTCGATGACGGCGGGGTTTCTTTGCCTCTTCGTTAGATGTTGCCTTCGCTTTGTTGGTGTTGGTGCTATTACAACTTTGTTGGTGTGTGCTCTTTTAGCTGAGGCCTTGTTTAGTTGAGGCCGGAATTGGCATTCTGCATAGTGCCGCGTCAAATCAGCGTACTGTAACATTTCGTTTGTATTTGATAAAAAATATTCAAACTTTGACTAATTAGGCTCAAAATGTTCGTCTGGCTAAGTACAACAAAACTATGTAATTAGTTTTTAGTTTCATCTATATTTAGTATTTCATGCATATGCCGGCATTTTGATATGATGAAGAATAGGAATTCTGCGTAATAAATTTTTTGATAAAATCCGAAATCTAAACAAGGCCTGAGTATCGTTGTTGACATAGTTGTTTTACTGATCGTAATAGCGGCTGTTGTTTGCACTGTGACCTTTTTTATGATCATCATTGGCTTGTCTGACCATTCTTGGTTCGTTAACAAAAACAGTGTTTGAGGTTTTGACAGGTCCATAGCAGTCTGGTCAAGTTTAGGCCTTGTTTAGCTGTCCGATTCGGATGGCCGAATCAGAAGATGCACAGTGCCCGCGTACTGTAGCAATTTTGTTTTTATTTAATAATAATTATTTAAATATTAATTAATTAGGCTTAAAACGTTGGTCTCGTAAAGTATAATAAAACTATATAATTAGTTTTTAATTTTATCTACATTTAGTACTCCATATATTTACCGGCATTTTAATATAATGGAGAATAAAAATTCTGCATAGTAAAAATTAATTTGGGAACTAAACAAGGCCTTAGCTTGCCGTGGAAGCTGCATGATAAACACTATGATTAGCTTGCTCTTTGGTCCTTGCTGTGGAAGATTCATAAAATATTTATTAGCAAACAGGAGGCGCGGGCGGCCCATATCCCAAATCCCACAGCCACTCGATGAATGCCCACCTTAACATCGCCGGCACCGGCACCGGCGCCGGCGCTGGAGGACGACGACCTTCTGGCGGAGTTCCTCCTGCGTCTCCCGCCGCAGCCCTCGACGCTCCCCCGCGTGGGCCTCGTGTGCAAGCGCTGGCGCCGCCTCGTCACGGACCCCCAGTTCCTCCGCCGCTTCCGCGCGTTCCACCGCCGGACGCCTCCCCTGCACGGCTTCGTCATCGACATCAGCAGCAGGTTCGTCGCTACCCAGGAGCCTCCGGACCGCCTCCCAGCTGCGCGCTTCTCGTGGCGCGGCTGGGGAGTACACTGCTGCCGGCACGGGCTCGTCCTGTGCTACAGAGGCGAAAGCTTCGCCAGCGAGTTCATGGTGGTCGACCCCATGGCCGGGAACCGGCGCCACGTCGGCGTGATACAGCACGAGGAAGCTGGAATTCTGACCTCGACGGTGCTCTCTACCGACGACCGCCGCTCGTTCCTCCTCGTCGCGCTGTTCGCCCAGTTCGGCACGACGACGGGGGCACTGAGACTGACCGCATCCGTTTACTCGTCGGAATCAGGTGTCTGGGCCAGGTCCGTCGCCGCCGTGTTTCCTCCGTCTCCTTTCAGTACTATCGCCATACATCACCCTAGCAGCCTTGTCGGCGACGCCATCTACTGGTTTCTTGACGACGGCGAGATCGTCCGTTTTGATCTGGGAACGCGGCGCCTTTCCATCATCGAGCAACGACCACATCCTCCTGACCTGCAGCTGATGTGGATCGAATTCGGCTGCTTGTCCTGGATCCTGCCGGCAGAAGCTGATGGCCGTTTTTGTCTGGCCGTTTTGTGTAGGCGTAGCATCGAGTTCTGGGAGAGGGAAGCAGAGCTTAGCGACGATGCTGCGAAATGGGTGTTGTGCAGGACGGTTCTGCTAGACAAGCTTCTTCCAGTACAATTCAAGGAGAATGTGTACATGCAGGAATTAGGGATAAGCAGGTTCGACGAGGAGAGCAATGCCATCTTTGTATGGACAAATGATGGTGTCTTCATGAGCCACATCGAGTCGATGAAGTTCAAGAAAGTATTTGGAGGAGCAGTCCACGGGTGTTACATTCATCCCTACTCGAGCATTTGAATCGCAGGTCTCAGACTCTTGCAGTTCAGACTTCAGTGTGTAATCTTTTTTTATATATATAATTGAGCGTCTGTTGGTTTTTTCTGTGAATTATTTATCCTTATGTTTTGAAATTTTCCTTTTGTATATTATGAAGCATATCCATTTCTTATATGATATATGGTATACTTAAATCGATCGTTTATTCTGCTCCTACTTTTGTCCCACAGGAACGACATGGGCAATGAATTATAGTAGAAGCTTGTCATGTTTATGCATTCAGAGTAATTGCACGACACATCACTGATCCTACACCTAATTTCTGTCTGAAATGGAGACAATGAGCAAAGCATTGGAGAGTTCAATAGCTCAGTATTATGATGGATCATGGACGCAGGAGATTTTTTTCATGTCTGATCTTGCATTAATCCATGGCATATCTTATTTGGCCTCCCTCGTCCGCCAGTTCCAACTCCTTCCCCAGAGATGCAGACGAGAAGCGCACTTGCTAACATAAGTCACATCGTCCAAAGATCACACAAGCCGTCATCCCACCGGCACCGGCTCAACCTGGAAGAGGCTACATCAGAAATGCCCTACGGTGCCCAGCTGACAGGCAGCTATGAAACAGGTGAGCACGCACTAAAACTCAAACGATGGTGCACCGCGATTCAGGAATCGGGAGCAGCGATACACTAACCGCAGCACATACAGCATAAAAAACGCTGCAATGCTTATTACTTGTTGCCGTTCCACCAAAACAAAGTTGACGATATACAGAGCTAAACAGGCTCATCAATCAGAAGTGGCATTCTAAAGCGCCCCGGATCTATCCAATAGTATAATTTCTCATCAGATAGTACTAGAATAAGTGAATTCAGTGTTCATCAATACACAACGGTAAACTTTGTCTTCATCAAAACATGGATCTGCAGGAAACGCTAGTAAAACACAATGGCAAACTGTCTTTATCAGAACACTAGTAAAACACAGTGGCAAACTTTATCTTTGTCGAAACATGGATCTACAAGAAACTCAGAAACCTTGACAGACATCCTATGGTTCAACCTTCATCACCTCCTCCCATTGCCCGTCTGACCCTTCCTTCCAGAGGGTTATGTTGTTCTCACCAGCAGCTATGGATAATATGTTCCCAGTCAAGGACCAGGACACCCTCCAGACAGGGGAACCAAAGTCACGCATGAGCTTTCCCTCCCACTTGTCTCCATCCTTTGCCTTGGTCCAGATGACAACCTTCCCGTCTTGTGAGCCGCTGGCAATGGTTGACTTGGCCAATCCCAAAACCGGTGCCCACGCGACATCCCTCACACAATCCGTGTGCATGTCAGAGACAAGAGCACTCTCCAGCTTCCAGCTACCGTTGTTGAATCCCCAGACCTTAACGACAGAGTCAAACCCTCCTGAGACGAGCTTGTAAACAAGCTCCCCTGCACCAGCTAGTGAAGCTGTTGCAGGAGCCCAGGCTATCGCAGTCGCGCCAACAGGATGCGCTCTTTCAATGGTTGAAGTATCCCAACCCCCATCAGCTAGCATCGTCAAGATGGATATTCTTCCACCAGAAGATGCACAGGCAAGGCACAGGCCAACCTCATACGGAGCCCAAGCAATGGAGTTGACAGATGCCTTTTGGTCACTGAACACATGGACTTGAGACCAATTGCCTCGTGCATCCTCCTTCCAAATAATGACACGGCCATCATAACTGCAGGACGCAAGGATAGCACCATACTTTGGATGGGCCCAAGAAACACGCCACACAGGACCATAGTGGCCACTAAGCGTTGCAAGGACCTGGGATGGGGCATTTGCCGTACCAATGTTGACAATCTTCACGGTAGAGTCTGAGGAAGCAGTGGCAAGCCGCTTGCCATAGTAGTCAATGGCAGAGTCATGGACAATGTCCTTGTGATCCAACTCTATCTTCTTTGATGACATGTTTCCAAACTGAACTATGCTGCTGCCTTGTTCACAAGTCTGCATGCAATTAAATTAAATCATCAGCATATAAATTCAAAGCCATATAGCCTGTTAAACTGACAATTGGACAAAATGACAAATTAAATCACAATTGCATGAATGATAGGCAGCTTAGAGCTAACATAACAATTTTTTAGTGTAGTTTAATTAAATAAGCAAGCTTAGCATCAACTCCGAAAACCAGCAAATATTACATATCAGAAAAAAAAATGTTTGTGAACCATGACCTAATAACATAAACCTTGAGTGAAATAAATAACATTATCAGATATAGGAAGATCCTGTGAAAATGCAATTAACATGAAAAAAGGGGTTCTGAAGCTGCTTTTGGCAATACAAATGAACAGATTTTTTGGAATAAGAAATATAACATAATCTAGCCTCATACACAATATGTAGAGATAGCATGTGGGAGCAAGAAGTGGCACCATGATGAGCTAAAATAGGATTAAGAGGACCTTGCACAGTTGAAAATAAAAAAAAAAATCAAATGTTACGCATGCTCAGGGCAACACAACAAACACAAAACAATTGGATAGGTTGGGGTGACAGAAGTAGCTTCATTTCACAACTATAACGACATTACATTCAGAAAAACAACTGTAACAACATCAAAACTATAATGATTGCATATTTAGCACTTTCCACTTTTTGTTTCATACCTCACCACATCCTACAGCAGGGCAAAGCAGAGCAGAGACAATGCTTGTGTTAAACAGAAACACGAACAGTATGATTGGATCCTTATAGAAGTCTAAAGTTGAAACATTCCATAGCAAGGTGCGGCGTTTTGAACAACCAATACAAATTATCATGCATGGAAAACTAGCTTTCACACAGCCTATCCGCACAAGGTGGCCAGCAGGATCTAAACAAGAAATCATGGTTGCTATCATCCAGAATGTTCAGCTATGGTTCAACACATCAATATTGTTACTGATCGCATATATGAGGCTATTAATATTTGTCGTGTTCCATGGCATGCAACAAACTTTTGGTCTCCCATAATTCCTTGAAGAGCAATATTCTATTAGCTAACATGAAGTTGGAGTTAGGATTACTGGGGAACAACTAAAAACTGCAAATAGGCTAGCTCATACTGCTGTTCAAGATTTTCATGTTATTAGGTGTAACCAACAGATCACCTTGTTCCTTCCTACATAGCCCCTATTTTCTCATGTCCCCTTTACCCAGGTAACCAAGCATGGTAAATTGAAACCCCAAGCAAGAAGCAACAACAAAACAAAAATGTCGCTATTTCATGATCATTGTCCAGCTTACCTAGTGCAAATTTACAAAGTAAAATCACAAGTACAATTGTCCTAGTCTTTACTGTAAGGGATATTCATCTCAAACACTACTGTCAAGTTCACAAATTGTCCTAGTCTACAATTGTGTGCAACATTCAAGATGCTCCCGTATCGATGCTTTTTTTTTTTGTTTAACGTTTTTAAAAAGAGTTCTTTTTAAAATGTGTAGACCTACAACTGAACAATGTACCATGAACTAGCAAGTACCTACATGAGGAGAGACATGATTTTCAAGCTTCACTAGTTTACAACTTAACCATCAATCCTGTCATACAGTTCAGAAATATTTATTTGGCAACCACCGATCCTTGTTCAATGCCAGAACTTGGCATTTGTGTCAGGATTCTGAACAGTTTGCTCTATTCAATTATTCAGAATTCCATTCAGAAATCCCATCTTAACCCTTCACTGATTTCAATATGAATCGTTGAGCAGCCATCCAATGGCCCCTTTTTACCTCATGTCTTTACTGATGCCTACGCGGGTAAGTGCACTTTTCGTGTAATTTTCCTGCTGCTAATTCTTGATTAAGGCTTGTATTAAATTAATGATCCAGTACCCTCAAGAACTCATGTAGAAGAAGATGAGATGAACTCTTGAAAAAACTAGATAAAGTAGTAGTACGTAAGGATTAGTCATGGATGATGGACTTGTAAGTGCCTAAGTGGGTGAATCTTCAGTTATCAAGTAAAGTTGGCTACTACTCCTCATACATCAAAGTTTTTCCCTCTGTGCTTCACAATTCCTCCTTTCCCCCAAATTGCTTTATGCCTTACAATTCGGGACTGTAGTTGCTTTGATGTGCAATTTACTATAATTGAGAATCGAAGGACTTTGGCATGTTGTCCTCTTTAGAAAATCATGTTTTTTTTTCAGGAACCATAACTAATTGTTTATAATCTCTTGCAACAAGAAAGAGGTTCCAGGTGAGGGCCTCCTTGTCTTGTCAAAGAAGTCGAGATCCCGCTGGTATAGCAGGATGCTGATGCTGAGGGACAGCACCGCGGATGGGGGAGAGCGTCGCCGGCGTGGAAGATGGACAGAGAGAGGGTCACGGCCGCCGAGATCCAGATGCGGCCGTGTCCCTCCGTGACTCCGATCCAAATACCGTGCCGTCAACCGAACGCACGCTAAGCCACTGATGAAGCGCAACTAGATGGGGGACTCAACGAGACGAACAAAGTTGGGCACCGAACAAAGTTTCAACCCCCACAAATCCTGAGAGCTAATCCACACGAGCGTAACACAGAGTGCGGGAGATCAGATCCTCCCCGACCACCACAAGACATCTAGGGTTCTGCAGCCGCAAGGAGAAGATCCCAGAGAACGAAACGAACACGAAAGGGTAGCGAGCGATTCCATACCAGCAGACGGAGACGACGAGGTCAGAACGGCGGATCTCCGCCACTCGCCGATCGGCACGAAGGGAGGCCGCCGGAGGGTGCCTGAGACGAGGTGGAAAGCTCCCTCCCCGCCGCTCGCCGGCACGGAGGAACGAGGACGCCGGTGGGCGTTGGCGTGAGGTGGGGAGCGGTGGCCGGATCGGGTGCGCGACGCGGTGGGGTGCCGGGTGCGGCGTGCTGGGGCGGAGAAGCTGATGAGGGACTCGGTCGATCGACCGACTGAACTCGACTCGGTTGGGTGGGCGAGCCGGATCAGAGGTGGATTCGAAATATCCTCACCCTGCGAATATAAGCAAATTTTCTATCTTTTTGCAAAACATATAAGCATTTTTTTCTGAAATCCGTGTAAATAAAATTAAATAAGAACTACAAGCCTTATACAAAACTTAAACTTGATTGATCTTAGAAGCACCATGTGCCATCCGCCTTTCTTAGTGGTACGTTGGATCTAGATCTTTAGTAGGCCTTTGCTAAACATTTTGAAAACCGAGTAGAAGCCTGAGCAAAAGAGCGGGTGGAGGGGTCATATCAAACATGTCCGTCGTATTTCAATTGCCTATTTTAGCCCCTAAGACTAGTTTAAAGTGGTATCAGACACAGTGGGATGGTTTTCGCTACATGGCGATATAGCTGCAAGTATCTTCTCGCCAATCTTCTGTCCAATATAAGGGCATATCTAATATCGATGCCTAATTATTCTAGAGAGTACTTTAGTAAAACAATATGTATGTATTAGGGAAGTACACATTATATGTTAGATGTGCTTTCTTTAATTCATTTTGTCGTCGTTCACTTGTCAAAACCCATACCCCACCACACTCCATAACGCCTCATCTAAGTTGACATTCGCTCATTTGTCCTCCCCTCATTTGCACATGGGCGCAATGGCTTCACGTGCGTCCATACCCAATTCCCATATAGGAACCCTAAAAATGCAGATCAGCTAGCCACACCAACACACACGGACATGACGATACGGTAACATGTACTAGCCAGTTGGCTAGATACTAGGGCTATCACTAGGGTATAGCCACATAAGACTTAATCGCCATCGTGCCAGGTGGTAGGCTTGCAACAAGTAGTAAAAAAAAAAAACTTAGGCGTTTCACACCTCAAGAGGATTCTTCATGCGCTACGCAAGGGTGCCCATGCTCTGGGTGAGGCTGGGGTGCACCCACCATAATGCAGCTCATTGATCGATTCTACTCGGTGCCTCACCTGTTCGATTCTACTTGGTGCCATCTAGTTCGAGCACCGCTCTATGAAGTGCCAACCCCCAGCATGGTTTCACCTTAGATGGCATCAGAACCAAATGGAGTTGATAGTATCTAAATGTTGGCTAGAGTTGGTGGGACAGAAATGTGCTTATTCCCTTGTTTCCACTTTCCAAGATACGAGCTCTGAAAAAGGACTCTTAGCCCACACGTTTCACCGCACAAATCCTTCATTTTTTGTCGCTAGATTTACAAGAGCCTCAGGTCACCTTTTGAAGAACAGGACAGAAACTAATCATCGCTCTAACAGCCCCAAATATTCTGGGCCTTAGATGAAAACATTTAATACGAGGTGAAACTGAATGATAAGCAATGTGTTCTCAAGTCTATAAGTTTAGAAGATTTATAGCCATCAGTTTCTGTTTTACAGATCTCCATAATGTTTACTCTCAAAAATTTACCTACAATCAAAAGAATTATTGGAGAAGTTACAAATTAGCTGTCTGGCTTGAACTACTGAACCATACCAAAAAAAGTTCAGAGAAGCGCTACGTTACGCGATCAACAACATAGTGTTACAGGTACCCCGGCTCAGCCAACAACATATAACATACTATACTAACAAAGACAATTTACAGCGAGATGCGGCCATCTCGTGTCATCTCAATGCTGTGTTGTAGTGGGTGAGAAAGAATCGGAAGTCTGGATGGTACACTTGGCGATGGCGAAGCCAGTCATCTGCTCGCTGCATCAACAAAGCTGCAAGCTGCTGCTCCTCAGGCCTATTTGAGGACCAAATAGAGCTCTTCAATTTGTATGATGCCAGTCCAAAGATGGGCAATGTTAGTTTACCAGCTGCGTTCAGAGAGCAATTAAGGCCCCCAAAACTGGGGCCCACTGGTGTACTGGGATCAGTATCTGTGAAAAAGGAATCTAGCTATCAAATGAACTGAAGAATGGAAGCTCATTCAGCGATAAAGAATGAGGGGAGTTTATCTGGTGCAAGAAAAGACTAGATACCAGCAAAAGATGGAACATACCCTTGGATTGTGTTGATAAGTAATGAAATGTCAAGAAACATGCATCCAAATCCTTGAGTGTTGGTCCAGTTGGGATTCTATAGATAGGGTACCTGCAATTGTAAGCCCCAAGATGAAACTGATTTAGAGTCATAGCAACACTTCAGTTACAGTATTGCTCTAAAATTTAACAGAAGCTATTTAACTGAAACTAGCAAAGGCCCCTTTGTAATCTACTATCAGTCAATATGAAGTATTTGAAACACAGCAAAAGGATGACAATTCTTTCTACATAGAAACCTATAAGCACTAGTAACTAATAGAAAGCAAAACTGTGAAATCAGGTCTCACAAAACTATTGGTAGTGGCAATGAACACAAAAAATAATATGGTACCGGTATAAAGTTGGGAATTAGTTATTTATAAACACTTAAAAATGGTAAAGTTGGAAGTTTGTCCAATAAAAATGGAATAGTCAAAAGCTTACAGACATCAACCAAAAAAGAGCAGCACAGTTCAGAGATGCGACCACTCAAAAGATTGCATTGTAAATGATGTCAGAGAATCCAAGAGCATTATAGACATACCATGCAACAGAAACCCAACTGGTTGGCAGCAGATCACAACTTCTGAATGTCTTCAAATCTGGAAATTTACTTGCAAGAACTGATACCTGAATTGAAATTTTGAATAAAGTGTCAACAAACAACATATCTAGTCACATTTCATTTGACATACGAAATAAAGACTTGCCTTGTCTGTTAAAGGCTCTCTACCAAATGGTGGATCTGTCTCAAGATATTCAAAAATTGGACGAGTCGATGGTGAGTGCATTTCATCACCATCCCTTTGAAAGCCACCATCCATTCGATATGTAGCTTCCATGGTTGAGCTTCTTAATCGGTCAGAATCAGTTTCACTGCTACCTTCGCTGCTAGTATCCATAGATTCCCCATCACTTTCCTCCCAAGGATGCCTTAATTAAGCGAGAAAATTAACTAAGACAGTGTTACAAGCTAAGAAAACCGCAGAACCAAGAAAATAACCATACTGGGAAGAAATCCTTTAGACAGTTCATGTTGATTTCTTTTGAGTCTCAATGCTTATTTTGATGTCTGTATGCGGAATCAGGTCCCACACAATGAACAATACACAGCTAAAAGACGTGCAAATCCTAGTGACCTGTAGGTTGAAAGGCTACAACAAAACACGCAACTACAAATCATACAGGTAAAATAAACTAGATTTCTCAAAATCTAGTAAAGGTGTTGTTTGCATTATTAGGAAATATCAAGATTCAGCAGAAGGACTAAGTTACATCCCCTCTTTCTGCTCTAGGCTCCAATGATGTGACAATTCAATCAACTCATGACAATTGATAAGTACTATCAAATGCAATGACAATTGACCTCTTTTTTTTAAAAAAAAAAAAAAGATTCATCTATCCTCATGGTAGTTTCGACAAGTCCAATTTCAGTAATATGACATATCCTGAAGAACACATTTATTCATGGGCAATCTAAAGCTAACCCAATAAGCGCAACAACAAAATGCCTAGGCGGTTTTGGGTAGAAGAGGATTCTCCTTGCTCCCATTGCATTGTTCTTTCAATTACTTTAGAACTAGAATCATGTTGGATGACCAAACTAAACATGATATGATCAACCAAGTTCAAGAAACATAAGATCAGTTGAGCAATAGATCAATCAACCACAACTGAAACAATCCAAGGAACTCCCAACACAAGTGTCTCATAGGTCAAGGAACAATAATATCAAAAGCAGATTCACGTCCGCATGCAAAAAGTGAATACATGAGTTGCATATCAATACTCCAATTTCCATTGGCAATTTAACCAGATCAAATGCTCTGTAAAATTTTATGGAGCGTCACATATACGTGAATAACAAGCAAAAAGACGCATTGGCAACTATGACATAACCTGACTACAAAACCACTTGGGAGACAAACCAGGGAAAAGCTGTACACATTCTTTTTAGATCAAAGAATTAATCCCTCAAGTGCTCAATAGACAATATGAAACTTTATATTACATTACATGGAATCAGAAGAACAAATCTTAGCTAATGTCATTCATCAAAAGGATTTTCTAGACCAGAAAGGAAAGGATTTTCTAAACTGACCGTTTTTATTGTTCAATAAACATAAATTATATCCCTATTTACAATCCATTTAAAACATGATGGTCAATCGATCTGCTGCCTGTCAGATCATAATACCTTTTTAATAGCTGAAATGCGAACAATAGATCGGAAAATAAAATTTTACTAATCCTATGATATTAAACTCTAGCCACAAAAAAGCTGAAGTATTCAAATTTCCTAGACTTTCTTAAGCATGTTAATCCTTTGTATGATATAAAACTTTAAAGATGTAATGACTCTAAACAGAGTGGGGATATTTTGGTTGTCAAGATGGTCCGAAAGGTAACAGCAGAATGCATACAAGCCATGAAATTACTGGAAAAAAACAATGCACGAGGGTTCAAAGTTGATAACTAACTTAAAGGATTCAGAAGCCATGAGATTATTTCCTTCCGTTTCACATTTACAAAGAAAGGCTATTGAAGAACAGACAATTGAATCCGACAAAAATAAAGAACATAAACAAAATGTTGATCTTTTACACTATCTATCTTACCTGGTCCTCGATGAAAGCTTTGAAGGGTCCACATACAGCTGTATACCAGAAAGGTATGGCACATAATACTGAATCACAGATTCACTTCCACTCAAGACAAGGGGGACACCAGCCCCGTAAAAGCTCCACTCCTTGAAAGCCTCCCAGAGATCTCCAAGGATGAAATATGGTCGAGTATTGGTAACATCAGCAATCCTCCATCCCCTCATGCTAGTCTGGATAAATGCATCATCATTTATATCATAAAATAAACCAAACTGAAGAAACCAAAAAAAAAAACTTCAAAAGCAACATATTCAATAATTCTCATAAAGAAACTCCTTTTTCTATGATGAATATAAATTGTACCCCTCCTGGAAACATGGAAACAGGACTGCTGGCCTGACCATAAAATAATGCTACTGATTATATTCTTTTTGGCACTAAGTGCTTCCCATCCAGCTTGCTCCAGGGAAAGAAACTAGGTTAGCTGACTCACATGACTGCAACATCAACATAGGGAACTCATCCCAACCTTTTAAACTAACAGTTCTTGTTTGAAGAAAAGGGGTTTCTACATCAGTGCAGTTGATATTGATCGCTCTAGCGACACTTCCCAATTGTGTACTAGTAAAATACTGTAAACAAGTCACCAACAGCAACACACTCATGCAGCATAGATACAAAAAACAAGTTGGCATGAATATAGGGGGAAATGGAATATTCTCTAATTTGATTCTCCAATCGTTGAGGTGTAACTTGGCACTAGAGAAAAGCAGTCTCTCTTCACAGCCACGAGTCCCAAACTTTCCCCAATCACAATGATTGACAGCAGCAATACCAATTCGGCACCATCAGGCGAAAAATCTGACAATCAGCAGTAGTTCTGCTGCACAATTCCAGCAGCCACGAACGTTTGGTCGCAGTCAAACCACGCATCCACAGGCAGGGAAGCGCGTGCAATGCAACGCAACCGGTGCAAGCAAAGGCAAGCAGAAGCACGCAACTTAAAATTCGACCCAAAAGAGGGAACGAGGAGCCGAGGCACGGACCTTGGGCAAGTAGTGCACGGGCACGGACGGCGTGGTGGAGCTGAGGAACCTGTCGAGATTCCCCGCCTCATCCAGCGCCGCGGTTGGCGCGGCCGGGGGAGCGGTGGCGGCCGCATCAGCAGCCGCGGCAGCCTTGGCGGCGGATGCCGGCGCTGACACGGACACGGACACGGACGCGGACGCGGGCGGCGGCGGCTTGGAGGGCGCGGGCACGGGCGCGGCGTCGGCGACCCGCCTCTCGGGCTGCTCCTTGACCGGGGCCGGGGCGGGCGTCTCGGAAGCCAGTGGTGGAGTTCTGTGCCTGGCGCTGGCGGCCGCGGCGGCCCTGGGCGTGAGCGTCGTCCCCGCCGCCGGGGGCGCCGGGCGCTGCTGCGGCTGCGGCTGCGGCTGTCCCTGGGCCAGGCCCTTGAGGCGCTGCAGGTGCTCCTCCTGCTGCTGGCGGCGCACGTGGGGCGGGCTGTAGAAGCGGTCGACGACGCCGCCGGCGGCGCTGCGCGAGGAGGAGGAGGGGGAGGCGCCGGACGGGCCGGCCATGGCGGCGGCGGAGATGGGGCTAGGGTTTATTACTCCGGGGGCGGGCGGAGGCCGCGAGGAGAGGAGAGGGGAAGGGCAAGGGCAGGCAAGCAGGGCATGGTAGGGTTTTGGTGGGCTCTATGTTTGGGTGCGGCTGCGGCGGGAAGAAGATCTGGGAGAGTCGGGGAGGGAGGCAGGCGCCGTGGCGGTGGCGGGCGACAGCAGCAGCCAACCAAGGGGCAAAGGGAGAGGGGGCAGCCGAGGGGAGAGAGAGAGCCAGCGAGGGTGTCCGTTCCGTTTGCCGGTCTGGTTCCACTTCGCGTCGCGTCTCCTCTCTCCGTTCCGTTCCGTTGCTGCCTCTGGAGTCTGGACTTCTGGTTGGTTGGTTGATTCCCTCCGTGCACGGGCCGGCCCGTGTGCGTGCGTGTGCCTCTGTCTCCGGATCTCTGCTGCTACGGGCACCCATCAAATCAAAGTTGCATGGAGGGAAAAGTTTGATCGCCACAAGTTTCATATTACACCACAAGACATATGCATCGTGAATTTTCATTACTAATAATAATATGTAGAATAGCTTTGTTCTTCATTATAATACTAGTTTTTATTATTCTAAGGAAAGGGATGATGATGTATATCGACTTACTCTTTTCCGCATAAGGAGTGAGATTGCAGACCGGCTCACTCTTCAAACAAACACCCTACATGTTTCGCGTCCCAGATCAAAGTAACTTTTTTCCTTTCTTGGGCGACCAAGCAACTACAAGAGCAGTGTAAAAATTCACTGCTATCCAATTACTTTTAGCAAGTTAACAAATTAAGCAATATAAGCTCAATATATACTTCAAATTATTTTTAATGCTATTAAACATCAGAGAAAGAGGGTCATTTTTTTAATGGCCCGGTGTGGATTTCTTGATAAGCATCCTCATCCTAATATCACGCCACAAAACCCTATTTGCAAAACTATGCGTTGAGAGTTGCAAAGTCCGGCATCAGATTGAAGCATTTCCATGATTTCCAAAACGGTACTGTTGTGCTACATGCTAGAAGTAAGATAAATAGATACAACGTCATGATTTTCATGAGTAGTGTATTTTAGCACCATTTTCATGAGTAGTTTAAGGTATGCTTGGTCTGCGATCAAAATCCGTCATGCCAAATTTAACGAGACAAAGTTAGAAAAAAAAATGGATAATTCGGCAAGCCAATGTGAGACGTTAGCAGGTTTTGGTAGCAAAACAAATGACACACCATGTTTTCTCAAATGTTTTAGGTTGATATATTTTCGAAGTTAACAAAGCAGGGTATTTAATTTATTTAGCCAATAGATATGATTTTAAACAGTTTGTGCCCGCGTACACAAGGCATGAGGTATGATGAACCCCGTCATTGTGTGTGTGTGTGTGTTTTTTGAAAAATAATGAGGGATATTTATTTTAATTTTCATTGACTACTTTTGTGGACAATTTTTGAAAACAAAAACATGGAAAACGAAAGTATGCAAACTAATTGTACACCATTAGCCTGCCAGAAACGTACATGTCACATTAGCGAATTCTCGAGTCTCAGGACCTGCTTGGACTGCCAGAAAAACAACAGCGCACTGGATTGCGGCAATAGTCACGCTTGCCCTTTGTTACGACGCGATTACGCGAAGAAAGCAGAAAGAACAATTCTAGAGATAATGAAAGGGGATGCCAAGCTGTTTGCGGCTTATGAACAACCGGTGGCACTTGGCAGTGCACGAACGGAATTCAGTTAGAGTGGGAGGCCGGGCAACAACGTAGGCCAGCAAAGTCTCTAGCAAGTTTGAGTTGGAAACAAACTCTCGAGATCAAAAACCACAATACTCCAGGCCAGGAAGGGTCAAACGTTAAGACATGTGTAATAGTGATTGGACAAAAGAAATATTTCGAGGAAATGATTCATTAAGAATACAGTTTGCATATACTCCCTTCGTCCTGCAATACAGTGCATTCTGGGTTTTAAATTTTTTCTCAAATATAGTACATCCAGGGAACAAGAAGATAAAGTTTACTTGAATAAAATACATGATTGTTTTCTATATCATTTACTTGCCTATTTTATATAAAAAGGCTGAGAGTTCATCCTTTAATTATGGAAATCGAATCAAATTTCAATATAACATGAAGGTAAGCGAGGGGTATATATGTCTATTGTTCTCTCCCTTATTGTATCCCAAAATAATAAGAATGAACTATATATCAGGACAGAGGGAGTATGTAGCATCTACATGATTTGACAAGTATACAAACTACTCCTTGCATTCCAAATTATAAGATTTTTTTTACTTTTCTAAATATATATCTTTTAACACTTATAACTAGATATATAAAAGAGCAACGTATCTAGAAAACCAAAGCGTCTTATAATTTGAAACAGAAGGAGCACCTTATTATTTATGAATCAAGTCCCAAGGGCATTTTAGCTTCATTAACTAAGCATTTAGACTGAAGTAAATGTACTTAACTGGGTACTTTTTTATTAGATAATATATAGTTTATATCTAGCTTTATCTGTCAACCGATAAAATCAGACTAATTATTACAAAATTCAGCCCGTAGTCTAGCACATGAGCTGCTGAGAGTTCCAACTTACACCTAAACACATTAATAAACAAAACGAGCATAAAGTTTAACTAAGAACCAATAAATCTAGTTGACAATCATCCGTTAGAATCAAAGAAATGCAAAGTTAACGTCTCCAAATGTTGCTCAGCTAAGACTTGTTGATCTCGTAACTCACCGTGCCGTTGCAATCTTGCCCGCTGCTGGAACTTCATTTTGTCGGGTTCATTATTAGTTATCGGGTAATCTATTATGGACCTGTATCAGTGAAAGAAACAATGAGCAGGAGTAAATAAAAAGATGTCAGATCCGGACGACGTACTACCGCAACAATTGGAATTAAAAAAATTGATGAAATTGCTGTGAGTAGATGCTCTAGAGGATAAGGTTTCCAGCCGGGCGATAACCTATAGTAGGCCTTTTTTTTTTCTTTTTGTCCACCGATCATGTCTGGGCCACGACCCATCCACGCGACCTGGCCGTCCACAGTCCACACTTCACACTGCCTGGCTCCCTGATCGAACGGGGTTGGGGCGCCCTCGTCGTAGCGGGACGTGGCGAATATTCACCGGGCCGCAGCAGCAACTAACTGCTTCTGCGAATATTCACGTTAAGTTGGTTGGGTGCACGCCATGGAGTCTTGGACGACGGTGTGTACGTGTGGACCTCCCACGTGACACGCGCACGTGTCGACAGCGACGCCGATCCCTGTCGCTGTGAAATGTTGGATACGCACAGCCTCTGGTAAATGGGCCTCACCAGACAGGAACAGATCAGATCTGGGTCAACTGAGCTGAGCGGACTGTCAACAATGAGGAGTTGGGCTGTTTAAGGCCGAACGTGAATGCATATGGCCTGACTTGAATCCCCCAGCTTCCGAGTTACTACTGGGCTAACATTCAGATGCAACATGCGGCCCAGAAAGCTAAAAGTGTCCTTTAGTCACAGCACGTGTTATATCGGGAGAACTAGGAAAATGGCCTCAAAAACTTACGCTTAGGAAATTAGGCCTATTTTTTTTGAATTTAGGAATCTAGCCTCAAACCTAAATTTTTTTAGAAAAATGGCCTTCCGTCAGTTTTGGCTCTTAACGGTGTTAACTTTAGGGTAAAAAGACCATTTTACCCCTGAGGAAAAAAACTAGAGTTTTGTTCATTTATCGTATATATTCACAAATTTTAAGCACATAACCACATATATAATCATATATATTTTTGAAGTTAAAAAATAAATAATTCTACAGAACATGACCAGTTTTGTATTTTTAATAAAAATTAGACATCTCAAGGAGCACAATAAAATTTGGTTCACCAAAATTGGAGTTACCAAACTTTAGTTATGAATTTTCAAAGATAAGGGGCAAAGTGGTCTTTTCGCTCGCACCACAATGTCTAAGCTAACGGATTTGCCTCATAGACATGACGGAAGGCCATTTTTCTAAAAAAATTTGGTTTTGAGGCCACGTTCCTAAGTTTAAAAAAATAGGGCCATTTTCTGAGCGTAAGTTTTTTGGAGGCCATTTTCCTAATTCTCCCTATTATGTTCCCTCAGAAAAAAAAGTCACACAATTCCTAAAAAATTAAAGTGTCTCTTTATCTGCCGAAATAGACTATAGTTACAAGCCTATTAAAGTGGCACTTGTAGAACAAATTTTAAAGCACAATCAAACGTATAGAAATCTAACACATTTAGTACCGAAAAAGTATGTCAACAGATAAATATATTATGTATAGTGTACAAGGCTAGAAGAGCTCAAACCTCAAGGAAAAAGAAGGTGGAAGTTGAAATTACCCCTCAAAATCGAGATATTTGTCTGGTTCTTGCTCAAAATTGGTCATTTTAACAAAAGACAACTTACTACACCGTAATTATAGTCAGCGAACTCTATTCTTGTTCGGCTTCTTTGAATCACACGGTTTGATGTGACAATGGAGCTAGCCTAACTGCCTAAGGGCAGGCATCTCTAACACATTGAAGATATAATTGCTCTCGACTATAATGCTCTGTATGTAAGCATGAGACGATATAAACTAAAGCTACCATTTGGCATCTAATCTCATGTCTTTGTTATTATATGATATAATTAATCGTCAAACATATCTTCAAAGATTGGTTAACGAGGTGCCTCTCTTGGCCCTCTTATATGCACTCACAAAATTTGCACACACAATCGTCCCTATGAGCATAGACCATATATGCACTCTACTCGCAACGACTCTACTACTATGAGTAACCATTGCTAAAATAAACAGACATCACATTTATCATTGAAATAATATAATATTGACAATAAATCATGAATAAATGTGGAAAATTCTAAGCACTCAAATATAGAGTAAATGATCTAAACCTAGGTGGCAACAACTGGGAAAACAAAGGTGAGAGTAAAATATGTGATAAAAAAGAGGCCGACTCACACGTGTGTTGTGTGTAAATTTTTTATTTGACCATTCATTTTATTAAAATTTTTTATATAAATCTATCTATTTTATTATAATTTATTTATTATTATATATATTTTAGTAATTATTTATTTATTTTATTATTTATAAAAATAAATAAGATGAACCATTAAATAAGAAATTTAAAAAGAAAAAAATGACATTTTTAATAAGTAGGACGGAGGGAAGTACTTGCCGCGCTCTGTGCTGGACTGCTGGCGGCCTAGCTTGTGGATGGGGAGTGGGGCTCTGCCTCTACTGTCCGCGGCCCATGTGCGCGGCTCGGCTATCTAATCTGATGATGATCTAATCCGTCCACCGACAGAATCCCCACCGCCTGCTACCTCTATACCGTTCAGGCTGTTAACGCACGTGTATCGGAGGAACTCTCGGTTTCTGTAGTTTAAAAAAATTCTGTCCACAGCAGCAATAACAGTACGTGTTTTCCGTGCTCAATATACGAGTACTCCTAAGTCTCAAAAGTGTTTTCCGTGCTCAATATACGAGTACTCCTAAGTCTCAAATTTTAGGTTATTTTAAAAATTTTAAAGAGTTAAAGTATCTTAATTTTAACTAAGTTTATGTAATAAAATAATAATATTTAGGATATCAATTAAATGTCATCGGCTTCTTTCTTAACTATATTTTTATAGTTTATTTAACTGATGTCACAACTATTTATCTTTCTATAATTTTGGTTAAATTTGAGATAATTTGGCTTTTTAAGATTCTTATAATAATTTATAATTTGAGATGGAGGCAATAGTATATATACAGTGCACATGCAAGATAGCAGCAAAAATTACCTTTCTTCATTGAACCAGTGGTCATTACGGCAACGGAGATCTGGAAGATCAGGAACGACCGAGTGTTCAACAATGAGGTGTTCACTTTGCTACCTGGTTTAGTAACTTTAAGAATCAATGTTTACTTCGTTTCCAGGATGATCTTAGATCAGCATTCTGTTTTTGGCTTGACGCTTTTAGTTAATCACATTATAAGTAACTCTTTGTGCCTCTTATTTTTTTATATAAATAGAAAATGGAGTGCTTGGGGATCTTCCCATAGCTTTGCCTTAAAAGAAAAAAAAATATATACAGTGCAAAATTTAGTCAAAAATAACCCCAAGAAGCTGCTTGCTATAATTAAAGCTTTAATTATTCGCTTGTGATTAGTACGTACGGAGTACCACCTCACTCTAAATTCAGTCTACTATGAATTGAAATTAGGGGTGTTTAGACTGTGGTATTTTTTGAATCCGATGAATAGTATCACTTTCGTCTTATTTGACAAATATTGTCCGATCGTGGATCAACTAGGCTTAAAAGATTTATCTCGTGATTTTAAACTAAACTGTGTAATTAGTTTTTTTACCTACATTTAATGCTCCATACAAGCAGCTAAATATTGATGTGATAAAGAGAGAATGAAAAAATTGTAACTTTTAGAGGGAACTAACCTAGCAGCTTGTTTTGGGGTACATACTAGTTGATGCAGTGGACAGGTAGGGAAGCATGCCCACCGTATGTGGCCTTTACGCAGTACCAGATCCGACGGCCGCCCACCCAGATCGAGGCCACCGTCCTACTAGTCGTAGCGCGCATGTGGGACACGCTCTCCCATGCCGCATCACGCAAACCTCGCCACGTACTCCTATATAGCAGCAGCTAGCATCTTCACGTGCCACTAGCTGACTAGCAACCCCGGCGAGCAGAGCTCATCGACCGAGGCGAGCAGCAGCAGCACGCAGCATCTGCCCACGCTCTCATGTCGCCCCCACCGCACAGCGCGCTCCTCTTCCTCCTCCTCCTGCTGCTCGCCTCGGCAGCGCCGCTGCCGCGCCCGGCCGCGGCGGACGACCGCCGTCGCCTCGTGCAGCAGTTCTACTACTACTCCCCTCCGCCGCCGTCCACTCCTCCCGGCTACGGCGCCTACCCGCCGCCAGCGGCGGCGGCGACGACGACCGGCGGGCCGCCGCCGGGGAGGGGGAGCAACAGTAGCGCCCCTGGGGCGCGCGGCCAGGGCCAGTACGCGTTCCTGTCCGGCTCCGAGGCGCCCCGACGGGGAGCGCCGCTCCGGCTGCCGCCGCTTCTTGTCTGCGTCGTGGCCGCCGCGGTGGCTCTTGCATGGCGTTAGCACCTAGAGCAGCTCGGTCTCTCTCTCGGTTCAGCGCAGCAGCATCGCCGGTTATTATCATTATTGTGTAAGCGCGCTCTCAAACTGTGTTGAAATGGAGTAATGTATGATTTGTTTATGTGGATGCGTTTTATATATATGCACATTTCATATATAGTAGAAAGCAAATTTTTCTGTTGCCGTACCCTCGCGCGTCTTCTTCTCTCGGAGGCGACCCGAGGGCTCTCAACCGCCGACGCCGAGGCTCGGCCTCCATCGCCGAACTGGGCCACCGCCGCCGCGCCTACTCCTCGTCGACGGCGACGGCCCATTAGGGTTTGCCGGCGACGGCTCGGCTCGTCCAAGGCTTGGGTGCTGCGCGTTGTGTGCGGCACACTGGCCGGACGGGCACCTGCCTTGGCGAGGAGGGCATCTCGGCTAGCGGCGATGGCGGCCCATTAGGGTTTGCCGGCAGCAGTGACCGGGCTTGGGCGCCGCGTGTTACGCGTGCAGCGTCGATACTCTTTGGCCGGTGTTGATGATGAAGGAGGTGGAGGAGGCCATAGGGCACATGATTTTGATCTTGTGCGGCGGAGCCAGAATCGTCGCGTGTGCTGGGCTTCGACGGTTTTACTTCAACGGTGGTTACCGGCCTAGGCGAGTACGTTGATGATCAGATCAAGACGGAGACGATAATCAATGGCGTAACATTCGGCAGTTGGTGGGCAATGGAAGTACTATCAAGTTTTGACGGCGGTGACGCTTATGGGCGTCACTTTCCTTGCTGGAGGCGTCGTCTTGTGGTGGATCTCCCCGGGTGAAAACCCATCTCCAGTTATCTGGCGGAGCGATGATGACGTCTACGGGTGTCATTTTTCTCGTTGTAGACGTCGCTTTTGGAAGATCCCTTGGGTTGTCGGTCCTAGTGCTGGCAACGAGTTGGTGGCTCCCTTGCATACACACCAGGTGTTTCATGCTGTTGCCAGGTTTCAACATCCGATGTCTTCGAAGTGGTCGGTGTCCAACAATCTTTAAGTACACTTATAAGATCTGATAGACGTGTGTGGCGGCACTATCTCGACGTGGGTGATCATACTCTTATGGAGTCGACTCACGGAGCAAGTTAGTTATCGCATAGGACTACCAAAGTTTCTTGTTGGGATTTTTATTCCCTCCGTCAGTTTCTTTTATTTCTGTCTTTCTTTGTAATAATTGACCTGATTTTATCTGTTGGTGGATGAAGCCGGGTATGAAATACTAGCCTTTATCTAAAAAAAGTAGAAAGCAAATTTTGGGGATGGAAATCTGTATGCTCTCTCTACTTTCAGCTGAATAGGTTTTATCGAGTCATGTTATTCCATAGACAAGATTTCCGAACTATGGCCGATGTTACCTGTGATTTGGCATTTTAATTTAAAAAATCTTCTATTGAAATCTCAAAATCTTCTATTGAAATCTCAAAATCTTCTATTGAACTATGGCCGATGTTACCTAACAAGAAGTACACACAAACAAAAGAACTAAAACCTGACATGCATTGGTATTGTCAATTTGTTTTCTTTTCACATGCATCAATTATTTTGATATTGTCCTGACTCTATCCTTTGAATCCGGTTTCTGCATATAAGTCTAAAAGTACTCTACAGGTTTCTGCGTAAAAGGCTAAAAGTACGAAGGTTTTCTCTTTCCATTCTGTCTACTCCTAGATTCCTTTCCACCTTTCATTTACAGTTTTCCCTCCACTTAGTTAGTATCTCAGTGGTCGACTGAATATTAATACGAAGCAACTACTAGCACAATTTTTTTTTTCATACTAGCAGCATTTCTTAGGGTGTAGTAGTGGTTTTGTGAACCGCCAGTTTGAAAGACCATTAAAATAATGATATTTTTTAATCACTTAAGAACCGGATATGTAAATATTACATTATTGGTTGACATAGGTAGTATGACCTAGGATTTACCCGAATGGTATACTTAGACTAGTCTCGATGTAGATTTTATGAGGGTTTTATGCACACTTATTAGAATGTCACGTCAGCATAAATAGAGCTTTTTGCGTGGATGAGTTTGTTTATGTGGATGCGTTTTATATATATGCACATTTCATATATAGTAGTAGAAAGCAAATTTTGGGGATGGAAATCTGTATGCTCTGTATGCTTTCAGCTGGAAAGGTTTCATCGAGTCATGTCATTCCATAGACAAGATTTCCAAACTATAGCATTGGTACTGTCAATTTGGTTTTTTCTTTCACATGCATCAACTATTGTGATATAGTATATTGTCCTGACTCTATCCTTTGAATCCGGGTTCTGCACAAAAGGCTAAAAGTACTCTACAAAGCGGCTGGGATTGGTCGCACCTTGGCGTAGCAAAGAAAATCGATAAATAAGATATCCATACTCCCTCGGTCAAAAAGAACGACTATGAGATGCCTATAGGTTAAACTTTTCAGTTTTGACTATGTTTATAGAAAATATATGTAACATTTATATCTTTAAATAAATTTATTAAAAAACTAAATTTAAAGATCTTTCTGATGATGTTGGTTGGCATGGCAACCAACAACAGCTGCATCCCCGAATGCTGAAATACAATCGGTGGTGCGATCACGACGAACGAAAATGGGCAAATATGAAAGGTGATACAAACGGGAATTTAGGGCAAAAGCCTCCTTCCTTTTTTCATTACTGTTTGGGGGTGCTATTTATATATCACCGTAGACTTTTACATAGCCATTTTACCCTCTTTACCTACAGCATATTCCTAGAATATACCGGTGGCCAGGGTCACATTAGCCATCCTGCTCTGTGATGCCTTCTATCCCCCAACTACCGATCGAACAGGGCCCACCGACGTCATCCTGCCGCTCGCCTCGGACTCCTCCGCTCACATTCGGCGATGCACACACCTGCATCTAGTCATAATGGTAAGTCACATATATAATCGAATGGGTGCCGAATCAAAATCAAAAGAGCACCGAAAGCGGATCTGATAGCGCCAAGCCCACAATGCACTGCCCTCTGCCAGTGTTGTGGCTCAATCCCGCTATTGGGCAACCGAATTATCATTCGGCCTTCGGATCTCTATCGTAAATGCGAACCGATTGCCTATCGGACAGCGTGCTTTGTTGTTAACTGGATGGTGGGGGTGCCCACAGCGTGGCCATCCCCCAACAGTAACCCCTCAGTGCCACACTGCCCGTTTTGCGGGCAATGAGGTGACCGAAACGACATCTTGCAAGTTTCATTACGCCGTCCCCGAATGGGAGCTGAATTGGAGCCCTGCTCTCCACATTGAAGTCCTCGGTTTTCGAGCCAGTTGCGGGAAAACGGTTGCGGGCAATGAGGCGGCCAAAGTGACATCTTGGAAGTTTCATTGCGTCGTCCCCGAATGGGAGCCGAATTGGAGCCCTGCTCTCCGCATTGAAGTCCTCGGTTTTTGAGCCAGCTGCGGGAAAACGGTTGCTGAGCCAACGAAGATGGTCTGGCCAGGCCACGTGTTGCGCGGGAAACGAACTAGCGCGCGCTCGCGGGAAAGCGCAAGAAACAACGGCCAACCGGCGTCTCCTTATTCTCGAGCCGCGTAACCGTTCGCGGCCATTGCCCCGCCGGGTATAAAAAGTCCCGCGACCCTGGCACTGCCCTCATTCTTTCCCGCGCTGCCTGCTGGTCTTTGGCATTCGGAGCTCTCATGTGTTCGGCTTCCATTCGCCTTAGTTCAATCGGTAAGTAAGTTCTTTTAGATCTTTCGCTTTATGTTTCGCAAAATATCTTTTAGATCTGTCGGGGTTTGGCTGCCTTATTTGTCTTTTGTGTCAGCTTTTTATTTCCTTATTTTTTGTCTTTGTTTCCTTTATTTCTTCTTTAGTTCGGGTGATTCGCTTTGTCGCGCATACGGCTCGTGGTATGACTCAAGGTGCTGTTGCCTCCAATTCAACCAGCAGCGGGTCCGGGTCAGATTCTGCTTCGGACTCGTCGTCCGATTTGGGTTCCAGTTCTGCTTCATCGAAGCACAACCTGTCTGTTGTTGTTGCCGATACCTTTGTTGAAATAATGGATGAGTCCGGGTGCTCGAGGGCAGCTGATGCCGCCGATAACCGGTCACAGGCCAGAGCGATCGTCAGCAGTTTGGGAGCCAAAGTGGCGAGCGATGAAATTAGCAAGAACATAGTGTGTCATGATGCCAGGGCAAAAAGGAAGCCACTGCGGATGCATAGTATGAACAGCAATCCAAAACGGACGATGCTCAGTCTCAGCCTAAAAAAGGAAAGAAACCATTTCGGTCTATTTTCGTTCTTGGCCAGTCCGAAGTGACGGATCTATTATTGGATGATTACCAATGGCTTGGCTTGATGAGTTCGGACACCCAATCCAAATGCCAGGCCCCAGGCACCGAAAGGGTTCCTCGGCCGAAACCTTATGAGGCTGTTGTTTTTTGGGACTTCTTTGTGGCTGGGCTCCGGTTTCCGGTTGAGCCATTTTTTGCGAAGTGCTCAGTCGGTTTAACCTCTAGTTATGACACCGAATGCTATATCTCGGATGAGCGTTTTTGCGATGGCGCTGAAGATGATGGGTCGCCAGCTTAGCGTATCGGTGTTCTCTTGGTTCTATGAGTCGCATGTGCGCGGCCGATATGGCCAGATTGAAACTACTAGTGAAAGGGTCAGAGTGGAGCACGGTGGGACAACTTTGTCACAGTCAGGACAAAAGCCTTCCTTAGCTTGCACCATACTATCGGAACAAAAGGTTCGATTGGCAGAACTATTGGTTTAACATTCGAGTTTGTAGTGACGAAGGGGTGCAAACTGCTCTGGAGAACGGTTTGAAAGCCCATGCTCTTGTTACTCAGCAATCCGTGTTTGCGGGGCAACGCAATGTGACCGTTGGCTTGTATAACCCAGAAGATGATGCAGCCGATGCCGCGTTTCGGGAAACCTGCGGCCGCCAGAGCAGCCGTGATCTTGTCGAGGAGATGGTGGCTTTGAACAAGTGGCCGCTGTGCAGCGAAGTCCACTTTACAAATATCGTAGAGAGGAAATAGTACCATGGGCCAGATATTCGACTGAGTAGGCCCATCAGGTTTCTGAATGACGCCACCTTCATTACATGGGTGGAGAGGCAGCGATATCTGCGAACTGTGCATCACCTGAGAGCACAAAGCGTGCCAAAAACATCTTGGGGCCATTTCATGGCTGAACCGAGCATTTGATGCCATGGGAATGGTCTATTCGGACCACACAGTATGTAGCAAGAAGGGGAAGCAAGGTATCAGCTCCATAAGCCAGGCCGTGAATGCTACTACTCTGGCTGAGTCACAGAAGCGGAAGCGCGCTGGTTGATCAGCGGCTGAATCAGAGCCTGTGGATGTTCAGGTATGTCACGAGCTGGCCAAAATGTCATGGCCTAAACCCATAAGGAGAACCAAGAAGGTTGAATTTGGTAGAGGCCATAATTATGGCGCTGTTCGCACCGAAACGGTAGTTAGAGATTTGTCGTTGTTTTATTTTAGTATGTATATGCTTTTGTCGAGCATTTTGGTGAACTAATATTGTTTCCATGTGCATTTCAGGTTGTCTCGAGCTCGACTACTCTTTTGAAAGACATGACAACCAAGAAACGATCAATCCCCGCAACGTCCTGGTTGTGGACGTCGACTTGAGCGGCATCCAGTTCGGCGGCAACCGGCGTCCTCCACCTGCACGCCACGCCGATAGGGCACCAAGGGCAGACTCCTCGAAGCGCGCGAGGACCGGGGCTAGCACAAGTGAGGGCCGGGAGAAGTCGGTGGATCCTCCATCCTCTGCCAATAGGCGTGTGGGTAAATCACGATTTTGCCCGGAGTGCGTCCGAATGACGAAGGAGATGGCTAAGAACGTGCTGTTCGGGCACGGTATACTCTCCTTAGACGCCTCTGAGGGGGATTACGGTGAGATGAGGGTGTATTCGGGTTCCTCTTCCCCAGATGAGGGAAGCCCCGGACAGGAGAAAGCTTATCGCATTGCTCGTGCTCTAGGGGTTGATTCGGACGCTGTGCTGGTGAACAACGTGGACTATCGATAGATCGGGGTGCTGCCATCGATGGAAGGCCCTAGATTTGCTGACGCTTGTAGCCATTCTTTCATCGCGCCGGTGACCAAGCGTGACCTGCTCATGGCCGGCGATGATGAAATGCTGAACGCCATCGACTATCATGCCATTTCGGTGAGTATTTGTTCTACTGTTGCGTGTGATGAGATTCTTCGGATCAACTTCTGACCTGCTGTACTGAATGCTTTCTCACAGAACTCGCTCTTGGTGTGATCTCTGCTTAAGCAGAGGCAGGCTGACCGGGCCTATCTGGTGAAGCGGGCGGAGGACAGCGAAAAGCGGGTGAAGGAGCTAGAGGAGAAACTCGCTGTCGAGACTGCGAAACTAGAGACAAAGTTGACCGCTCGCAAGAAGGCTAAAAGCACGCTTAAGACGGCTCAATGGGAGGAGAAACAGAGCCAAAAGGAGGTAGGCGCGACCGTACATAAAGCACTGAACGCCTATGAGAAACTCTTGACCGGTGTAGGGGTGGTTGCCGCACCTGCTTTAGTCGAGGGCTCTTTTTCGGCTGCAGCGGAGTGGCTTTCAGCTCAACTTGAGTCATTCGGTGATCTCATGGATTCGGGGCATGAGTACACTAGCATTGAAGTGACTCGTGCCTTGATGAAGACCCTCAAGGACGCCGGATGCACCCATGCTGATGGGCTTGAAGCAGGGGACCCGAGCAAGTTCTGGCTGATGGACGACGACGCCCACCAAGCTGCTGTCAAATTTTTTGACAGCTTCTGGCACCCCGGTGGCTAGGACATTGCACTGTATCGGGCAGTGCTTTCGGACTCGACCTAGTAAGGGCTACGCGCTCAGGTTTTTTGTTTACGATTGACTTTTGACCTACTTCTTATATTCGATTTTAATTCTCATAGACTCTCGAGGAGCGAGCTTCCATAAAAGAGAGAGTGGCCGCATTCATTGCGGCCCAAAATGAGAAAGAAGCCGCTGCCAGGGCCCAGACTCCTCGGTCCACCCCTTCTCGCGAAGAGCCCCAGCCGAATGCCATGCTCGGGACCGTCGACCCCAACTCTTCAGCTGCTGAAACATCTGCCCCGAATGTAGGAAATGTGGACTAGTAGAACTTTTTAGCTTGGCTTGTGAACTTGTGGCCATCGTGCCGAATCATTGTGTGTAATGATACAAGTTTAAACTTTGATGCTTTAATTCACGCAGGTTCCCCCAGCGGAGCATGTGCAAGACCTATTCGAATAATATCCCATTACTATCGACTGGGAAGGTTTTGTGATTCGAGGTGACACTTGGTACCGTCATCGCTTTCGGTACCCCGGGTCTGGCTTGTGGGGTTTCGTTAAGTATCAGCTACATCATGTTTTTTGAAAACTTGTCCTGCCCCGATACATCATGAGTACACATGGCGGTTTTGTTTTTGATTTGATAGATTGGGACCAGAAGCTGTGGCCTTTCTGCTACTTGTAATGACTTTCACTGCGGATGTGTTATCGCTTGATAGAAAAACATGTTTGATTTCGCTGTGTTATTGCGAAGTGATACCTTCGATCCAATGCGTGAATGTGCAAAAGACGTGGCATAAATAAAAACGCCATCCCCTCAACTTTGGGAGTTGAGGGGCACATTCTGCGATATCTCCTCGGTCTCTTTTTGAGACCGAATAGGCTTTGTTTGAAAAATGCCGTCCTCCTAACCTTTAAGGTCGGGGGGCACATTCGGCGATAGCCCCTCGGCCTCTTTTTGAAACCGAATAGGCTTATTTTAAAAAACGCTATCTCCCCAACCTTTAAAGTTGAGGGGCACATTCGGCGATAGCCCCTTAGCCTCTTTTTGAAAGAATACGCTTATTTTGAAGAACGCCGTCTCCCCAACCTTTAAAGTCGAGGGGCACATTCGGCGATAGCCCCTCAGCCTCTTTTTGAAGGCGAATAGGCTTATTTTGAAAAACGCCGTTCCCCCAACCTTTAAAGTCAAGGGCACATTCGGCGATAGCCCCTTGGCCTCTTTTTGAAACCGAATAGGCTTGTCTTAGGTTTAAAAATGACGTCCCCCAATTGTTAAAGTTGAGGGGCACATTCGACGATAGCCCCTCGGCCTCTTTTTGAAACCGAATAGGCTTGTCTTAGGTTTAAAAACATCGTCTCCCTAACTGTTAAAGTCGAGGGGCACATTTGGTGATAGGCCCTTGGCCTCTTTTGAAATCGAATAGGTTTGTTTTTTTTTTAAAAACACCGTCCCTTCGGCATGTATAATGACGTGTCTATTCCAGTCAGTACTGTACACGTTTTCATCTGTCTATCCACCATTCACATGTTTGCTGGATTACAATATTTTAAATGGGACACAAGGTTTACATTTTGTTTCGCGATATGGTTGGCTAGAACAACAAAAAGCATGTTCACCGTCGCATGGTGACCTGGTGTTTGAGGCCTTGAATATTCACCTTACGCGGCCGATTTCAAAGGAGCTCGGGAATGCTGAGGCGGATGTGGCTCTTCAGTCATTTTTTGCTGACAAACCATAGCGGGTGGCGTGAACACGCATGATTGGTCTTCAGGCAAGCAGAGTGAGTTGCCAAGCTTGAGTCTTGGCGTAACTTTTTCCCTTGCTCATGCGAGTGTCAACCACTAGACTAGCGCCAGGTTCTATAACTTGGCTACCCAATGAGCTGGGGTATTCTCTCAGTGGTGCACAGTGTGCGCTTGTTGCATTCAGTGCTCTCGACACTCTTTTCTGGATGGTGCCCGAATGCCTGTCGGCCTCTGTAGATGTTGCCCTGTGTGTGACTATCGCGCTCTGCACTCCCGAAAGGCCTTTCCTGATGCCTCCTATTTATATTAACCAAAACCCTACTGGTGTCACTATTGCGAGTACTATCCCAAACCTTTGCGTGCTTATACCGTTGATGCCGTGGTTCCCCTGGTCTTATATAGTGGCTAGAGGCGGTAACCTGTCTTTATTTCGGATACGGATGCTATCGCCGCTCGTTAATTTCTTTGATTTGGTAGGTGCAACATTATTTTGTCGTGTGCTATAGCTGGTACATTGTCTTGACTGCCGCAAGTACTGTGTGAGTTATTGCGCATTTGGTTTGTTGGATCGTATCTCTGCTCATAATGCGACTGAATTGATAGCCACTGGGCTATTGATTTGGTCCCTCTTTTTTGGGACGTTGTAATGGGTGATTCGGCCCAATCCATTTCGGATCAAAAGTGCTGCAGCCTCTGGGCTTGCAGCTTGGTCCTTTTTGTACTTTCGTTTTATTGAGCCATCGGGCCCGAGGTTGCATGCAACCTTTACTAGAACGCAATTGACCGTCGAATATGCAAGGACGTCCCAAATGGGACCCTAGCTTTCGACCATCAACGATAGGTGTAAGGGGAAACAAAAAATTAAATTAAGTTCATAGGTTACAAAAGAGTGCCTCATTAAAAAACCTCATCCATTTCTAGGTTCCCCCATGTGGAAAAAGAGCGCAACTCTTTGGTTCAAATGGAAAATGCGAAAGGAAAATTACAATCCTCTTAGGGGCAATTCGGCTCAAGGGTAGAATCGCCGCAAGTTGTCGGCGTTCCAGGTATGAGTTGTTTCGGCTCCTTCATTGGTGAGCTTGAAGACTTCGGCCTTGATCACCTTTGAGACAATGAATGATCCGTACCATTGCGACTGTAACTTGCCTTGCTTGTTTGCATGACGAATTAGCACCATGTCCCCAAGATTTATGTTTTTGCGTAGCACCGTCTTGTCCTCTAGGCCCTTGTTTCTTGATGGTATTGATCCAGATTCTCTGTTGTCTGGCATTTGCATAACTCGGCTATTTCCAGCTCAACGTATCGCTGGATGGGAGTTGTTGCGGTATTTCAATGAGCCAAACTTGAGCTCTTCCGGCGTTATAGCTTCTTCATTGAATAACAGACGGAAAGGCATGAATCCTGTAGATCTTGTGTTGAAGATATTATGACCTCATACTGCTGCTATCATTTCACTGGCCCATTTTTCTTTTTTGATGCCCTGTAAAATCTTGGACACTGCTTGGAAAATTTCGCCATTTTCCCTTTCAATTACCCCATTTGATTCTGGATGATAGATCGAAGCGAATGCCAACTTGATTCCCAATTCGGCACAAAACTGCCAAAACTAGGTTGTGTCAAATTGCTTGTCATTGTCCACTGTGATATATGATGGGACGCCGAAATGACACATGATTCTTTGCCAGACGAAACTATGAGATTACCCGATGTGATCTTGGCTAGAGCTTTCGCCTCCACCCACTTGGTGAAATACTCTAGTGCCACTACCGCATATTTCAAGTTTCCTGGAGCTTGAGGTAATGGACTGACTATGTCTACTCCCCATCTCTATAAGGACCATGTTGGCATGACAGATGATGTAGGGTTTGCGGGGCGTTCTGCTTCTTGGCAAACATTTGACAAGCTCTGCATGTTTTAACAATATGCTTGGCATCTTCGGCTGCATGAGGCCAGTAGAAACCCTGCCGCATTACCCTATGAGCAATTTCATGGGCCCCCCTATGGATACCGCACATTCTTGAATGTATCTCATTTAACAGCTGCTTGCCTTGTTCTCTACCGATACACTTGAGCAGCGGTGTGACTACTCCTTCTTTGTACAACTCGCCGCAAATGATGGAGTATGGCTTGGCCCTTGACTGCATTCACTGCAAATCATGTTTGTCTTCTGGCTCATATGCTCCATTGATAAAGGCCATTATCTGTGCTCGCTAGTCTTCGCTGGCGATGATGTGCACTGGTAGGGGCTTGTCTTCTTCATCTTTGATTGCTTTGATAGATAGCAATTGAAAGAACACATCAGATGGTAAAGGAAACCCCTGTGCTACTGCTTTCACTAACTCATCGGCCTCCGTGTTTTCTGCTCTCGGTATGTGTTTCAACGTAAAGCCATCAAAATACTTCTCCATTCGGCAAACATCTACTAGATACTTAGTCAATTTGGGTTCTCTTGCCGAGTACTCTTTTTTGATATGTCGGACGGTGACCTGCGAGTCAGACTTGATGATACATCTGCGAACACCCATGGCCCTTAGCTTTCGCAGCCCGAGCAATACTGCTTCATATTTGGCTATGTTGTTTGTTGTGAGGAACAAAAGCCTTACTACATATCTGATTTTAGGCCCCAAAGGCGGTGTGAGGATTACGGATATTTTGGCTCTAGCTGAACACCAGGCTCCGTCGTAGTGAACTATCCAAGTTGACGGTTGGACGTGACGAGTGGTATCATCTGTAGCTAGGGTCTAATCAGCTATGAAATCAGCGATAACTTGTGACTTGATTGTGGATCTGTGTTGGAAGCTGATTCGGTGTGCGTTCAATTCGGCTGCCCACTTGCCTATTCTGCCTACCACCTCGCTGTTGTGGAACAATGACTCCAGCGGTTGGGCTGACAAGACTTTGACATCGTGCTCTTGGAAATAATGCTTGATCTTGCGGGAATCCATGACCACCACGTAGGCCACTTTTTCCAGCTCCAAATAATTTAGCTTTGCACCAGCGAGTGCTTCTAAGACAAAGTAGATTGGGAACTGCATCATTTTTCCCTGATGCTCTTTTTCCTCTACCGATACTGCACTAATAGCTACTGGCGAAGCCGCCAAATACAAAAATAATTCGGCCTCTGGAGATGGTTTAGACAAAGTGGTTAGCCTTGTGAGATAACTCTTTAGATTCTCAAAGGCGATCTACTGCTCCGGTCCCCATTCGAATTGATCTGCCACTTCGAGCACCCGAAAGAAAGGAAGGCCTTTTTTGGCTGATCTTGAGATGAAACGACTGAGCGCTGTGATTCTGCCTGTCAACCTTTGCACTTTGCTTTTGGTTTGTTGTGGGCATCATATTGGTGATTGCAGCTTTCTTTTTGGGGTTTGCTTCTATACCCCTGGTTGATACCAGACAGCCTAGGAGTTTGCCCTTTCGAACACCGAAAATGCACTTATCCGTGTTGAGCTTGAGGTCGCTGCTCCTAAGGTTGATGAATGTTTCCTTGAGGTCCTCTATGTGAGTCCCCTTGATATCACTTTTGATGACAATATCGTCGACATATGCGACCAGGTTCTTCTTGGTTTTTTGTTCTTTAAAACCCTCATTTGTCATTCTGGAAAAGGTTGGCCCTGTGTTTTGGAGCTCTTCCAGCATGCGCTTATAACAGTATGTGCAGCCTGGGGTTATGAAACTTGTTTTTTCTTCGTCCTCTGGGTTTAACCAAATTTGGTGATAGCCAGAGAAACAGTCCAGCAAGCTCATCATTTTGTAACCAGCCACAATATCGACTAGCTTGTCAATTCTCGAAAGTGGGTACGGGTCTTTCGGGCAATGCTTGTTCAGGTCTGTGAAGTCGACACACATTCTCCATTTTTCGCTCTTCTTTTTGTCCATGACCACATTTGCCAACCATTCCGGATATTGAACCAGGCGAATTACATCCGTGTCCAGAAGTCTTTGTACTTTAGCGGCTGCTGCCTCTACTCTTTCGTCGGACATTTTCCTCAATTTCTGCTTCCTGGGCTTGGCTGTTTTTGACACGTTCAGAATATGCTGTGCCAGCTGCCTGCTGACCCCTTGCAGATCCCTAGTGGACCAAGCAAATACGTCCTCATTCTTTGCTAAGAATCACAGAAGTTCCTTGCTTTCAGTTTCAGTTAAGCTTGCTCCGAGATGCACACACCTATCCGGTCTATCTTGGCAGAGGGGGACTTTGACTGTAGCTTCCGCTGTGGCGGCTCTCGTCTCTTTAGATTTTTTGGATTTGGTGTCATCATCTGACTCGCTTTCTGGATCCTCTTCTTTGCTTTCATTGCTATTCTTTTTCACCTCGTTGACCATGCTATACCCTAGAATCGGCTTGCCTTCTGTGCGCCATACACAGCAATCTTCGGCCGAGGCATTATCAGCAAATTTGATGCAGTCATTAGGCAAAGTTACCTATGCATGAAGATTCCCTCGCCTCCGAACCCGAATAGGGCATTTCATGCAGGTTCTAAGGTACCATGATCAAGCTGCATTAGGTCGAATGCCTAGGTGATAAGATATCAGCAGAGCTGCCATTGTCCAACAACACATTGTGCAAGGTGTAACTGGCCACATGGACTGTGACAACCAAAGCGTCCGTATGCGGGTAATCTCTGACTTGGAAGTCGCTTTCATCAAATGATATCAGAACCATCGACCAGGCATGTCTATTCAACGATACTCTTGGTGAGACTGTAAGTACCCTCCTTTCATAATCCTTCCTGGCTCTCTTGCTTTCATGCTCAAGGTTGGATCCGCCAGTTATTGCAAAAATATTTCCCTTTGACTGGAGAATAGGATTTACAATCTGGATATCTTGGGATTGCTCTTGCTTCAGCTGTGGCTGTGGTTGTTGTGCCTGCTAGTGCGGTTCAACCGCTGTCGGCGATGAAACCGCAATCGAATGAGCGTGCGCCCGATTCTGGATGAATTGATGATAGTAACTAGTTGGCGGTAGCTGCCAAGTGTATGGATTTTGGTAGTACTAAATCGCTGGTGCCTGTTGAGACGTCTGATACTAGAATTGCTGGTAAGCTGAACCGTGACTTGAAATAGGGCCCTGACTAGTGTTGAAACACGTGCTTGCTGGATTGGGCCACACTTGCAGTTTCGTCTTTTTCTTTCTGCTCTTTTTCCATTTGCCCGTATCGGCACTCGCGTGACACATGCCTGACATTTTCATCGCATACAAAACAGTAGGGGACTCTCTGACCCCTTCCACGCCCCCTGCCTCGGCCCCCACGTGGAGGTTGCCCTCCTCTCACATTTTGGGCAGGAGGGCGAGTTTGACTTTCCTGCGCAAAATTGGGGCCGACTAGGCTGAATCATCCTGCACGTTGTTGACGAAGGGACGCTGATTGGCGAACTTTGGTCCTGTCGATTGCCTTTGCCTCGGGGTTTTCTGCTTGAGGCTGTTTCGCGCTACTTTTTGATGCTCTTTATCTTCTTCGGACCTGGCGAATTTGCGCATCTCAGTGAACAGGTCGTTGGCTGTCATGGGTGAATCACAAGGGAACTGTTCCCTGCACGGCCCCATCTTGAGCCCCTCTATCACTACTGCAATAAACACCTCATCAGCGACATTCAGTGTTTGCACTCTGAGCTGAATGAGCCTATCCAGATACTTGGACAAGGGCTCGTCATCCTGTTGATGAAGCTTGAGTAAATCCCTTGTGCCTTTCTTCTCTGTCTGAAAACCTTGAAAAGTGTTCACCAATTCGTACTTGATTTGATGCCATGATCTGATTGATAGAGGCCGAAGTGACATGTACCATTCGTGAGCGACATCGTCAGCTACCATGATGAATGATTTTGCCAAGGCACTGGCGTCTCCTCCTGCCGAATGCACAGCTGCCTCATAGCCTGTAATGAATCTTCTGGGGTTTGACTTTCTGTCAAATTTTGGCGACCTGGGCTTGTATCTCGGTGGCCAGGGACATGCCTGTAATTCTACTGACAATGGTGATAGAGTATCAATTGCAACGAGATCGATAAACGAGTAAGGCGCTATGGGCTGATGATTTGGCTGTGGCTGGTGCTGCACCCTCGATTCTGCCTGCATAGCTTCTAGGTCCCTTTGCAACCTGAGCTTGGTAGCTTCGGCCTGCCTGATTGCCTCTTGGACTGTGGCCACCCGTTTTCTGGCTGTGATTTGAATGGCCATGTGCTGCCTTTCTTCCTCGAGAACCTGGATTTCGGACGTCGAGCCTCTTGAGCAGTGCCGCATGCTGTACGAGTATTTCGTCCTAAACTTCATGCGAATCGCCAGCTCCCTGCTCTTCTTCTTCTACCTTGACCTCAACGTCATTAGCCGGCTGGATAACCGGCTGATGCTGCTACGGGGGTAGGGGTGGGTGTGAAATCACCACCCGGGTTTCGGCCGCCGCCGCCGCGTTTCCAGCCGGATCCGCAAATGTGCCGACCGCGTCGGTCGGCTGGGCGTGACGTTGCCGTTGCTTTGAGAATATCTGTCACTGTGCGCGTCTTGGGCATGGTATGTTCGTGCACAACTACCACGGTGGGCGACAATGTTGGTTGGCACGGCAACCAACAACAGCTGCACCCACGAATGCCGAAATGCAATCAGTGGTGCGATCACGACGAACGAAAATGGGCAAATGTGAAAGGTGATACGAACGGGAATTTAGGGCAAAAGCCTCCCTCCTTTTTTCATTACTGTTTGGGGGTGCTATTTATACATCACCGTAGACTTTTACATGGCCATTTTACCCTCTTTACCTACTACAATATTCCTAGAATATACCGGTGACCAGGGTCACATCCGCCATCCTGCTCTGTGATGCCTTCTATCCACCAACCGCCGACCGAACAGGGCCCACCGACGTCATCCTGCCGCTCGCCTCGGACTCCTCTGCTCACATTCGGCGATGCACACACCTGCATCTAGTCATAATGGTAAGTCACATTCGTAACCGAATGGGTGCCGAATCAAAACCGAAAGAGCACCGAAGCGGATCTGATACGCCAAGCCCACAATGCACTGCCCTTTGCCAGTGTCGTGGCTCAATCCCGCTACTGGGCAACCGAATTATCATTCGGCCTTCAGACCTCTGTCGTAAATACGAACTGATTGCCCAGCTGACGGCGTGCTTTGTTGTTAAACGGATGGTGGGGGTGCCCACAGCGTGGCCATCCCCCAACAGATGATATTAATTTCTTAATATAAATATTTATATATTTTAATATATAATTGCCGGTATTTTAAAAACACTGATTTCTCGAGAAGCAACAATGGCATTTATTTTACGACCAAGGAAGTATTTGTCTAGATTCCTTTGCACCGTTCATCATTTACGTTTTTCCCGGCCCTCCAATTGTCAGTCTCTCAGCGGTCGACTGAATATTAGCAATATATACAAAGCAACTACTAGCACAAGATTTTTTATACTAGTAGCATTTCTTAGGGTGTAGTAGTGGTTTTGTGAACCGCCAGCTTGAAAGACCATAAAAATAATGATTTTTTTACATCACTTAAGAACCGGATATGTAAATATTTACATTATTGGTTGACAAATGTTGTGTGACCTAGCATAAATCGATTTACCCGAATGGTATACTTAGACTAGTCTCAATGCAAGTTTTACGAGGGTTTTATGCAAACTTAATAGAGTGTCACATCATCATAAATAGAGCTTTTGTGTGCATGGGGACGAAACCATTAGTTTGCTTCATGCACTATTTTTCGTCATCATCCCGTCGAGCATGTATGCAAGAGGAAATGGAATGAACTAGTTTTTGATAAATATAGACCAAAATTTCTTTTGCAGGTACTATTCCGAAGAACGCATTGGCTATGTCAGTGGGCAAGCTTACAACGGCATAATGATCTTAAGGATCAGCTCATATCTGCTTCTCAACATCTGGAGACGTCTGTCTCAGATTTTTTGGTTCCATTGGATGGTTTTCGCAAAGATATGTTGGTTATGTTTAGTCAAAGACTTTTTATCATTCCAGTTTCTGCGTGCGAGGGTTGTAATTTGTTTACTGTCAAATTTGGTGCCTGCGTTGGAGTCTGTAATAATGGCCTGATTCTATCCTCGGATAGATGAAGCCGGATATATTTATCCTTTATCTAGAAAAAAGAGGAAATGATCAGGAAAAAAAAGATGGAAGAGACACCGGTGAGACCCAGCGAAGGATATAAATAGTCCTATAAAATAGTGGAATGAAACTTATGTATCAAGATATCCGTTTCATGTTAAGTTTCAGTTCTAGGAAATCAGGAAATAAATATTGCTTTCAAACTGACCTTATGCAATTCAGCCGTGCGAAGTGTTTTATAGGATTAATAAATCAGATAAAAATTAAACATCCTTTTACTTTGGATTTGGAAGAAGCAGCCGCATGTCATAATTTAATTCATAAGGTTTTTTATGTGAGTACGCACGTGTTGGCCATCGAGATCGAATTCGCAACATCGGACCTCGCGTGTTACTTTCTTACCGCTGTCACTCGTTACTAAGTGAATGCTATTTACTTTATTTAATATTTTAAAACAAAATATTTGCATTAGACATTTTTTCTTTTTAAATGATTTCAAACACAACAGTTATGAAATAAAAAATTGTACATACCCAAGAGTACTACAACTTATATATATAATTCATTTTCATTCAACTAAATTTGAAAATTTTGTTTTATTATAATGTTACACCTATTTTTAGCGGTGGACCAAATTACCAAGAGAAGGCTAGAACCTTGATCCACCTTCTAAAAATGTCTCATTTCTAGGGTCGGCTAGAAAGTTTGATTATCCCTAAATATGGTATTCTTTTTAGAGGCGGATCAGTCTGTGAAATTCCTTGAGAAATAGCAGGCACTTCTATAAGAAGTTGGTACGAAAAAAATTCTAGAGGTGAGCTAGTTTAGAGACCATTTTAGAGGTGCATTTACTATATAGATGGCCAAACAGGTCTGACATGGGCATGGCCCCAAAAGCATAGCATGAGACCCATATGTGACTAAACCCTTAATGCTCGTGTCTGGCATGAAATGACCATAGCATCGTGTCAGGGCCCCATGACTCTCTAGCCAGTAGGGCCATGTGGACATGACATATATTTTGGATCTAGGAGTGATGTCGTCGATCCTTTTTTAGCGGTTGGATGGCCTAAAAAAATTAGGACTCTTGGATCTAGTAAGAGACTAGAGAAATGTCCCCATGCATTAGCTCCAAACACCAGCTCGCAGCTCCTTGTCTAGAGGTCTCCTCCTATACTGCGAGAAACGTATGTTTTTTGATCCCAAAATTTAGGACGAGGAGCTCGTGGTGCACAAGACGGTATGTTTTTTGATGGTATACACAGGACGGTATGTGTCACCTGTCCATTGTGGCGATCCTAAAAATATTAGGCGGGAAATCCCAGCCGAAAATGAATTCTTCTTTCTATTTGACAAGTATAAAACCTTGTCCTAGCAATTTTTAGCCACAGATCTGAAACCTAAGGAAACGGAGCCACCTTGCTGAAGGCTCTCCATATGTCTCGGCAGGCACATTCATCTCTCCTAGAGGAGCGGCAAGCCATGCACGCATGGGGAGGAGAACAGGTCCTTGACCATGGAGAAAAACTCGATCGCTTGCAAGAGCACACATACATAGGCAAGTAGAATGTATATAAGCCCGTGCGGGTGGCACCCTTCCTTTCATCTCTCATCGCCATCGCCGGTGAAGGAACCACCACACACGTACACCACAGACCACACAGGAGGAGGCCGCCGGGGACACATCCACGTACCAAGAGCACACCGTCCCCGCCGTCTCCCGCCCGCCGCGACCGCGACGCAGGCGGCATGGCCATGCCTCGCTCCGTGGCACACCTCTTCTTCCTCCTCCTGCTCGTCTCCACCGCGCCCGCCATGCGGACAATCCCCGACGCCGCCGCCACCGGTGGTGCCAGCCCCACAGGAAACATCCCCTTGCTTAGTTTTCGCTCCGCTCGTGCGTGGCACTCCATGCTTGCGGAGCGGCATATCCAGGAGGCGTGCAGCAAGACGCTGTTCCCCAAGGTGTGCCTGAATGCGCTCAAGGACAACCCGGAGTGCCAGTCGGGCCCCGTCACCCCGCGCCGCCTCGCCGAGCTCCTCGTCTACGTCTCCGCCGAGGTCGGCATGACGGTGGCGGCGTTCGCGCACCACGAGCTCAACGCCATCAAGGACGACGTGCTCTACAAGTGCCTCGACACCTGCTCCGAGGACATCGAGGAGGCCGTGGCGCACCTCAGCGCGCTCTCGCGCGACTTCTCCGACGCCAAGTTCCTCGAGGTCAAGTCCTGGCTGTCCTCCACGCTCAGGGGCACCTCCACCTGCGAGGACGCCTGCAGGGACGCCCCCGTCAGCGACATCAAGAACGCCTGCATCACCAAGAGCTTCGAGTTCGAGAAGCTGCTGCGCGTCACGCTCGACCTCATCACCGAGGCTTCAGGGTCCATGTCGGCAGAGGTCGCGCTGCCGCCCTCGGGCGCCAGCGCCAGCGCACCGTCGGCGTACGGCGCGGCGGCGCCGTTCGGCGGAGGTTACGGCTCGTCCGGCGCTGCTGGCGCCCCCGCCTACGGCGGCGCGCAGTCTCCCGGCGCTGGCGGCGCCCCAGCTTATGGCGGTGCCAGCGGCTCACCGGCACCAACACCCGCGACTGCATGAGTGACATATATGTCTGGCGGCACACACACCTTGGTCCATAGTCTTTGTGTGCCAAGGATTTTGTTCTGTCCATCCCACAATTATCCATGCATAAGTTTGTCAAGTTTAGAATTAGAATTTCTGGCGGTCCACTGCATAATTGACGCAAAAATATAATGAGGCCAGAAAATGGCACATAGGTCTTAGTTGAGTGTGTTTTATTATTATTAATATTATTTTTTGATAGGATGGGTTGAAGGATTTAATGTAGCATTGATGTTAGCTATGTTTCTCTGAGATGGTGCAGCAATAAACTAGTCATCATATCTCTTATTGTTTTCTTCCAAAAACATATAACGCACTTCCATTCCAAATTAAAACTTCACTCTTACTTAGATTTGTAGTTTATTTGTTTAATAAAAAACAATACTATATCAAACAACATCAAACTACTTTTATTCAGAGGGCAACTATTGGTCGAACCACGAATATGTGAAAAATAGTGCAAGACAAAGAAAATTCTACAGAGTTCAAGAAACAAAGAAAATAAGAAGTAGACAACAAATTACAAAAGATTTTGTGTCCATCGATCAAACATAACAATTTAACCTTTTCTCAAGAAAGGGGAATTTATATTGAAACTTTGACACGATATATCCAAATTACACATGAAATAGAAATATATAATATTTTGTCCAAAATCTTTGGTCGGCTTCTTTCATAGTAGTTTTTCTTCATGCACCCGATCATGTTCTAGATGAACAAAGCCTTGTTGAACACCTAGGCTAAAGTACACACCTTATACTGAATCCAATGATCAACAGGAAAGTTTTGGACATGCCGCAAGATCAAACATTTTGAAACCAGTCCAAAACACATATGAATTGATAAAATAATTAATATCGGAGGTATAAATATAAACATTGGAAGTTGTGTTGTCCTGTACAACATAGGATGTAGACCAATCACCTTCAATCCTCGATTTCCTCTCCATGACCATCGACAATGAGATCAATGTCCCTACTAGAGTAATTGCCCTTGTTGGGAATGCCCAAGAGCACCCCTCTCCTTGTTGATAATGGATTGAGAGCACTCCCAAACAAAGATGGGAGGGAATCTCGCTCCAGGTCATGATAGGGGCTCAAAGCCTATCATGCAGGCAGAGCTACAGGGCATTAGAGTTACCAGGGATCTTTTTCCTCACCCTCACAAGGTCGTGCCACTCCCAACTCTAGGGTGTGACACAACACGACAAAGATACACGCACCCTCTACATGGCGACTTATGGGTTTGTCAGTCAGTGCCCCCAAACATGCATCCTCTCCCATGGCGTGCAATGAATGAATGCTACAAGAAGGGGAAACCTAGCCATGACACAGTGGCAAATCCAGTCCCTATCAATCGCCTCCAGGCTTCTACAGTTCGTGTCAAGGGTGGATAGGCACTGTCAGCCATGACTATACTAGAGGGAACAATACCTGTCGTCACTAGCAACTCGAAGAAACCCTAGTGTTCCCTTGTGCACTAAGGGATCTTCCAAAACCTTTCTCCTTGTATTCCTCTCACCCTCTGGTTTATAAGGTGGGGGTAGAGTCACCGGTGGAGGAGATCGGACCCAAATGAATCTGAAAAACCATAGTTCACTATGAGCTAGCGCTCCCATGCCACCCCTATGTCCCCTCCACTATAAGAACTCAATTGAGCAATGTGATGGGAAGAACTAGGTGCTAGATGTAGGGCTTAGATGCCTGAACCAGGACAAAACATGTTGTGTCTTGGGTTCTAAACCACTGGAGTCCCACGCATTGACCCATCAATTTGAATCACTAATTGTTGCTGCACTTATGAGCCCACGACAATAGGATATGAATCAGATGGGGTGAAAATCAAACCCTTTTCTATGAGGTTTAGATGGGTGAGGTGGTGCCCTAATTTGGGGTCACCGTCAACCTACAACATACCCCTTCGGACGTCCTCTGTTTGTCTCACATGTGGGCACTGGCCCTAGGATTCCCTATATGATGTGCACCATAGGAGGTGACCGGAACCGCATTGTGCCCGTTGCAGCTCCCACTGACTCTTTCAACCTTTGTCCACACTTTCAAAAGACTTCCAAGTCTAACACGATCTGCAGCCCCATTAGAAGCCCACCAAAGCGCAATCAGCGTATGCTTAAGCTTCATGGTGTCTTCGTGCATATCCTAGATGGGAAAGCCCTTCACAACTGCCACCGTGTGCTTGAACCCTCATGATGTGGAATTACTAAATAGGAATCCATACCCTCTATTTGTCGCCTTCGTCGTGATGCTTTCACTCAACGACGGAAAGTCCAGTGAAGTCGGAGCATGTGATGAAGGCTACAACTTGTGGTTCGGATTTTTGTTGGCGGCCGAAGGGGCGGTGCGAGCATCGTCTCCTCACTGTATGCACGATGTTCAGTGGTAGCTTCATCAAATCCGATACATAAATAAATTTATAGATGAGGTATCCATGCATAGCAAAGTACATTATTGTTATTTATCTTCTTTTTGATTAGTGTATAAAAAATCCGGTCATAGTGAGAAGTAGGGAGAAATGGTCTTAATTCAGTATTGTGTTTTTTGACGACTACATCTTTGGAGAAATATAATCATGGACCAACCAAAAGACGAATGTGCAAGAGCGCAAGCAATTTCTATGTGGAGTATCTATTCCTTCATTGTTTCTCGCACTATGGTGGTACGTGGCACGAATTTGGCAATGCCGATTGTAAATAAAGAAGAGAGAGAAAAACCGACGATACAAAAATTTGAGCCACACACAAAGCACCCAAGAAATCGGGACACCCTGTCGTAGAAGGCACATTGAACATATTTGGAAGGCTCGGCATGTGTGGCGGATGGCACGTTCCACCTGTCGTCTTCTCCTAGAACGCCGGTATGCCATACACGCAAGGGCGTCGCTTGGCTCCTCGACGCCTTCAGCTTAGAAAGCACAGAGATATATAGCCCATGCACGCAACCCGTCAATCTGTAATCAACCACACCACCACCTTGACCGCCGGGAGAGAAACGCGAGCAACCAGCGATCGCCATGGCTCGCTCGGTCTCTGTCGCCGTCGTGGCGCCTCTGCTCCTCCTCTCCGTCCTCGTCTCCACGGCGTCCGCCGCGCGGGCGGTGGGCGGCGACACCGTGCAGGACGCGTGCAGCAAGACGCAGTTCCCGAAGATCTGCGCCGACAGCCTCGCGGCGAAGCCGGAGAGCGCCAAGGCGACCCCGCGGAAGCTGGCGGAGCTGTTCGTGAACATCGTGGCGGAGAAGGGCGCCGGGATGGCGACGTTCGTGCACGGCAAGTACAACGCCGGCGGCGCCAACAAGCAGGACGACGCGCTGTTCAAATGCTACGACTCGTGCTCCGACGACGTGGAGGAGGCGGTGGCGCACCTCAACGGGCTGGTCCGGGAGCCCACGGACGCCAAGTTCCTGGAGCTCAAGTCGTGGCTCTCCTCCACGCTGGGCGGCACCTCCACCTGCGAGGACGCCTGCAAGGACGCGCCCAAGAGCGGCGACAAGGACGCCGTCGTCAACTACAGCGTCGACTTCGAGAAGCTGCAGCGCGTCACGCTGGACCTCATCACCGAGGCGTCCGGGTCTATGTCGTCCGCGGGCATCGCCCTGCCGCCCTCCGACGCCGGCACGCCCTCCTACGGCGCGGCCGCGCCGTCGTACGGAGGATCCGCGGACGCCCCAGCCGGCGCCGGCGCCGGGGCTGGCTCCGAGGGCCCCGCTGCCAGCGGCCCGTCGGCTGATGCTGACGCGCCGTCGTACGGCGGCAGTGTGGCCAGTGGGCCGGCCGCTGCTGATGCTCCGGCGGCGTCAGGGCCTTCTGGTGCATCAGCGCCATCGTCGTCTGAGTCCTCCGGCGCACCGGGGCCGTCGTCTGATGGGTCCTCCAGCGCCGCGGCACCAGATTCCAGTGACGACGACGACGATGACGATTCCAACGACAGCTCAGCTTGAGCGTGAGCGATGCCGCGGGTTAATTTGGCTTCATTAGCTGCCTACTCCAAGACGACGACGATCCCTTGTTCCCATTGCATTTTTACCGTCCGTGTTTTATTCCTCGTGACTATGTATAATGATGATAACAGTGGATGAAGGTCTCTGTGCAGTGACCCATGTATGATGCTGACAGATTGGACACGTAAGCAGTCTCCTTAGTCGGCTGATCCATCGTAACATCGATATCAAGTCTTACAAGTTTCTTTTATTATTACATTTATTTCTAACAATCGAACTGATAATGCCATGTGTTCTGTCTTCTGATATGCAATAATGTAATACAATATATATGTCCTTATAAAAATATAATATAAATACATGTTATCTTATATTACAGAATTCCTATATGACACGCGCGTGTTTTTTTGTTATAGCAGCACACGAATTTTTTGGGTCGTTGGATGATGCATGGATGGCTGGAAGTTGTGTGGTGTGACCGCTTCGTTGCTTCGCAGACATGCAGGCCCACCATCTATCACAGTTCGTCTCGCTCACTCATTTGGCCTTCTCATTTTGCCTCGTAGTAGTTCTCCCCATTTCTCTCTCCTCGTCGTCGGTGACCGTCCCTGCCGGCGCGCGCTGGAGGCCATTTATCGGCGGCAGCGGCGCCTCCTCCAGTAGATCTACGTCTTCCCTACGCACGAGGTTGTTCGCGGCTGTCGTCGGCGCGGGGATTGCTCGCTCATCATGCGTTGCCCTAGTTCATGGAGGTTTGTCGGTGGTTGCTGGCTCCTCCGGTTGTTGTCGGCGTGGGATTTATGGCAGGGGAGGCTTTTCAGGTGTGGGTGGCGGTTTAAATGGTCGTGTGTGTTTATGATTTGGGGGATTTGTCCTAATTTGGAGGGCCTCGACGTATTCGGGGTGAAGAGAAAGATCATGGTCGCCGTGAGGAGAAGAGACGCGTTCCTGCAGAGGCCCATCGACGCTGAGCGGCGGCGGCTGCTTGCTGACGACGACGTGGACGGCCGCCGCGAGGGCGAGGAGGAGGAGAGCATGATTGCCGTGCTGCTCTCGTTGCAGAAGTCAGAGCCGGAGATATACACCGACACCGTCATCATGGCCATGGTTAGGCTGTCGCTGGCGGTGGCGTGGATGGCGGCGAAGGTGGTAGGGATGGTGGTGGTGGACACCATGAGCATGAGAAGAACTGCAGGAACGAGGGAGCCAGTCATGGCCATGGTGCACTAGCTCTTTCACTCCAATTACGTTGGGTCTCACGATGATCTTGTATTGTTGTGGTTATGAGTAGGAGAGGATATATATTATTATATATACAAAATTGC